>JBBBDQ010001190.1:545000-879755 GCA_037127315.1 Ascarosepion bandense
TGTGTGTATACCTTCAGGTGATTTATAATAACTGATTTTCTGTTTTTAAACGAACAAAAGGGATTTTTACAAATGCACAACTGAAATTTTTAAACAACTGAAAATTTCAAAATTAGGGAAGAGTTACTGAAGGATCTTAAACTCTTTCATCCAGTTTTGCATGATCCTAGAGGATGTAACACATCACTCAAAAAAATCCTGGGCCTAACTAATAAAACAAGAACTTTTAGACTAAATTCGACTTTATTCATTAACATAGTCTCCTTCTAGAGTGATACACTGATTCCATTTTTCTCTAACAATTCGATACTTTTTTGTAGAACGATTTGTCTTTGGCCTCAAAATACACCTCAGTTTCTAATATTACTTCTTAATTGGAGCCAAATCTCTTTCCCTGGAGCATTCTTTTGAGATCTGCAAACAGCCAGTAGTTTTTCGGGCCAAGTAGAAGCAATTTGAGGCGCAATACATGTAGTTTTGCCATTATTGCGATCAACTTGTGACAGAGTGTTGTTTTAGTGAAGATCACTTTTTCTTCTTCATTTGTGGCCGTTTTTGGGAAATTTCTTTTTTCAAATGCACTAATAATGCTATATAATATTTACTATTGATGGTTCTTCCTTTCTCAAGGTAATCGATGAACAAAATATTTTGTGTATCCCAAAATACAGAGGTCAAAACCTTACCTGCCACTGTTTGCATCTTTGGTCGCTTTGGATGGCTTTTACCTTCTGCTGTTCACTCAGCTGACTGCCAATTTGACTCTGGAGTGAAGTGGTGAATCCATGTTTCATCCATTGTCACATATTTATGCAAAAGCTCCTTGTTGCATTGAAATAGTTGCAATCAACACTGAATTGTCGATGTGTTGTTTTTGGTTGACTGTGAGCAAACGTGGCACCCACTTTGAACACAGCTTTCTCACTGATAAATGTTCATGCAAAATGGTGAATACACTGTCTTCTGATATGTTCAACTCCTCTGCTATTTCGCGCAACTTCACTTTATGATTGGCCAAAATGAGTTTGTGGACTTTTTGATGTTTCCCTGGGCAACTGCCGATTTTGGGCATCATTTGTCTTACCACCTCTTAACCATTGTTTCTGATGGAGTATAGTCTGAATAACACTTATCAAGCTATTGCTTTACTTGAACAGTTTCTTTTCTCATCAGAAAACAATGCTTTATCATCACACAAAATTCAGATTTTTCCATTGTTTTGAAAATTTGCAGCAGTAGCTTCACTTAAATAATTGTAATTTGTAAACTAATAATCCGATTGTGCCCAAATTTTGTCACGTGCCATTTAAAAATTAGTACTTCATAAAACGCATATGGATTTTTTTATTAGTAGTGTCATCTATATGTCAGGCCCAGGATTTATTGAGTGATGTGTTATTTTTTAGTGTGATTACATCTGAACATTTTTTCTGATCTTTTATTTCGTAATTTTTTTGTTCTGGAAAAAGAAAAGGAAAGTTAGACATAATATTGTTTCCAGAACAAAAAAAATTACTAAATGAAAAATCAGAAATAATGTTTCTCTCAAAAACTGCTCTGTTCAGCATAGTGACAGTATAAATCACAGGTGGGCTCCTCAACAAATACAAATGTGTTTGAGCAGGTGTCTGCAACAGGGATTAGCTAACCACCCTAATAGACTGGTGTCCTTGGATGCAAGTGATCAGCCATACACAGTTATACATATATTATGTACACACTCACACATTCGTGCATACACAGACATTTGATTTCTCAAACTTTATTGCAGTCAGCCTTCTATGAACTTTTTTCCTTCTCAAAAAATCATTTCTTTCCCACTTGATTGTTACTGTTGTCATTAGATTGTATTTAAATTATTAGACGTTGATGTTTTTATTAGGAGTCCAAATTGCTTGCCCCTATAAAGGGCGATAACTCCAAACACAACTGAGTCACATTCCTAGTCCACTAGATTGGACACTTTTGAACTGCCTCAACAAAGTTTCCAAGTACTGCCAAGAAACAAGGAACTCCAACAAAATGTGCACCAAGAAAATCCCATCAGTCAGTCAGTTGAGTGCTATACATAATACACGCTTGGGCAATCATGTCTTGAAAGAGAGATGACTGACTAGGCAGAAGATTATCCTGCTGTAGGTTGCCATTACTTTCTGTGATAGACTGGTTGCCAACCAAGGCTATAGAACCCAATCTGTTCTGTTATTTAACCCATAACTTAAGGGAAGAGATGGATTAATATCTTTCCCAATGGTATTTTCTTGTAAGTGAATGTAACGAATGGAATTCGAAAACAGCTTTCCAATTTCTCCTTTCTCCACCACAACACCTAATGCAATTAAATCCTTGATAAAAGTATTATGAGACCAAGGCTAAAAGAGCAACTTTCTTCCTCTTTAGGACATGGACTCAAAATACAATTGAGTTATGTCCCTAGCCCACTAGATGGATGAACTACTTCTGAATTCAATATGGGGGCAAACATCCGTCTGATCATTGCTCTTCTCCAGCATTAAATGAATAAAAGTTATGTATCGAAATACATGTGCGTTGTGGTGCAGTGGATATCGGCTCGAAACGAGAAATCAAATTCCAGTTGAATTCATTGCATTCACTTACGTGCAAATACCTTTGGGAAAGGTATTAATCCATCTCTTCCTTCCAGTTATGGGTTAAATAATAGGACAGATTGGGTTCTATAGCCTTGGTCGGCAACCAGTCTACCGCAGAAAGCAATGGCAACCTACTGTGGGATAATCTTCTGCCCCGTCAGTCATGTCTCTTTCAAGACATGATCACCCAAGCGTGTTTCGTGTATGGCACTTAACTGACTGACTGATCAAAATACGCTTGTCTTTCATTTTCATCCGTTTTTGTTTATCCCAACAACCTGGGATATAACAGTTTTATTGCTCATTTTTGGACAACAGCCAAGTTTGGCTGGTTTTTTCTTTCTCTTATTTGACCTCAGATACAGCATCACCTTTTCTTTATTCTCAAGGAGATTAGTAGTAAACAGTCAAACCAGGCCAGGAACAATCAGCAGCAACCACCAATATAACACTGTTCTCAACTTTTCATACAAAGTGACCACTCTTCTAAATTTGTTTGTCATAATGCAGGTGTACCCCAGAACTCTACCCTTGGACTGACTTTGTTTCTAATCTTCATCAGTGACCTTTCTAATGCCATCAATTTTCAATTTACTTCTTATGCTGATGACAACCATTTATTCCTGTCTTGATAGTAAATCTAATCAGTTCGATATGGTCAAATTGTCAGTTGATCTAAAAATGACCTACAGTCTGTTGTTAATTAGGGCAAGCAATGGCGTGTTAATTTTAATGCCTCTGAAACACTATTAATTATCTGAGAATCCCTTTCAGTCTCCTATCAGCATGGCTAATGCTAACCTCCAGAAGGGTGACACCTTGTGCTTTTTCAGGCCATCACTCTCTGCTGACTCTCAGTGGAAAAATTATATTGAATTTATTGGTAGGTTCACTGTGTCATACTAGACAATTTTTATCTTTAGAATCTATCTTACATATTTATAAGTCTATAATTCATCCATGCTTTACTGCCACATCAGATCCAGTGCTTTGGCTGCATATTTAGAGATTCTTGATAAGGTCCAAAGAAGAATCAGCAATATTATTGTTCCTTACCTGGCATCTTATCTTCAGTCACTTTCCCACTGCCATAAAGTAGTTTCCCTGTGACTTTTCTATAAATGCTTTCATAGTAATTGTTTTGATGAATTCTCTGCTATGTTACCTAGACTTTATGAAATGCAGTACTAGATTGGCAGTTAAGTCTCATCACAGTTGAAATGGCTAAATATAACTAATTTCTCTGCTAATAATTTCTTTTCTTACACTTCTTGATTGTGGAACTCTATTCTGTATCCATGTTTTCCAGTCAACTTTGATCTCCATAAAAATTGAAATGCAATGTCAGTCATTATCAACTGTTTTTTTTTATTACTCTTTCTTTTACTCCTTAATAATGTTTTTTTTTCTTATTCTTTTACACTGAGTAACCCCTTTACTAACCTACATGAAATGAAATGACTAAAAAAACATCAAGTGAGAACTAAATAATGACAACAACTCCAACATACATGGAAGGGAGGGTGCATGAGGATAACAACTCTCAGTCTGTCTACTCTATCTGAAGGGGTTATCGGAGAAAATACAAAGGCTGTAGTCCATATAACATCAAGACAATCTTCAGAAGTGGTTCTACACTTTGCAGGTACCTCTTCCGAGTAAGATCCCCAAAAAGAGGAGGACATGACTAAGGACTGACATGTAGCTGTGGAAAGAAATATAAAGGAGAAACAGGCCAACTCCTTAAGGTAAGGCTACAAGAACATTGCAAGGCCATAGTATGAGGGGAGATAGAAAAATCAGGTGTGGTTGACTACATATGGAGGGAGAAAGGGGATCACTACCCCCTATGAGATGAAGGTGAAGTAATAGAGAACGCCACTAGAAACTACATAAACTTAAGGAATCAGCACATATGCTAGGCTATAAAAATCTCCTAAGCTGGCCAAGCATAGAGATGAATGCAATATGGGAACCAGTAATACTGAGTGCTAGAGAAAATCATTAGTGTCAAATTGCAGTATGAGCTCTGGTAAAAAATACTAGAGAAAATCATTAACATCAAAAAATTGCAATATGAACTCTGGTAAAAAAGGGTTACTGAATATTGCTTATAAGTCCCAAAATACAGTTGTTCTTGTCCTTAAAAACACATGACCCAGTGGATATAGACATTGGTTAGTTCCTATGTCTTGACTCAAAAAGTTGTGTTCAATACCAGTAGTGGTGAACAAGTAACTTAGAGTTAGAGGGAGATAACTCATGACTATTAAAAGCGGCGCTACACAAGAAATGAGAATGATATACTTCAGTGATTGGAATAAAGTGATCGGTTTGAAATTCCTAGCACCTGAATAAGGCCAGAGTATACAATGGTAAAAATGTCATACAAATGGCAACAAAGATGAGGACAATAGTCTGAATTATGGATACTAGCGGAACCTGTGGAATTCCCACGGAAGGATAATTATGATTTCCTGAAAAAATTTTACTTTGTCAGACTACAAATGATAGTAACATCTTAATAAATAAAATAATAAAATTTAAAAAAAACTGTTTTCATTTTTTATTATTATTATATAATTTAATAATATATAAAGTTTTAAAAATATTTTTAAAATCTTCAGAGAATTGATTGCGAATAGACTTTTTAGTTAGGCAATATAATCATCAATTCTTATCTAAAATTGAAAAGTTTAATAAAAATCGTTTTATTATTAATCAATTTTTTTTTTCAGAGTATAATATCTTTAATAGTTGTTATTTATTCCAGCAATTAAAAGCATATCAAATTAAATTATATCAGAATTTTATTGCATTTTTTAAGATTTCATGGATTTACGTGGAAGAGGGGTAACAGAGGTAAAAAAAATATTTTTATCAAGATTTTTAAAAAAATAATAATTTCAAAAATAATTTCATTCATTTGTAAATGAGTACTGATAGTTTCATTAAAATCCAACAATTATTTGATTTTTGCAAGAATTTCCAAATTAATGTGTTTGTCACCGAAAAAAAAAGTGGGTGCTGCAGTCATTACGCTTCTATTGTAAAACAGTCGTAATGTTTCTTTAGCCGCTAACTCAAATCAAAACAAAACTTTCTGACAAAATTTCAAAAATGTTAGAAGGGATTAAAAATTTTTTAAAAATAATTAAAGTTACTTTAAAGGCTCTTGTGTCCATTGTAAACAGAAAAGACTAACTGAGTAATGGCCAAGGGTTTAAAAGAGGCCAGTAATTTCAGGTTGCGGGACACAACAAATATACCTATTTTTACTATATTGTACAGTACACACACATATACACACATCTTAAGCTGCTGCTGCTACGGTCTCCTTCTACTCACTCTTTATTACCCTTCCATTTGACAAAGGTGAGAGAAAGGCTGAGGAGAGTAGCATTTAAAAAGATAGAGGGGAAGGAATAGCACATATAGAGAGCAAGTGTCGTAACGGATGGACGAACTAAGTAACTAAGGAAGGAACAAGCACAATTATAATATGATAGTGTAAATACTACCTCATCTCAGAAATATAGACAAATACAAGAAATATTTGTTTCTTTCATATTTGACATTGAAGTAAGATTCTTTTAATTTAATGAATTACATTGCTCAGACTGTTGTTCTCATCATTATCGTCGCATTCAATGCAAAATTTACAAAACAAGCTTGTACAAAGTTTATATATATGGAGGTCAAATCTAACACTTCCGAGCCAGTTTAACGTGCAGTTTCACACGTCATCATTCTCTTCTCTTGTACTGTTTCAATCGTCAGGGAGGCCTGAATACAGAAGAAACAAACTGATTTTTCTTCTTGATAGCCTGGCAGCACCCATCTTCCATCCAAGAAAATGTGGGTCACCCTCGTACACTAGGTTTTCTGGTTTTGATATTCAATTTGTCCTTCTTGTTAGCCTGTCCAGCTATTTACTCTTAGCTGGAGTCTGGGCGAGATGGATTCACTCTTTCCCAAGGATATTTGTATGTAAGCAAATATAAGGAGACATGCTGGAATTATGGATAGCAGCTTGGATTAAGGAATTAGAATTGCGTTCATTACATTTGTGGTGAAATTATACTGTCTGTATAACTCCACACACGTTTTGTAATATTAAATTTTGAAGGCAATTGAGGATACAAAATAAATTTGTTATAATAACAAATAAATAAGTGTATTTCAACAAATATGCAAATATGATGAAAAAAGATTAAACCAGTTTCAAACAATGTTAGAGGAAATTAAAATTGTTGGTTTAAAAAGTTCCCAAGTGTGAGTCAAGGTAAAAATATGTGATGCACAAATTAATAGTTGTCTCACTTAGACTGTATATTGCAATATTTTGCTGAAATGAAAATGGATTTGAATATTCAGTATTTACACTATTTACATTATTCAGACTATTGTCCAAATTTTGTTGCCATTTGTATGACGTTTCAGCCATTGTACGTTCCGGCCTTTTTCAGGTGCTAGGAAATTTCAAATCAAACCTTTTTTTACAATCACTGGCATATATCGTCCTCATTCCTTGCGTAGAGACTCTTTTGGTAGTCACGAGTTATCTCCCTCTAACCCTTTAAGTTACTTGTTCATCACTGCTGTAGCCTGGTATTGAACTTACAACTCTTTGAGTCAAGTCACAGGAACTAACCAATGTCTATATCTACTGTGTCCTTAAGGACAAGAACAACTTTTTGGGGAAAGGTATGAATCCTTCTATTCTCCTTCCAGCTGTGGGTATACAGCAGAAAACAATAGCAACCAGTCTAGAAGAAGGGAAAACACTGAATTCAAAACCAACCTGAAGGTGGACCACCTTGCCTGGAGGATAAAGCATCAACACCCCTACCTGTAAAAAAGACAAGTTACAGAAGCATTGACAACAATGAACAGAGAGTGAGGAGTTGCCGATGGACTATACTCTACTGGGAACGATGGGACTAATAGAGAAGAGAATGTAATGAATTTGACTGGAATTTGACTTCCTCAATCCTTTACACTACCGTGCTTTCAGGAAGGATGAAATGTCCAGTTTCTATGAAAATTTTAAGATATTCTGACCCTCACCTTTTAAATAGATTTCATTATTACAGTTTATTACAGATTTAAGTAATACAGATCATTAAATCAGTCAGTTAAGTGCCATACGTGATACACGCTTGGGCGATCATGTCTCGAAAGAGACATGACTGACTGGACAGAAGATTATCCCACAGTAGGTTGCCATTGCTTTCTGCGGGAGACTGGTTGCCGACCAAGGCTATACTATAGAACCCAATCTGTCCTGCTATTTAACCCATAACTGGAAGGAAGAGACGGATTAAATACCTTTCCCAAGGGTATTTGCGCGTAAGTGAATACAATGGATTACAACTGGAATTACGAACTCGGCTCCCCGGTTTCTCGTTCCGAGCCGATATCCACTGTACCACAACGCACATTAGGCTTAGTAATCACTAATGAACTGTAATACAAACTTACTAATCACCTAATGAGTGTAATACAAACTTATTTATTAACACATGGCGACCGAATTTTGCGAAGGGACATCTATCGTTGTACACCGTCTATTTCCTTTAGTCACTCGTGTTCGCGCTCACCAAATGTACACGTATTTTTAATTTTGCTCTTTTGAAATTAGCCTCGCTTGTAGGCATCTGACATTTTTTTGTTTTAACATTAACAACCTGTGTCCAGATTAAAATTAGTTTTAATTGGAAAATTAAACGGAAGAAACTCGAGGTAAGTTTCAACTTTCAAATCAATTAAGTTACGATTTATTGAGATGTCTTTTTAATTTATTTCTGTAATTTAAAACATAAATAATTCTTTTTTTTTTTCATTCAAAAACAATTTTATCGAAAAAGCAAGGTAAAATTAAAATTTAATTTAAAAGTAATGAGATTATTAGAGGATTTAACTTTTAATTTATTTTTTTTAATGTTCAACCAATGTAAAGTTTTCGGAAACTAAAAAAATTAAAACTCGTTCGGAAACAGTATTTTATAAATTTATTTAAAAAAAAGGCAAACTTAAAAGTTCTGGATTTATTTTATTTTATCAATTTGCACTTTTTTCATTATTGCAAATGTAACTTTTTTACATAACATTAACAAGCAACTGCAAAATAAATAAAAAAAATTAAAAATTTTTAAATATATCTTTTAAAAAATAGTTTTAGAGAGCTAATCGAGCCGAAAATGTTTTTGTCTTTTTTTCTAATTTCACTTAAGTTATTTGCGATATATATAATAATAAATTCTGATTTAATTCAATTTCTTACAAAATAAAGTTTACAAAAGTTTTTTTTTTTAATTGCAGTTTGAAAGGTAACTAGAAATACAAAGAATATTATTTCAAAAATGAAAAAAAAGTAAAGAAAACTGTTGTTCGTTTCGACTACATTGGACTAAAATCATGTCTGGGTGTGTCTGGTCATGAAAAATCAATAATTAAATTCATAGTCAGATATAGCCAGTAAACAGATATGAATTAATATTTCAGAATGCGGAAATTTAGTCTTAATTTTTATTTATTTATTTATTAATAAGTTGGCTCATGACGGCAAAATATTTGAAAGGATTATTAGCTATTTCCTCACAGGCTATCCTGCCTGAGTGTGTGTGTGTATATAATATGCACATCAGTCTTTGTTATAGAGAAGATATTATAATAACTGCATACTGTAATTTGAAAGCTATAAAGTTTCGGTGCTAAAACACCATCATCAGGCAGTAAAATGGGTTTTTTTAGGTACCTCCACTTTTCAGTATAAATTTTCAATACCTGATTTTAAAATGAAATTTTTAAAATAAATAAGTTATATTTTAGGTTTAAAATTAGTTTTAATTGAAAGTCAAGAGATTAAATTTAGTAATTCCAGTAAACAAAATACACTGGCGTATTTTAAAGCGAAATTATATTGATTGGAATCTAAAATATTTCAGATTAAAAAGAAAAAATTTAAAAGTACTCCCATTTTATTGACTGATGACAGATTTTTGAACAGTAGCCACATTCCTGTTTTAAAAATCTGGCAAAAATAAAATATACGTCGCTGATACGTTATTGAAGTCAATTTTTTAAGTTAAAACTTACTTTTATCTGTTTTCAAACAAAAGTACTTGCTTACTCTCTGAAATATTTGCTATAGCATTTTATTAGCTAAGGTAATCCGATATTCGCTGGCTATCTCAAGTGCCGAGTGACATAATGACAACCAGAAGTTATAAACAAGGCTAAAGTAGGGAGGCCAAAGGCGACAAAATTATACGAATGTAATTTTTTATGTAAGGGAAGACAACCCTTTAATCGCGTGACCGTGTAATGATAAATATCACATATGGCCATCCGTAAAAATGCACACAATTAAAATGTTTTAATTATTTAAAAAATCCAATGGCTCAATCATTTGTATTAAGCTTTTACATTTTCGATTAGTAATTGTAGTCTTCATGCATTAATTACATAACCTAGCCAAACACATTGAGGAAGAAATTTAATAATAATTTTAAACTTTTTATAAATAATTTTTAAATATAATTAACAAATTTAAAAAAATGAAAATAATTCTTGTAAAAATTCATT
The DNA here is from genome assembly GCA_037127315.1 of Ascarosepion bandense. NCBI lineage: Eukaryota > Metazoa > Mollusca > Cephalopoda > Sepiida > Sepiidae > Ascarosepion > Ascarosepion bandense. The sequence continues at coordinate 555,203 of JBBBDQ010001190.1, forward strand.
ATTCATTGAATTTTTTTTTTTCAGACTATGATACGCTTAATTTATATTGTTCATAAAAGCAATCAGAAGTTTATCCACATAGAAATTAGCATAATTATTGCATTTTTCACAATTCGGACCAATTTTTTAGAAAAGGGGCTCTATTGGAGAAAAAAAAAACTGTTGATTAGCATTCCCCGATGACTCCTGAATTTAATTATATTAGGCTTATTGTGGACAAAATTCGAATTTTTAAGCATTTGTGGAAATTAATTGGTGAGGGGGGTAACATATGTAAAAAAAAATATTTTTACCAATATTTTATACAAAATAATTATTTCAACATTGATTTTGGTTAATTAGGAATAAGTCCTGAAGTTTTCATCAAAATCCAACCATTATTTGATTTATGCAAGAATTTCCAAATTTATGTGTCTTTCACGGCCAAAAAAAGTGCATTGCGTAACAATTACGTTTGTTTACTTAATAAAATAGCGGCAATTTGGATATCGCGCTTACATAATAAAAAAAAGACTTTCTACAACAATTTCAAACGTGTTAGAAATAATTAAAAATATTTTTAAAATGCTTTGTTCTATCCTCTTAATGGTAATATAAACTTTTTGCCAATAGAACTTTGTTTTTATTTAGTTTGGAACCTTTTCCCTTCTGACTATGCTGTTTTTTCAGCGATTTTTGGGAGGTACCTAATTTATTTTGTAATATGTAAATAAGGAGATTTTTACAAATAAAGAAAATTGAAGAAATAAAAACAAGGTCATCTAATGAGAAAAATTAAGTAGATTTGGAGGTAATAAAATTTCATAGAATGGTGTATGTATGATTTGCTAGCTAGATGGTAGTGTAGGGAATGTTTGGACGTAGAAATGCAGATGTCAAATTTTAAACTGAAAGAAAACAATAAGATAAAGCAGAAAAAATAAACAGAAAGAAAAAAAACTGCAAAACTAGAATAATTAACCCTATGAAACCGGAAATTGGTAGAATTAGTAAACAAATTTTAGAGTCAACCAACTAATCAAAAATACTATTGGATTAACCCATTGGAGGAATACCACCAAAGTCTTAAATTGGTTCAAACAAATTAATAACAAATATAAATGCTCATTTAACCAATTCGGCATAGTGAATTATCACCCCTCCATCACAAAGGATTTTCTTACAATAACATTGGATTTTGTTTCAGAATTTTTAGGCTTCACTCGTGTAGAAAAAATATAATTTTAAATGCAAAACAATCCATCCTCATCTATAATAATGAACAAAATTGGAGTAGATAGACTAAACTTTTGCCCGGTTCACACTCCACCCTCGTCTATTGAACAGGTGAAGAGGCTCATCTCTTGTTCCTTGTTTAGGATGTGGTTTCCGGCTTTCTCTTTTCCAATCTTTTCACTCCTATGTAGCCCCCTGCGCTTCAGTGGCGTTACTGCCTTGCTCGGGGTGATATGATTAAAAAAAAAATATAGATAAAATCGAATTCTCAGGACTCATTTGACATTGCCATTTTGCAGAATCATCAAATCTTGTGGGTTTTTTTTTATTTTGTATAATCTCACAGCTCATCATGATGTTGATATAAAAGATATTGAATTGTATAGAGATGATGGTCTTAGGATTATTCATAACTTCACAAACTCAAAAGTAGACAGAATCTGTTAATACATACGTAGGATACTGAAGTACTTTCATCTGAAAGTAATAGTAAATACCAATCTCAAAAAAGTTGATTTTCTAGATGTTACATTTAACTTAGTTAATAGTACTTACCATATGTAAATCATAATGCTAATCATATCTATATAAATCCGAAATCAAATCATCCACCATCCATTATTAAACATATACCACATTCAGCTGAACATAGAATTAACAATAATTCCTCCACCAAACACATTTTCTATCAGCATAGCCATTACTATGATATAGCTCTAAAAAACAGCAGTTATAATTGCAAGGCTCTTAAATATCATAAACAAATTAAGCATAATACCAAACATAATTGAAATAGGAAAATAATTTGGTACACACTGCCATTTAACCAAATGTTTAGTATCAAGTTAGGCTATAAATTTCTTAATTTAGTTCAAAAACACTTCCCAACTAATAATCCACTTAGCAAAAATTTTCAGAAAAATAAACTGAAACTTAGTTATAGCTGCACCCGTAATCTCAATATGATAAAAATGCAATAATAAAATTCTAAAACAACCTTATAATATTAATTATAACTAATGTACCATAAATAATGATAATAACACAAGTTTCTGCAACTGTCATAACTCTAACTTATGTCCTATACAAAATAAATGCCTTACAGATTCCATTGTATACCAAGCAACTGTCACTACCAATGAAAATCATATTATCAAACATTATATCAGTTGTACTAGAACAATTTTAAGTCTCACTTTTACCAGCATAACTTATCTTTCAATAATAGAGCATATAGAAATTCTACTTCTCTCTCTAAATACTAATAGCAATTGAAACATGCAAATTAACTCCTACAGTTAAATGGAAAATATTAACTAAAGCTAGAACATGTAAATCTTTACATGAAATGTTTCCTTTGCTTACAAGAAAAAATCCATGTAATAAAATTTCCAAAAACTGACTTATTAAACCAATCTAATGAAATAACTAATTTCTGTAATCATAAAATCTTCCATACCCTTAAATATATCTGAAATTATCTTAATATTTTTTATTCATTTTATTACTAATTTTAGCATATTCAACTGGAAAGTTTTTAATTACTATTATTACTTTATGTTTTATTTGTACTTATAAAATAATCCACTTATAATCTTTAAAAAAAAATTTAGCTTATTGAATTAGTAATTTTTTAATTACCATTATTATTTTATTTGTACTTATTGAACGAATCCCCCTTATAACTTAAAAACTTTAGCATATTTACTGGCTGTTTGTTTAAACTGGTATTATTATTTTATTTGTACTTATGGTAATTTGTGTATAATTTTAAAAAATTTAAACCGATTGAACTGATAATTTTTAATTATTATTTTTTTGTACTTATGAACAAATCTCCATAAAACTCAAGAAACTTAGATTATTGTACTGGCTATTTGTTTTAAATTATTATTATTTTATTAGTACTTATGATAATTTAAAAATTTTAGCTTATTGAACTAGTAATTTTTTAATTAAAATTGACAACGTTCAAAACATTAATTTAAAACAGGGCTCAATATAAAGTAGAGCTGTGAATATTTATTTATACATGTGTTCCATTTCATCCATGGAGAATCCTAAGGATGCAAAAATTTATATTGGAAACACTGAACATTTTTAAAAAGTGCTTTTACAATCACCTCTCATCCTTCAATAACAAGGACAAACAAAATATGACATCACTTTCTAAGTATTTTTGGAAGTTAAAAAATGAAAATAAAAAAACCTAAAGTTAAATGGAAAATCCTCAAACAGGCCAGAACATCTAAATCAATAAAGGAACCATATTTCATTTGTCTTTAAGAAAAAATGGAAATCATTAAATTTAATTAATATTATTATATTTTATTTGTACTTATAAACAAATCCCTGTCAATACATATTTTAATATATCAGTTCATTATTCTTCCATTTCTGTTTGTTTTGATTTTTTCTTTTTCATTTATTTTATGTTATCTTTTTCAACATTTGTATTCGTCTTCTCTCTTCCTTTTTCTTTATTTCTTCTTCTCTTTTATTTACTTTTTTTTGCTCTCTTTTTATCAGTTTCAAATTTGACATGTCTGGATTTCCACAGAAATTTCGCTACACAGCCGTCTAGCAAGCCAACCATACATACACCGTTATTTGTGTTTTTATTACCTCCCACTCCACTTAATTCTTCTCATTGACTGACCTTGTTTTCAGTCTGAATTTTTATTTATTTATTTAACTAAGTCTCCTTATCTATATATTACAAAATAAATTAATATTTTCCTACTTGATGATGGTGTTTTAACACCAAAACTATAGCTATCAAGTTGCAGTATGTCATTATTATTATTATACACTATATATATATATCTCTCTCCAAGTGAATAAGGAACAAAGAAAAAATTGACAACATTCAAAACATTAATTTAAAACAGTGCTCGATATAGAATATAATATAAAATAGAGCTGTGACTATTTAAATATATATGTGTGTTCGATTTCATCCATGGAGAATCCTAAGGATGCCAAAATTTATATCGGAAACATATTGAACATTTTTAAAAAGCACTTTTACAATCACCTCTTATCTTTCAATAACAAGGACAAACAAAATATGACATCACTTTCTAAATATTTTGGGAAGTTAAAAAACGGAAATAAAACATCTAAAGTTAAATGGAAAATCCTCAAACAAGCCAGAACATCTAAATCAATAAAGGAACCATGTTTCCTTTTCTTCAAGAAAAAATGGAAATCATTAAATACATGAATAGCAACATATTAAACCAGAGTCATGAAACCACTGTATACTGCAGACACATTAAAGAACTAACCCTACAATCATGCTAAAAACTACAAGACAAAGTGAGAATCCTTTGAAAAGATAAACCTTTATAATATTAACAATACTCTTACCTCAAATTTTACCTTTATTTTATACCACAAACTGTGATCTAATTTAAAATTTTATATAAAAAAGAGATTTCCTAAATTTTAAATCAAGGTTAAATATAAAAAAATAGATTCATTTTAAAAACTAAGTTTAAATACCATAATATTTGTAGTCGTACAATTCACTAATAATGATATGCTCACAAAATAGCAATCCCTATTCCCACTTTATCACATCCACTCCTACTCCTCCCGGCACCATTTATATTTTCTTATTTTCCCCTTTTATTATACCTGAAGAAAACCAGCCATTAATCTGTGGGGACCCATACCTTATCTTCGAATGTTAAATCTGTCTGCAGGATTTTCAACACGTCCATTGGTCAACTCTATCCCCTACCTATTCCCTCTTTTTGTTCAAAATTCTAAGGGACAACTTACAAGCCATTCCTTTCCACACTACCTGATGAGACATTGTCATTTCAATGTCGAAACAAAATGTACATTTTGTAGTAGATAATATGTACATGTTCTAAACTACAATTTATTATATACATTAGACATGTCAGATTAAATAAATTGCAAAAGTGTGCCTGCTTATTTTTAATAAAATCTGTTCATACTTTTAAAATTTCAATTAGTTTAAATTATAAGGATTAAATTTTTAAAAAATTCTATATTAAAATGTAGCGGTTAGAGGATATTGTTATTAAATAATTTTTCTTCAGGTATAATAAAAGTGGATGTGATGAAGTGGGAATAGGGATTTACTAATCATAAAAAGAAATACAATTCAGTAACCCCTAGTACTTTTAAAAATTTTGAAATGTGTGTGTGAGTGTGTACAAACACTAATTTATGTAAATATGGACAGTCATACATAACATTATCAGAAAATAATATCAGTAGCCATAGTAAATTTATATTAAATTTAAGTACCTAAAATTCAATAAAACATGAGACTACTTAGAATATTTAATTCAGGAAAGATTACTGAGTAGTTAAAAATATATATATATATATATATATAAAATATGTGATCACATGATTTGTCAAGTACACTCAAAAGAGATGCTAAAATGGACAAGTAATTCTCACAGTTATGTCCCCCATAGAAAACATTTTTAAACATAAGTGTATCGAGTTAGTTGTCAACACCTCATAAAACATTTTTTAAACATAAGTGTATCGAGTTAGTTGTCAACACCTCATAAAACATTTTTTTTCATAAAACATTTTTTAAACATAAGTGTATCGAGTTAGTTGTCAACACCTCATAAAACACACCTAGCTACATTTTTTATTTTACTATTCAGAACAAGATTTTTGATAATTAGGTAAGGAGTGTCCTGTTTTGCAAAAACAAATTGATGATTTAAAATTTCCAAAGACATCTGCTTATAACTTCTATAATCATTAAGCCCTACAAAAATTAATTTCTTGAAATTTCATAAAATTAAATAAGTGGGAGGTAACAATAGAAAAAAATGAATTTTCCCAAGATTTTATAAAATAAGAAACATTTTAAAATAATTTTATTAATTTGTGAATAAGTCCTTTGATTATTCGATTTTTTTTTTCTAAGAATTTCCAAATTAATGTTTTTATTACTTCAAATATTATGATATCCATGATAATGACATTTTATAGTAGATACTATAATGTTTGATATAAAAATGTTAGATTAAAAATTAATGTATTCTTTAAAAATATATATAAATTCTGAAAACTTTCTTAAACATTTACCTAAAAAACTTTAAAAAAAATTTTTTTTTTCTTGTGTAGAGTATTAATACCAATGATTTATTTAAAGCAGTTCTAAAAGTTATGTTTTTTTGTTTTTTTTTTTCAGGTTACAAGAGATGATAAAACAACAGACGTTTTTCTGGATTTGCTACTTGTTTGCACTCCTATCATATGCTGATTTGAAAATCACATGAAGTTCATTATAAAAAAAAATTGGGGAATTAAATACTTGCCTCTTATGAGAATAAAGTTGTCAAAAAATGTTGAAACAAAAGGCTAAAAGTGCTCAACATTCAAAGAATAAAAATCTGAAAGTACTCAATGTTCTAAGAATAAAAGGCTGAAAGTGCTTGACATTAAAGGAATAAAAGGCTGAAAGTGCTCGACATTAAAGGAATAAAAGGCTGAAAGCGCTCGACATTAAAGGAATAAAAGGCTGAAAGCGCTCGACATTAAAGGAATAAAAGGCTGAAAGCGCTCGACATTAAAGGAATAAAAGGCTGAAAGCGCTCGACATTAAAGGAATAAAAGGCTGAAAGCGCTCGACATTAAAGGAATAAAAGGCTGAAAGCGCTCGACATTAAAGGAATAAAAGGCTGAAAGCGCTCGACATTAAAGGAATAAAAGGCTGAAAGCGCTCAACATTAAAGGAATAAAAGGCTGAAAGCGCTCAACATTAAAAGAATAAAAGATTGCAAGTGCTCAACATTCTAAAAATAAAAGGCTTTTGCTTTTCAAAGCACTCACTATTGAAAGAACCATTTTTTCCCTATATTTTAGAAAAGACAACAATAATTAAGAAAACTGCCAAAGCTGGAAAAAGAAACAAATCTCAAGTATTTGCAGAATATCTATTTTCATGATATGGAAACAGCTAAAGAAACAGTTCTCCAGCCCAACCATTCCCATTTTAATAGACCTGTAACTTGTAATGATAGTCATGCATCACAGACACTCAATATAGAAAAACTCTTTCACTGTGGACTGTGCCAATACAGTTTCTCTGACAGTTCCAACCTGGAGTATCATTTGAAGATACACACTACTGAAAAACGCTTTCACTGTGAGGTTTGTAAGTTACTGTTTGCAGAGAGGGCTCAACTTAGGAGACATATGCGAACACATACTGGAGAAAAACCCTTCCACTGTAAAATTTGTGGATCAAAATTTTCACAGAGTTCAGTCCTTAAAAGACACATGTTGAGACACACTGGAGAAAAACCCTTCAGCTGTGATATCTGCGAGGCAAAATTTTCTCGAAAGTGTTCACTGACAACACATATACGAAGGCACACGGGGGAAACCCCCTACCACTGTGATATTTGTGGAGCAGATTTCTCTACAAATGCAAGTTTTACTATACATATGCACAAGCACACAGGGGAGAAACCATTTGAATGTGAAATTTGTGGGAAGAAGTTTTCACAGAGTTCGCCTTATAAAGCTCACATGCGAAAACACACTGGAGAAAAACCCTTTTCATGTGAGGTTTGTGGCTTAAAATTTTCAGGTAATTCAGCTCTCAAAAAACATATGCGAATACACACAGGTGAAAAACCATTTGTTTGCGACATTTGTGAAGCAAAATTTTCACGAATGTCATATCTCAGGGAACATATGCGAACTCATACTGGAGAGAAACCCTTCCCCTGTGAGATTTGTGGAGCAAAATTTACACAACCTTCAAATCTTAAGCGACATAAACAAACTCACAATGGACAAAAGTAAAACTTCAGGTTTTTAAATTTTTTTTACCATACGTTTTTCACCACAGATGCCTAAATATTTTAAGAAGTCCTTGAATGTTTTTGTTTACATGGTCCTGGTTATTAAAACCAAGAACAGTGATGCATTTTCTAACGTGATTTAAATGTTTTGGCCAAATTTAACAAATATACCAGCCAAAAACATTTATAGAAAAATTTTTTTTTTAATTTTAATAAAACTTGAATATAAAACTCGATTTACACATTTTCTTTTTAATGAGAAGTGACAGAAACTTAAATTAAAATAATTGCCTATTTTATAAAGAACATATAATAATAGCCAAATTATGACTTCTTAACCTGGGATCCATGGACTCCCTTTAGCTATTTTGTAATTTTTAAACAAATTTTGAATAAAAAGATTTTTTCATGTTTATTTCTTTATAAATAATAAATCTTTAGGAAAGGTAAATAATTATTTATAATCTTGTAAATTCACATTGATGAGGGAGTGAACGTAGAATAACACCAGTGTGAATGGAAAAACTGATCTTTTGAATCTTTTTTTTTACAGGAACAGAAGTCCATGTTTGCCAAATTTTAATTTATGACTGCAGTTATTTTAATTTAAACTTTCCTGATGTAGTTCCAACATTTTGATGAATTTATCAATATTTGAAATATTACCATATTGTAAAGAAAGAGCTATAAAAACAAATTTTTTATACTTCAAAGCTGGCATAACTTTTGTTAAGTGACAAACTTCTCCACATTAATTCTATCTTAATATCGAGCACTTTATGACAGAAAAATTAACCAAAATATAAAAACTGAATGTACGCTTCTTGCTTTATTACCTACCTTTGGTAAAAAAATTATTATAATTCAATCAATATTCAAAAAGTTATAAGCAAAAGTGTAGTGTTTTATCATTTCATCTACTTTATATTACGAAGATTAACGAAATTGGTTATAAACAATCGACAATTTGAAATTATTTGTTTGAACATTATTTTTCATTGATATTTGTATTTAACTAGATATTCTGTTTATAATCAAACAGTATTATATATTTATTTTTACTGGCCTGATTATTTACGATAAATGTTTTTTACGAAAATGTGTCATTTGGCAGGATTTAAACCTGCGACCCCTATCCACATAGGGGAAGCCACCAATTGATCTGGCGCATCTTAGACTTCTCAACCATGAATGACCAACAGTCTAAACAAAGTCAAATTAAGCCTATATAACACAATTTTCGATTCATTGTAATAATCATATCTTCTCTTAAATGTATCGTAATGTCAACAAAATGTAAACGTTACGGAAATTAATGGTTAACGAAATTGGTTATAAACAACGAACAATTTATAATTATTTATTTGAACAATATTTAATTTCAATTTTTCTTTCAGGACGTGGGTGATCATAGCTCTCCACAACTTCCTGTTAATTGTAGCTCTTAAACTTTGTCTTTGTTATTTTTTCTAATCTCTGTTCCACCATCCATTTAGTCAAGCTATCAAAGTATGTTATGCATTGTTTTACTCTTGCTCTCTGTGCTGTGAATATCTAATTTTCAAAGCCCTCCTTCCTCATTATGTACCTCAGAAATGTCAACTGTCTCTTCTTGATGTTACATATTAGTTTTCTTTTTTGTTTCCATTTTTTTCAAAATTTTTTCATTGCTCATATGTTCGGTCCATGGTACCTTCAGCATCCTTCTGTAGAACCACATTTTTGCTGGTTCATGTCTCTCCTTCATCTTTGAAGAGGTTATGTAGCACTAATGATAAAGAATAAATCATATATATATATATTTTTTGATATGATCAAAATACTGTTAGCTTTTAATTTACTTATTTTAATTTGTTTTGTAGGTTTTTAGTTTTAATCTCCCTTTTCAAAAATAAATATTTTATTTTTGCAAGCATGAAGCGTCAAAATGATAATTTTCCCTCGATACCACTATTATTTTAACTACTTTCGTTCCTCTGCAATGTTTTAAAAATCTATGATTAGAATTGTAATAGAACCTAAACTTATGATGAAAGTGTTGTACAGTAACAATATTTAGCGGAATGGAAGTAATTAATTTTATTGATTATTTATTAACTATAATTGGGAAAATTTTTTTAAACAGAAGAAATTACTATTATAGATCAGAAGGAAACATACTGAGAATTTTTTTTATTCTCCAAATATGAGTGAAGGTAAAAGAAACAAAAGGCAACAAGTTTTGTTTGTTGTTATTCTAAACCTGAGAAGAAAAGAAGAGAAATAAATTCATTTTTATTCCCAAGGTTATATAAAACACAGAACAAGACATTGATAATTTGATTGAAAACATAAAAACAATCCAGATGGCCTAGCTGAAGGTTGACACTGGAAATTAAGAGAATCCCACCCACGAAAGGTGACAAGTGAAATGAAGGAATTGTCTGGCTAGCATGAATTAGGAAAAAGAAATTGATAACGAAATGTTTTTCTGTCATCACAGAAAGCTCTAAAAATATCTATGACTGAAAATACAGATATTGGAAATGCAGATGTGGGAATTCTTATCTAGATGACACTGTAAACAGACAGACCACCTGTGGCCTGTCTGTTTGCTTTGGGCGAAAAGGGAAAAGTTTAGTCATACAGAATTTTATGACAGGTTCAAAAGGTTAATAGTGATTGATTAAAAAAATCCCCAAAATTATTTCATGAGAAAGAAAATTTGCTAGATAAGTCCAACCAAGAAAAGGGCTATAGGAAGATGATGTCATAAGGCTTAGAGGTATTTCATTGGTCCCATGAACCAGCACCCCAAAAGGGGGAGACGACCAGCAATTGACGTCAGGGGAATAAGACTAATCCTGTTGGATGAACTGAAGGCTACAGCAAGCAGCAGCTTACCTCAGCATTCTATTGGTTGCCACACTGAGGGGCTAGACACCCAGTGTCTGTCAGCCCATGGCATAGGCATAAATACAGAAGCCCCGAGGGACCAAAGACAGTTCGGAGTTCGAGTTGGAGTTGGAGTTCGAGATCCTGGCTTAGAGACGTAATGACAGAGAGATAAATGGCATGCCGTTGGGTGCCAACCATAGAGAAGTCTATCGCCAATCAACCAACCAGAGTTAAAGACAAACAAGAAGTGATTTTGCAGACAAGGTTTTAGAAATTGCCCACAGAATTAAAGACAGAGAGTGATCCAGCCCGGAACAAGAAATCCACCTTGATTCCGATTCCAAAGATGAACCGCGCCAACCTACCCATAACCCAGCACTTTGGCAATTTCCACAACATTCTGGAGAACAAGACTCCACCCATGTCTATTGAACAGGTTAAGAGGCTCATCCCTTGTTCCCTGTTTAGGATGTGGTGTCCGGCTTTCTCTTTTCCAATCTTACTAATTTTTTTTTCTAGCCCCTGCACATCAGTGGCATTACCACCTTGCTCGGGGTGATACGATTAAAAAAAAAATACAAGAACCAAAATTGACTAGACTTGCTGCAAACTTAGAACTCCATTCGGAGCAATGCGCTGCGGCTAGCCAGATTTCTCGATTATTGCTTTGGAGGATAATTCAATTTACTTAAGAGACTTCCATTCTGTTACCAGCTTGATAGGAGCAGGGATTGGGAATTATCCGAATGACTATTATGTGAATTATTTTCTGTATATAAAGACTTCATTTTATAACACTTCAGACGTCAGTCCATTTATTTTTTTGGTGCTATGTTTCTTTCTTTTATTATTCAATTGTGTGCACGCTTTCCTGTTTGGTTCAGTTCAGCAGAGAGAGACAGCTAGTAGAAAACTCACGTGACTGCCTTGTGATCAATCAACACAACATGCGACAAGGGAGGTCATCATGAAGAGTCAAACTATGACCAGCTACCTGGATTGAAAGCAAGAGAGACCGATCCGGCAAGTGTCTTAGTATTGCCAAGGAGGATACAATGTACAGAGAAAGTGTACTGCGGTATTATTCAGCACACTATCCAGTGCTAAGCAGATATACACTAAACAGTACAATAGTTACAATAACATACAAGACAAAACTTACAACACAAAAAGGAGAGGTTTAAATCGCAATAGTTGCTGAAGTAATCAGATCAAATATTACATGAATGACACTTGAATATTACACATCAAATGCTACTATTCTTTATTTACATAGACCATTTCAGCCATGTACCATTCCATAATTGGAGTGCTGCAAGGGTGTTAACCACTCTACTACAAGAAGTGAATTTATACTTTTTTGTTCTTGAAAATTTACAACAAAAATTTAAAAATTACTTATTAAATTTTTTTCATATTCCCAACATTCCAGAAAACTAATATATAGAACTAATAATGCAATGCTATATCATTTACCTATTTATAAAGAAACAAATATGAATTTTTTTATTCATAAATTTATAAACATTAACTAAATTGTTAAAATATATGAACCAACTGTAAGGAAATCATGATTTACCATTTAAAGTTTGAATCAATTGGCAATTAGACAATTTTTAACCAACCATTCCAATAAATGATATAAATAAATAATTTAATAAATACTCTAATAAGTAAATAATGATTTAATTTTTGTTGTCAGTTCATTTCTGAGACGAGTCATTATCAATATCTATCTAAACTTATTTATAAATGGAACTTTTTTTTGTGTGTGTGTGTGTGTGTGTATCTGTTACCTATAGACTCCGAAACAACTGAACCAATTTTCTTGAAAATTTTCACAGTTGTACTATAAGCGTCTGCGAGTGTTATTAGCTAGGTTTTGTGTCCAGGTACCCCCGATAAATATCAATAAAAAAAATTGGGTTATAGGAGTGGTCCGATTTTAATCATATTTGATACACTCATAGACAAAGACATAAGAAATGATATTCAGAAGTTTCAAGGTTACAGTTCTTACAATAGTGCAGAAAATTGATTATATATATATATATATATAAAAAGCAAGATATTTGTGTGTGTGTCTGTTTATCTGTCTGTATGTCCTTTATACAAATCCACAATTTTTATCCGATTCTCACCAAACTTCACAAATATTCTTTAGGCTGAGTCTGAGCTCCAGGAACATGGATTAATTTTAAAGCTTTCATTACACCCGAGCAAGGCCGGGCTATACTGCCAGTTTTTGTATATTTGCATTATTAGTCAGCGGATAGAAGTGTCCATCTGGACTGTCAAGTTACACTGTGTCATGACTGTCTCCTTTGGGAAGTTTCACAAGTTAGTATTTATGAAGGAGGAAGAGTTCATTTCAATGTAGGTAGGGCACCATAACATTATCTTGGTTAATAGCAGTCAGTTAAGTGCCATACATGGTACATGCTTGGGCGATCATGTCTCGCAAGAGACATGACTGACTGGGCAGAATATTATCTTGCAGTAGGTTGCCATTGCTTTTTGTGGTAGACTGGTTGCCAGCCAAGGCTATAGAACCCAATCTGTCCTATTATTTAACCCATAACTGGAAGGAAGAGACGGATTAATACCTTTTCTAAGAGTATTTGTGCATAAGTGAATGCAAGGAATTCAAGTGAAATTTGAACTCTGCTCCCCGATTACTTGTTCCGAGCTGATATCCCCTAGCAAAAGAAGTTCAAGGACAGTAGGTGAAAGATGTAGGAGAGACGAGGATGTCAGAACCTGGGAGCTGGTTGAGAAAATTCAGTTTTCTGAAGGAAGATCATTGTTTGTCTAAAGATACTAAGTGTACAGTTAGGATTTAATGCTGCAACTGTACACAGAATTATTCCTGAAGATCAGAACATGCACAAAAGTTGGACAAAGTTTGTTTCTTCCTAGGATGCTCAGTGTCAAACAGAAGAAAAGACACATTGGTGACAGCAGTGAGATGGCTGATGGATATCAAAACTGTCCCCCACCCTGCCTACAGTTCAGCAGACTTTACTCCCTGTGACTTTTGTTTGTTCCACACGCTAAAGATGAACCTTGGGGGCAGTTGTTTTGAAGACATTAAGATGGAGGAGCTTGTGACAAGGTTCCTGGACACCTTCACTTTGGATGGCTTTCATAGGCACTACAAAAGTAATTAGTTTTGTACTACTTTGAAATTAATATTGTTCCTGAGAAAGTCTTGAAACTTCTAGAATGCACCTCACAGTTATAACTGAAAGCATTACCAAAATAAAACATAAATAAAAACATAAGTCCCCTAAACCACTACGCTTGTAGGGGCAACACGGCAGCTGTATCAGCAGTTGTGTGTCTAGTGTGTCTAGTAAAATTCACTTTCATATAAGTTTTATCAAAATTTTAATCATCGCATTGTAAAGCAATAAACATTGTCAGAGTGAACTTGTTAAAAATAATAGTAGTGTCATAAAAAAAAACTGTCCTGTTGATACAATTTTGTTTAAATAGAATAATTCCCTGATATTTGGCAAATATTTTTACAATGGGGGGTAACAATTTTTGCTTTCATTTTAGAAAAAAATACCTTTGTCTTGGTTACACTTAGTAAAAAACAAAACAAAATAAAAAAAATCACTTCTACCTGATAAAAACATTTTAAAATTTCTTAAAAATGCAATATTTATCATAGGCATTTGTTTCAAATAAAAATAGTAAATTTTAGGATTTTGTAAAAATATTTATTTCTGCTTTAAACATAAAAAATCTCTTTTCCCCAACAGTGTCAGACCCTTGTTTGTCAACATATTCACTGATGACCCCCACCTCAACTTTCTAAAAATGTTAAATAAAATACGAGGGGCTAAAAATACAAAAAGTATTTCTTTAAATGTAAATTTTAGAAATTATCACAAATATTTCATTACCATTTTAACTGCAACTCTCTGCCTTCAGTGACTCTGTAGCCTTTTATTACATGAAATTTAGTAAAAAATAAGCAGTCTAACTAAAGAAAGGATGCATGTTGTGGTGCATTGGATATCAGCTCGGAACGAGAAATCGGGGAGCCGAGTTCGAATTCCAGCCGAATTCATTGCATTCACTTACACGCAAATACCCTTGGGAAAGGTATTAATCCGTCTATTCCTTCCAGTTATGGGTTAAATAACAGGACAGATTGGGTTCTATAGCCTTGGTCGGCAACCATTCTACCGCAGAAAGCAATGGCAACCTACTGCGGGATAATCTTCTGTCCAGTCAGTCATGTCTCTTTTGAGACATGATCGCCCAAGCGTGTATCACGTATGGCACTCAACTTACTGACTAAAGAAAATGTGCTTCCTGGCAGGAATTGAAGCTATATTTCCATTTTCATTTCGGAATCTTTCAAGCCAATCATACTTTACTATTGATCTGTGTTAGCTTTCCATGGTTTAATAGTAAAGCATGCTTAAATTAAAAGTGGCTTCTAAGATTAAATAGGACATACAATTTTGATTCCTTCAAAGAGGCACATTTTCTTTTAGGCCAATAGAAATTAAGTAAGAGGCGCATTTTCTCTAGGCTTATAGAAATTAATTTCACTGTTTGAAAAGAAAGTTGTCTACTCAAATATGTTTACAAATTAAATATGGCAATTTTTAACCTTCATGCCCACAAAATAACAGTTGTATACACTTTTGACTACCTTGATAATGTTTATTTACAAGATTGTAAATATATGTGAACCATGTCAGTCAACTGCCATATATAATATACACTTGGGCTATCATGTCTCTTTTGATCCATGACTGACTAGGCCGAAGATTTTTCCCGCAGTAGATTGGCATTTCTTTTGGTGGTAAACTGGTTGCCAACCAAAGCTATAGAACCCAATCTGTCCTGCTATTTAACCCATATCTGGAGGAAGAAGAGATGGATTAATACTTTTCCCAAGGCTATTTGTGTGTAAGTGCATGGAACGAATTCAAGTAGAATTTGAACTCGGCTCTCCAATTTCTCATTTTCTGCTGATATCCATTACACCACAATGCAAAATACAATATTAATTATTTACCATTTTATAAATAAATAAATTAAATTTTGAAAAAAAAATCTTTTCATTCAAAAATTTTTATGCGTAAGTGAATACAATGGATTCAAATTCCAGTTGAATCCATTGTATTCACTTACGCACAAATACCCTTGGGAAAGGTATTAACTCGTCTCTTCCTTCTAGTTATGGGTTAAATAACAGGACAGATTGGGTTCTATAGCCTTGGGCGGCAACCAGTCTACCGCAGAAAGCAATGGCAACCTACTGTGGAATAATCTTCTGCCCAGTCAGTCATGTCTCTTTCGAGACATGATCGCCCAAGCGTGTATCAAGTATGGCACTTAATTGACTGACTACTAAAAGAGGCTTTATGCAAGGAATGAGAATGATGTACCCCAGTGACTGTGATAAAGGGTTCAGTTTGAAATTCCTAGCACCTGAAGAAGGCCGGAGTATACAGTGGTTGAGATGTCATACAAATGGCAACAAAGATGAGGACTATATAATGTGAATAGAGAAATCTTTTCGTTTAAAAAAATTATGAAATTATCAAAATATTTAAACCAGCTACAATGCAATATTTATTTACCATCCTGAGAGGGAAAAAAAACTATGATTTCAGAGTTCTATTATTTTTTTTTTTTTTTATAAACATTTCACCCCGAGCAAGGCATGTCACTGCCACTACTGCGCAGGGGGCTACATAGAGTGGAGAAAGGATGATTAAATATAGGAAATGTCAGAGCGTGGGTGATAGGCGGGTAAGGATACCGAGAATGAGGGTTGGGTAGATGAGCGTTCTGAGAATAATTGGGAGTTAGTGTGATAGGAGGTGTCTATTGACTCTACATTTAAACACCTGGAGATTGTAGCTTTTGGGAAAGCAGATTTGTGGAAGGGAGCTCCACAGTCGAGAAGCACGAGAAAAGAAGCTGTTGGAGTAGAATTTACGGTTACATCTTATCTGTTTAACTGTAAAAGGGTGGGACCTAGTTGCTAATCTAGTGTAAATTCGTGCTTAGGTGGCACCAGTGATCTAAGTTCATTGGAGCAGAAGCCATGAAAGTACTTGTAGAAGAGGCACAGGGAAGCCACATCACGCCGGTGAGAGAGTGGTTGCAGCCAGTCTGCCAAGTCAGTATCAACCACGTTACAGATCTTCCTTTGTATTTTGTCAAGAAGCCCAAGGAGAGCAGCAGGGGCACCCAACCAGATATGGCAGCAATATTCAATACACAGGCGGATGGTAGATTTGTATTTTTTTTTTTTTAATCATATCACCCCGGGCAAGGCGGTAAGGCCACTGGTGTGCAGGGGGCTACGTAAGAGTGAAAAGATTGGAAAAGAGAAAGCCAGAAACCACATCCTAAACAGGGAACAAGGGATGAGCCTCTACACCTGTTCAATAGATGTGGGTGGAGTGTGAAAATTTTATTTTGAAGGGGACATCACTAGTTTGTTTATATTGAGGATAAAGTATTCGAATGGGTATTTCTTTTAAAGAATAAAAAGTAAAAGAAATTTTAAAAGTAATTAAAAAAAAGAATTTAGAAAATAAAAGATATAAAAAATAATTTAAAAATAGAAAACAGGAAAATAAATAAATACTCGTAGAATATTAACGGAGAATCTGTAATGTGATGGATTCTGACTTGGTAGCTCGGATGCAGTCACTTTCTCACCAGCACAATGTGGCTGCCCTGTGTCTCTTCTACAAATACTTTCATGGCTTCTGCTTCAATGAACTTAGCTCACTGGTGCCCCCTATATATAAATTTACTTGAGCCACAAGATTAGCAACTAGGTCCACCCTTTTACTGTGAAACCAATAAATTGTAAACGCAAATTTTACTTCAGCATCTTCTTTTTTTGCATTTCCTGCCTGTGGAATTCCCTTCCATTTACTTGCTTTCCCGACAGCTATAATCTCCAAGAATTTAAATGTAATGTCAATAGTCATCTCCTATCTCACTAACCTGCTTCCACTCTCTCATGCTCCTTTCTCTGGCTTCTGCTCCGATGAACTTAGCTCACTGGTGCCCTCTATATATAAATTTACTCAAGCCACAAGATTAGCAACTAGGTCCCACCCTTTTCCTGCAAAATCAATAAATTGTAAATGCAAATTTTACTCCAGCAGCTTCTTTTCTCACACGCCCCACCTGTGGAATTCCCTTCCGTTTATTTGCTTCCCTGACAGCTACAATCACCAAGAATTCAAATGTAAAGTCAATTGTCATCTCCTATCTCACTAACCTGCATCCTCTCTCTTATGCTCCTTTCTCCATCAACTCCACTCTCATCAGTATTCTCATCCTTTTCTTACCCACTTCCTGACACCCCCTATAACCTGTCACTCTTTCTCGTAACATTCCTCCTATGTAACCCCCTGCACAACAGTGGCAGTAAAATGCCTTGCTTGGGGTGATATGATTATTAAAAAAAAAAATTTATAAATAACTGTGAAAACAAGTCTTTTTTATTTAATTCAATAAGTGTTTATCTTTGTTAGCCATTCCCAAGAATAAGAAAAAGGGGAAAACGAAGTAAATGCTTGCTAAAAGACATAGTGTCAAAAAAATAGTTTTTCACATGACACTGCTTTTTAACTGCTCTTCGTCAATGTTTTGTAATGCATTCTTTAATCAGCCTATGGTTCATCAAAACTACAAATAGTTTCTTTTTCTCTCCTCGGTTGTTCAAAATATTCAACACTGTGGTTGATTGATAAATTGATTTCTTTAGCCCTTGGTTCAATCTGAACAGAGTGAAGGTGTACAGTAATAATAAAAAAAAATTAAATAAAATACCCAGAGAAGATTGATGAATAATAAAAAAAAATATTATAATTTATCTTGAGGATATTATACAACGACTTCATTAGTCATGTACTTACAGGGTTGTCAATCTAAATTGTTTCCAAATTAGACACAACACTTGGTTAAACTGGTAAAGATTGGCTGGAGTTAACAGAGTTTGTGAATTTAATTTTTTGTTAATTTCTTGGTAAGTCTGGCTCAAGGCTGATGTGGCTTAGGCAGTAGTCTTTGCCTGTCTCTGCCCAAATCTCAGATCTCTGTGTCTCTTTATGCATTCATTTTTATTGGTATCTGCCCTGAACGATTGCAGAAGCAAGAATGGGGTGGTTGGTAAATTGATTGTCATTCCTCTCTCAGGTAATGGTTGCAGGCAGGTCCCCATTTTTCCTTCTTTGTAAGGCTTCCACACAAATTTTTCTGGTTTTCTTTCCCAGGCAAATCATTCAAAATGTGTGAGTTGTTTTAGCCAAGATAAATTTTACTTTTCCTTTTTTATGGGTTCGGATTTCATTGTCAAGTAACCGTTTTACCTCCCAACTGACACTCAAGGTTCTTTCATAGGCCGACTGTCAACACCTAAATTAGATATTATCCCAAGCCAGACATCCAACTTGTAGTGAAGTTCAATCCTTGGGAATATTTTTATACTGGTTAACTCTTTCCATGAAAGATATCAATCTACCTCCAGAAGAGGCTCATCCCTTGTTCCCTGTTTAGGATGTGGTTTCCGGCTTTCGCTTTTCCAACCTTCTCACTTTGTTTTCTTGTTTTTTTTTTTTCAATTGGAGTAGATAGATCTATCTATCGCCCGGTTCACACTCCACCCATGTCTATTGAACATGTTAAGAGGCTCATCCTTTGTTCCCTATTTAGGATGTGGTTTCCGGCTTTCTCTTTTCCGATCTTTTCACTATTACGTAGCCCCCTGCACATCAGTGGCGTTACCGCCTTGCTCGGGGTGATACGATTAAAAACAAAAAAAAAATATCTAAGTAAT
Source organism: Ascarosepion bandense (assembly GCA_037127315.1). Taxonomy (NCBI): domain Eukaryota; kingdom Metazoa; phylum Mollusca; class Cephalopoda; order Sepiida; family Sepiidae; genus Ascarosepion; species Ascarosepion bandense. The sequence goes on from JBBBDQ010001190.1 coordinate 574,955, forward strand.
AAAATATGTTATTAATTACTAGCAACCAAATAGTGGTGCATATTAAATAATTATTGAATAATAATAATAATAATTAAATAATATTAAGTGATAATTAGAATTGAAATGAAGCCTAAACATATGATTAAAATGAATTTTCTTTTGCGTCTTTGATAACTTACACAAAAATATTAAACACTATTTATTTATTAGATTCTTTATTTGCAACATTCTAAAAACTACTACAATTGTACTAAGACCAAGACGATCCTTATGGGAGTTGCCTTGATCTAGACTAATGTAATGCAATATCTATCATTTATGAATTTATAAAGAAATATGAAAAAGAATTTTATTAATAAATTTTATAACCTTTACTAAATATGTGGGCCTCAAAAATGATGATAGATTATTTATGTGGACATGCCGTCTAAAATGACAGCAACATATATATTGATATACCTACTATTGAGTATCTTACATTAAGACAGAAAAAAAAATAATCAAGCATCTGAGTGTGATAGGAGGGAAATTTATTATATATATATATATATATATATATATATATATATACACCAGTCATTATTATAACAATGAGGATATATATGTATTTTTCACTACTTGACAACATATAAGGCATTATTAAAGAGCAAACACATCGCAAGAGCTTTAATAACCAATAGTAAAAGAATCAACTGAGCCGACACTGCCTCACTATTGTCTTTTACTCTCTGAGTGTAATGAAAGGGATATATATATATATATATATATATACATATATATATATATATATATACTGTAATGGTTGTTACAATGTTTTTAAATTCATAGTATCACTACACAAAAAATTTCTCATGTTTCGAAGCCAGCCCATTATATTTTGGCTTCATCCTCAGGTGATTTTTTTAGAAATAAGAATTATCCATTTAAAAAGACCGTTTATTTGTGTTGGATTTGTTATTTTCGGGTGTAAGAGCAGTTGGTCTGTATTTTGAGTTCCGTTGACCTTTTTACTCGCGTTGGGATTAAGTGTTTGTTTTTGGCAGAGTTCATGATAGGTTAATCTATTAATCTTGGTATTGCTCGCCTGTCACCATAACAGAATTCCCAGCTTCATTTTCAAAGAAATACAACCCAATGATTCCACTAATCAAAAATGCACACCAAACAGTGACTGTGACCTTTTGCGGCTTTTCAATAGTCTGTCTTGGATTTTCATCAGCTTAAATGTGACAATTCTGATCATTAACAAATCCATCAAGATGAAAATGAGCTTCATGACTAAAATCGCAATGTGCCCAAAATGCATTTCTGTTTGAACGTTCATTTTCAAAATAGACTTTGATAACTTTAACACACGGTTCCATAGTTGAAATTGCCAAAGACCAAAAGAAATTGAAAAAAATCATTAGACACAAACTTAATTCACATTGAAAATTGCTCCAGGTTATTGGAACACCCTTTACGTACGTGCGTGGAATATAACCATTCCTGTCTTTTTTTGTGTTTTTGAAGTTCATATATATTTCTGGTACGCCTGTGGAATTCCCTTCCACATGTCTGCTTTTCCAACAGCTACAATCTCCAGGAGTTTAAATGTAAGGTCAATAGACACCTCCTATCACACTAACCTTGCCCCTATTCTCCCAACACTCAACATCCACCCAACCCTCATTCTCAGTATCCTTACCCATCTATCACCCTCCTTCTGACTTTTCCTAGATCTAACCATCCTTTCTTGCCACTCTATGCAACCCCCTGTGCAATAGTGGCAGTGAAATGCTTTGCTCGGGGTGAAACGATTATAAAAAAAAACAAAAAAACAAGTAATTATAGTCTTCATGTGAGTGTTTTTATCATGTTAATGTGATAGAGATACATATAAAAATATGCCTATGTTCAAATTATAATGGTTTTTCTTTTGTGTCTGTCTTCAGTGGAAGGAATTAAATGTTTCTGGTTTGCATTATATTATAAAATATTCTGTGCATTCTAGTGCAAGTGTTGTAATCTCGAAGATGTCCGCAGTTCCATTCTTTTGTTTTAGCATATTATGGAGATTCTCTTCATGGAGATAAATTACACACATTTAGAATTGCACATCAGATGTTTTTCTTCTTCAGGGTCCGGATCTCTCACTCACTGACACATGTGTTCACTAATTATTTTATATCCCTTTGATGTCTACTTATTGCCGATTTGAGTTTAGAGGGAGTGGTAGTCAGTGGATAATTTCACATCACCTCATTTCTTCTTCATAGCATGAATTTTGCTGACCAAATTTGCATAAGTCTGGGTCATGTCTGCTATTTTGTCTTGTAGTCAGTCAGTTAAGTGCCATACGTAATACACGCTTGGGCAATCATATCTCGAAAGAGACATGACTGACTGGGCAGAAGATTATCCCGCAGTAGGTTGCCATTGCTTTCTGCGATAGAATGGTTGCCGACCAAGGCTATAGAACCCAATCTGTCCTATTATTTAACCCATAACTGGAGAGAAGAGACGGATTAATACCTTTCCCAAGGGTATTTGCGTGTAAGTGAATGCAAGGAATTCAACTGGAATTCGAACTCGGCTCCCCGATTTCTCGTTTCGAGCCGATATCTACTGTGCCACAACGCACATCCTGTCTTGTAGTAGATAAGAAATTAAGAATTAAAATCAACTTTCTTCTTCACTTTTACAAAAATTCACAATGATGTGTGAATTCCTGGTTTTTACCAAATAGAAAAAGGATTGACCATGTACTTAAAGAAAAAGTCGAAACTGGATTTTGCAAGTAGATGCTAAATTGATTTTCTGACCAATGGAAGCAATTTGCAAGATTAAAGGGACTTAACGATCCAGTGCAAAAATCTTAATGACTATAAAGGCTTCGATCAGATCAGCATCAGTCAGTCAGATAGGAGCAGCAAGACGAAACAACTAAAATGTAACAGGAGAAACTGCAACCATAACCCAGACATAGGTTGCGTTGCACATCGTCCCCTTTCTCCTTCTTTCTCATGTGCTGATTCCTTTTACTTCTTCTTCTCCATTCAAAGACATTCCTACCAAACAAACATTCATACATACATACGTACACATAAATTCTTTTCAACAAATTACTACTACAAACATCTCTTCAATTCTTGATACCCTTAACTTTCTAACTGAGCATTAATTTCTACGAATTCTTATTCTTTCCTTTTAATAAATTTATATTTTAACATGAAAAATGTATATTTTATTATTCCACTCTTTCACACATTCCAATCTCCAATCTACAAACCTACCGATGAAACCTTCTGATAATTCTGATGAGAACTCAATAATCCTGGATAAAACCTGTAAGTTATAGGGAGTTTGGTTATGTATGACACAAGGCCGAATTAAACATTAACTATCTCCTTATTACTACAGTCTCCAATCGGAAGTAAAGAATGAGTTGAAAAAGAATAGAAAGAGAAAAAGGATCTATGTTTGAGAGAGAAAAAGAGAGAGAGAGAGAGATTGTCACTCTGTTAGGAAAAGAAAAAAAATATATTTCAAAACAGCTTAACTTTTACCTATCTGCTCACCACTGAACCAACACTCTCCCAAGCCCACATATACAACAAACATAAAAAAAAAAAAAAGTAACTGGTTAATTTCCATCATTTCAACATCTTTATTATTCAACCACGGCTGTTGTTGAATATATTCTTAAGTCTGACATTGAGTGAATCTAGGCAACTTTCAAGGTTCACTACCAATTCAGTCCTCAACCAAATTTCAAACAGTTTACAAAGTTAGATAGAACACCTCCTTAGCTACATTTTGAAAAAAATTTTGAATTTTGGTTCAGCAGAAAAAAGTTACATCAACAAAAAATATGTGAAGTCTGAAAAGGAGACATTAATTTGAAAATTATTGCAAAACTCAACTAATTGTCTGATTTTAATGACACTTTCAGGACTTATTCACAAATGAATGAAATTATTTATGCAGTTATTATTTTTTTACAATAAATATTTTTTTACATCTGTCACCCCTTTTCCGTGATTTGTCGTTCTGAGTCGATATCCATTGGACCACAAACTGTCTGTAAAAAATAAATAAATAAATAAAAAAAATAAAAAACACGTAACAAAAGTTAGGAGTAAAAAGTAAAAAGATGCAAATTTTAAATAGAAAATTAATTCAGTTAAGTTAACACTAACAGATGATGATTATAACACGCAATTTTCGTGACGAAACATAAGTTTGTGTTTGTGTGTCTGTGTTTATTTATTTCAAACAATATTTTAGTGAACACTTCTTATCTAAAAGAAAGACCCCAAATTCTGATGTAAACAGTGTGACGTTTTAAAGGTCTGCGAGTTGGAGAAATCTTAAGTAAAGAAAATGTGTCCTGGACTTTTTTAATGTAAGGAACTGACATCGTCCTTAACCGGTCAAATCAGCTTCGACTTTTTAGTTTTTTTCACCCTGTCATTTTTATTAATTTTTCTTTTTTTTTACTGACTTCAGTTCATTAGCAAATATACATGCTTTTTCTGTTTTAAAATTTGTCCATTTTTCAACTATTTTAATGCCGAAAAAAAAAAAGGTAAGTATTTTACATGGAAATAAATATTTTTTTTGTATGAAGAGAAAAGAATGCAAAGCATTTTTCTCTCTCTTTTTTTTTTTATTTTTTTTTTATTTTGTTAAATTTCGAAATGCTTTTTTCGGGAAATTTTTTTTTAAATTCTTGTGTTTTAATATAATTTCTCATTTCTTTTAGGCTAGTTCTGCTTCTTACGGTGTTTTTGCTGATCTGTTCAACTTCAATATTTCAATTCAATTTGAATTCTCCTTTTTTGTTTCTTAAGAAGTTGTTTGGGTTTCGTTTTGAATCAGTGAATCAGGAATAAAAATTATTAAATAACGTTAACCCAAGGATTTAAAACCTTTTTTGCCGCGAGGAGCCCTTCTTTTTTCATGTCACAATGTGTAGTTCACATCACGTCTACTTTTCAAGATTGACACAAAAAGCTAAATTCCAAATAATATCCTTCTTAATCTCGTGTTAATTGAACATCTGATTCTTTTCCATTAGTACAGTTACATTTGAATTATTTTTATAGAGGTGTTTTACAAATTTAATAGCAATAGAAAATGTTAATGAATTTTTAAATTGTAGGTACCTCCACTAGTTGAGAGAGAGGAAAAAATGCCCCAAAACCTAATAAAAACAAAGTTTTTCTGTCGAAATGTTTAAGAGGAAAGATCAAAGTATTTGTTTAATTAAAAAAGAATTCAAAAATAATTTTAATGTTTTTTTTTAATCCTTTCTAACACTTTCGAAACTTTAGTAAAAATCTTTTTTTTTTCATCAGCCAATGACCAAATTTTTTTACAAATTTACTAAATAACTCATTTTTTAAATTTTTTTTTTTTCGGTGAAAAACACATTAATTTGGAAATTCTTACAAAAATCAAATAATTGTCAGATTTTAATGAAAATTTCAAGACTTATTCGCAAAGGATAGAAATTAATTTTAAATTAAAATCTGGGAAATATATATATATATATATATATATATATATATATATATTTTACATTTGTTACTCCCAGTCCTCGTAATTTCATGAAATTTCAATAAATTCTGTTTCAAAAATTGGTTTTATTAGTTAAACGCAGGACTCCTTGGGAAATGTAAAATTGATGATTTACAGTGTAAATCATCAATTTTTCTTGTTCAAACATTTAGCCTTTTTTTTCAAAAAATCTACTTCGAATAGTGAAATAAAACTATGACATTATTTAACTAGATAAGCTTTTAATTGCTTTTAAGGACATTATAGTCTGACAAAAAAAAATTTTTTTCAATGAATAGTAAATTTTACTAGAAATGTTTTCATTTTTTCTTTTTTAATTGATATTCATAAAGTTTCAAAAATATCTTTAAAAATTCTTCAAAGCCCTGTTGTGGTTAAGTTATTAAGTGAAGACTTTATTTACTAATTGAAAATTGGAAGATTAATACAAATTTTCAAACCAAAAGATTTTTAAAATTATTTTGTGTGTGTGTGTGTGTGGGGGGGGGGGGGGGGGGGGGGGGGGTGTGTGTGTGGGAAGTGTGTCTTTTTTGTTCTTTTTTTAAGTATGGTATTTTGTGTGCAATATTAAAAGGTCATGTGTTTCATGGTCTCTTCCCCTTAAAGGTAAAAAATGTGGACAATTGTGTAAACTCTGGTCAACCATACTTAGCTTATCACCACATTTGGCTGTCATCAATCACTTAACATGACAAAGATATGCACCAATGTGATTAAGAAATACTTTTATTCTAAATTTTATGTCATTAACAAGTAATACTTGTTTCAAATCAGATTATTTAAGCTTATGTCACAGACACACACACATATATATTATTTTTGCTAGATTTTAAACCTTTTGTTTACTAACTTGTCAAGCTGTCAAAAATGGATGAAAAACTGACAATTTTTGAAAACTCTCAAAAAGTTGAAACTCCTGTCAATATGATTTCTATTTTAAATGCATTGTGTATTTTGCTTATTGCAAATAGTAAATTTAATCATTTAGCTTACAATTAAAGCTCAAATGAAAGCTTCAAAAAGCTTCTTTTTTTTATTTTTAAAAATTCACTTTAAAACTTAAATATTGAAAATGAGTGGAGATGCTTATAATGCTTCTACAGTACACTATACCATTGTATGTTTTGTTTTTGCAGTTCTTAACTAAATTAGATAGTGGAATATTATACTTCAATAAACAAAAAGTCCAGTATAATGCCAGGGTATTTTAATTAAATAAGCAAACAGTTAATAAAAGGTTAGGTAATTAATTTGATTTTCTTATGAAGATAACAGTCAATAGGAATTTTCAGTCTAAGTTACTTTCAAGTGAAACATTCTTTAGATCAAAGTTATTGTTGACTGACTAGTAGGTACCTAAGAAATATGACACCCAAGGTTTAAAAATGAAAATTTTTCTTGAAACTTATTTTAGTTTTAATTTCAAGCTGAGAGATTAAATTTATGTTGCAGAGTAAATAAAACACCCCCAGTGATGCAAATGGACTAATCTAAACAAATAAAGAACTCCAGCACTTGTTGGAGTCAGTCTTGTGTATTTCTAACACTTGTCACTCCGAGTAGCCTAAGCAAGACTTAATATCATAACCGCTAGAAAGTGAGTAATAACAATTTAATATTTCTCATTAACAAAATACTTGGCTGTATTTCAAAACTAATTTGAATTGACTGAAATGGTACTGATATTAGCACCATTTTTACTCATCTATCAGTATTATGTAATTGTCATTATTAAAAGATCTTTCAAAAATAGTGTACTTTTATTAAATCTTATTTGAGGAATATTAGCTAAAGTTTAATTAGTTTGCTTTAAAGCATTTTACATTTTTAGTTTAAAATATGACAAATTAATTTTTTTAACATCAGGGTAGGTGTTTTTATTAGGTGTTGACAACCTGACTGACAGACAGAAATTTGTATTCTATGGTGAACATACCTGTAAAAATTACTTGTATAAAGTGACCACCTTTTGCATTTTTGTTATGGAATGACATAATCGCTAACTTTTCTTCCTGGCACAGTCTACATATTTTGTCACTGTTGTAAAACTTGGCTGTTTTCACTATACTCCACATTATATCTGGGTTCTTTGTATATTTTAATTTTAATTTTCACATGTGGCTAGCCAATTTTGTACAATTTTTTAAGTTTTCTGTTTTAAATGTAGACTTGTGATGTTATTCTCAAACAAAAATGAATTATTGAATGAAAGAACAGAAATTATAACCAAGTGTAACTATACTATAAAATATCTATTAGGTTTATACAACCATGGATGAAAATGTTATAATTTCTTCTAATTTTAAAAACTGTGCATTCAAAAGTTTCCCATTATGTGAGCATTCAAAAAATCCCCATTACATGAGCGTTCTTAAAAAAAAATTTAAAAAAAAAACTGGTAAAATCAGTTATTGAAAATTGCCTGAAGACACCACATGGTAGAAAACTAGGTTGTGTAATAACTCGTTTACAAATGAAGAATATTCAAAAGTTCTAGAATAAAATTGTATTGAACACATTTTAATACAACTGTGTACTGGTCTAATTTTATTATGACCAAAAACTAACTAATTAAACAATCAATATATATATATATATATATATATATATAGTTGTCAGTCTATATAAAGTGAGGATAATCCAACAAGATTTCCTTAATATAAATTATAAATAGGTAAATCCATATAGAGAGCTCGATGGGTGTTAACCAGAGCGATATGAAGTTTATAAAGGAAAACCCAACATGTCATATTAGTTATAAACTATAGTTCATTTAAATGAGCTTAATTAGCTCATATCATCAAACTCTTTTACAATATTTCCTCCATCTGGCATAAAGTTTCTGTAAAAGAGTTTGATGATATGAGCTAATTAAGCTCATTGAAATGAACTATAGTTTATAACTAATATGATGTGTTGAGTTTTCCTTTATAAACCTTATATAATGAAAATGTAAAGCAATTTCACCACAATTATTCAACATTGCCTGATGACAAGGTAAAATCTTGGAACAGAAATTCCTGTGTCGCAATGTAAATTAAATAAATTTTAAATAAAAAAACTGATTTAATTATATTATGCTCTACAATTTCTGTTGTATTCAGTCAGTTAAGTGCCATACGTGAAACACGGGCGATCATGTCTCGAAAGAGACATGACTGACTGGGCAGAAGATTATCCCGCAGTAGGTTGCCATTGCTTTCTATGCTAGAATGGTTGCCGACCAAGGCTATAGAACCCAATCTGTCCTGTTATTTAACCCATAACTGGAAGGAAGAGATGGATTAATACCTTTCCCAAGGGTATTTGCGCGTAAGTGAATGCAATGAGTTCGGCTGGAATTTGAACTCGGGTCCCCAATTTCTCATTCCGAGCCAATATCCAATGCACCACAAAGCACATCATCTGTTGTATTAAGCACTTTTCAAAAAGTAAATGCCTAATAACTCAGAATCCTAAACCTGTTAGTTTTCTTCCCTTAGCCGATAGCTTTATCAAGGCAAACGTAAGAATTTTATTTTGTAACAAGTACTCATAAACAAAAATAAAAACGTTTTAGTTTTTCAAAATTTTTAATCACAATTGGTTGCAGTCTAGGGAGTTAGGTAAACAGACGTAAGGGGTGATAATGTCAAAGAAATTGTCTGACAGCCATAATTGGATCTTTTTGCTTGTGTGGCATGGTGCAGAATCCTGTTGTCAGACATAGGGTCTTCCAGCAGCTACTCTCTTGACACAGGGCAGCACTACCTCCTCAAGGTCTCCATGTTGAATCTGTGGAAAGATGAATGAAGTCATAATATTGCTGTCACTAGTGATCACTCCAAACATGCTTGTAATCAATATTAAACTCATCCAACTGTTCCTGAATTCTCTGCACTATCTTCAGATTGACACCCAAATGGTAATGATATAATCATATTGGTGCTTCCAGGAAAATACTAAGCAGTAAAGCATGCTGTTTCCAAATTTCTGGCTGAGTGAACAACTGTGTCATGGTGCTCCTGTTTTCAGAGACTCAAAAACTAACAACACACATGCAAATTAAAAATATAAAATGGTGATAATTTACTCATTGCACTGTGTGTGTGTGTGTGTGTATGTGTGCATATGCATGCATATATATATATATATATATATATATATATATATATATATTCTTCATTTGTAATCAAGTTATTATGTGACCTAGGTTTCTACCATATGGTGTCTTTAGGCAATTTGCCATAACTAATTTTATCGTTTTTTGGGGTTTTTTTTTTTGTTTTTTATAAGTACTTACAACTGTGTACTGATCTAATTTTATTATGACCAAAAACTAAGTAAATCTTTTTCTATATATAATTAATGTGGAGAGGCTTTTCACTTAACTTTATTCATTCATACATACATACATATATATATATATATATATATATTATTTATTTAAAACAGTGCTCGATATATTATAAATATTTATATTCACGGCTCTCTCTCTCTCTCTCTCTCTCTCTCTATATATATATATATATATATATATATATATACACTAAACAGTTATAGGTTATTTATATTAGACCAGTAAACAGTTGTATTAGAAAGTGTTCAATACATGTTTGAACGGAAATGATGCTTTAACATGTGGAGATTTTAGATATTTAAGTTTTGGAGATCAGTTGATTACATTAACACATTTTTAACCTTATTGGTTTCATTAGGTGATTTGTATTGACTGATTGCTTAATGGTTAATACTTTTATGAGTTTCTTATTTTGATCTTCTGGCAATGAACTTATGAAAATGTTAACCGTTAAGTAATTAGTCAATACAAATTACCTGACAAAACTGAAAAGTTTGAAACCATAGCAGTGTAATCAGCTGATCTCCCCAACTTATATATTTTACATGAAGATGTCCTATATTTGTTCTGATTGCATTAACCCAAGTCCTCCTGGCATCAGTTTAAATTATCACCAACTTTTTCTATATCTCTAAACTTTAATTATAAAGGATAATTTCAGAATGTGAAAATTGTTGAAATTTTTGGGTTCTATCATTAAAAGCATTATTTTGTGTTTAAAAGCACATTCAGTCTTAAAAGTAGTGCTTTTTGAAGGTCTCATGAAGCAATTATAATAAAAACATATTAGATCTAAAGAGTGATGATTATTGAAGGCCTCCATACCCAACAATATAAAAATACATTGGATTTAAAGAGTAGTGCTTATTAAATGTCCCATGAACTTATCAAAAAAAAAAAAAAAAGAAACTGCACAAAAAATAATTTATTCAAAACCAGACCAATACAATTCTGGAATGTTTTTATGGCCATCATTTATCCCTTCATGTATATAATTTATTCTGTATGTAAAAAATATTGTTTTTAATTATTTGTCCATTTTTTTAATTCTTTCATGAAATGTCCTCATGCCCCGTTTACATTTTTTTCCAGAGTCCCACAATATTAACTACAGAACATTTTTACAGAATTTTTACAGAATTTTTACAGAGTCCCACAATACTAACTACAGAACAAAGAATAAAACAAAAATCTGTTTCTTTAACTTCCTAATACAGATTTATTGGAATACCAGCTTTAGGTAGTGGATGAGCAACTGTTAGTTGTTTAAAAAGTTTCAGGCTAAACAACTTTTGTTGCTCAGACAAACATTTTTACATTTTCAATCAAATTTAGAATTTAAAACTGTTAGCTGAGACATGGAAGCATCAAATAAAAAAAACATTCCAAGGAAGAAGTGTGATTCTAAATTTTCTAGCAGCTCCAAACAAGTGACAGAACGAAAACGAAAGGAAGGAATTTTTCATTGCAAGATCTGCAGGTGTACATTTTCTGACAATGCCAATCTCAACTATCACACGAGTATACACAACAGTGAAAAACGCTTCCACTGTGAAGTTTGTCGTTTAGTATTTGCAGAAAGGTTCCAACTCAAAAGACACATGCGAACACATCCTGGAGAAAAACCATTTCAATGTGAGGTTTGTGGATCAAAATTTTCACAAAGCTTTGCTTTGAAAAGACACATGCTCAGACATACTGAAAAGCCTTTCACTTGTGACATTTGTGGGGCCAAATTTTCACAAGTATCAAATATCACTGCTCACATACGTACACATACAGGTGAAAAACCATTCCAGTGTAAGATTTGTGCGACAGAATTTTCTGAAAACTCAACTTTAAGAAACCACATGCGAACTCATACTGGAGAAAAACCATTTCACTGCGACATTTGCAATGCAAAATTTACACAATATTCCAGTTTGAAAACACATAAGCAGAACCACAATGGAGAAAAACCTTTCACCTGTGATGTTTGTGGGTCTAAATTTTTAAAAAGTTCTGTCCTGAGACGACATTCTCTGACTCATACTGGAGAACAACCCTTTCAATGTGACATCTGCGGTTCTAAATTTTCTCAAAATGCAAATTTACGAACACACATGCTAACGCATAGTGGGGAAAAACCATTTCACTGTGACATTTGTGGGTCAAACTTTTCACAAAATACTAACTTGCAAATGCATATGCGAATACACACTGGGGAAAAGCCTTTTAGCTGTGATATTTGTGGTTCAAAGTTTGTTCTTAAAACAAGTCTGGGAAAACATATGCTAACTCATAGTGGAGAAAAGTCTTTCTGTTGTGATGTTTGTGGATCCAAATTTTCTCTGAGTTCAACTTTGAAAAGACACATGAAAAAACATTCAAAAAGAAAATAGTAACACAGAAAAAACTTGTTATGCTGCATGCTTTAGTGGAAATCTTGACTGTAAGTTTTTCTTGAATACAATTAATCAGTGTTTGAATTCAAGTTAAGGTAGCTTTCAGAATGATGAATTTTATGGCAAGACTGTGTTCTTTAAATCCTAAAATGTTGGTTCTGTAATCTTATTCATGTTACAGTAAGAGCCAAAATGTTATGGCCAACAAAATGTGTCAAGAATTACAGCTATGGTCTTATAACAAATGCATCTGAGTTAGAAAAATATTAGCAAGTAAGCCAGAAGCAACCACTTCATGTTGATGTCTTGAATGTCACAATTATTAGCAAGAAAGGTTCAAGTGACTTTGATAGAGAATTTCGAAAATGGTAGAGTTTGGGGAGTACTTATGTTTGATTAGTGAGTCTGACTTTCTTTTGAACAAGAGTATATACATGTTTTGTTATCCTGGAGAAGCAATAATCCCAGTATTCACAAAGGGTGGGGTAAGCAAGTGAAGGCATTGTAATGGTTTGAGCAATGCAGTTCATGTTGCTATCCTGGGGAATCAATAGCATCCATAGCAAACCACCCTTATTGCCTTCATATTTCATTGGTGAGGTGTAAGTTCCACTGAAACTGCTACTTTGTGGAACCAAATCCTAAGATGATGCTTTCCTGATCGCTAGGATCTTAACCTGTTCAAGTCTACAGTCAATAATTATCTTCTCTATTACAATAAAAAATGCCCTGCCAGAAACAATAAGCCAGTGAAGGCATTATGGTAGTTTGGACGATGTTCTGCTGAGAAACCTTAGTTACTATCATTTATGTAGAAAAGTACTTACCAATGTACCACAAACCTCAACATTCAATGAAGACCAGCTACAACTTTTTATAATAAAAACCAAAATAAGCAAGTTAATATTTATTTTTGATTTATTTTTTGACTAGCAGTATAGCCCGGCGTTGCTCGGGTGTAATGAAAGCGCTTATACATATATTATCGATTTTCTGCACTATTGTAAGAACTGCAACCTTGAAATTTCTGAATATCATTTCTTATGCCTTTGTCTATGAGTGTATCAAAATTGATTAAAATCGGACCACTCCTTCTATAACCTGATTTTTTCGATTATCGATTTTTGATATTTATCGGGGGTACCTTGAAACAAAACCTAGCTAAGAACACTCGCAGATGCTTATAGTACAACTGTGTAAATTTTCAAGAAAATCGGTTCAGCCGTTTCGGAGTCTATAAGTAACGGAAAAACACACAGACACACACACAGACAAAGTTCCATTTATAAATAAGTTTAGATATAATGTGTAGTGGCAGTTTAGTGGTGTTATACCCAAGAGCTGTTATGTTTTTGTAATCATTATGAATAACAACAGTAAACAAAATATCCCTTTCTTTTTCTTTTTTTTTTCTCTCTTCCTTTTTCACAAGTTTTAGTCATTTTCTTTACTCTAAAATCAGGAAGCATTTATCCAATGAAAATAAACTTTTTTGCCCCAGGAATTTCTCTGCTTTCTTAACTGCATTTTATTCTCTCTACTGATTGATACACAATGGATTGTGATAATTAATAAGAACTGAGAGTCCTGATTTTTATGTTTAAAATCAATTTTTAATGTCCATTATTCCACTAATGGAACATATATTAAGGCATTTTTGATACCAGATGAGCAGTTATTGCCTTTTAACACAATGTGTAAGTGCATACTGTTTTTTATATTTTACCTGTATATTATTGATAAAATAACCAAAATTAACACTCATCTGGTATTAAAACAATATATTCCACTGGTAAAATGATAGAAATAAAAGGTGAAATTAGACTAATACTTTTAAATTAAAATTAAATTAGTTTAACGCTTATACAAGCGTGAACCAAAAAAAATGCAATTTGTTTTATATATATATTAGGTTCATTTTTTATAATTTATTTTCAATACTTATTATTAATAGTTCTGATGAATCATTAACCAATCTATTCTCTCTCATTGTTTACAACCTCCTTCTAACAATCCACTGTTTAATGCCTCAACAATAGAAATCACTAGGATTTTGACTGGAAAATTAATCAAACTTTGTTTTAGACTCCACATTGTTTTTAAACAAAAACCCTTCAAATTGTCAGAAAGTGACTGAAAAAGGTGGTAGCCTGAAGGGGCTAAATCAGGAAAATATGGTGAGTGTGGCAGAACTTTCCAAATGAGCTCTTTAATTGCATGTTTGCTCATGTCACTGATGTGGAATTGAATAATCACTATCATTGATCAGGTCTTTTTCAACAGAATTACCGCTTTGAGCCTGTTCATTTGTACGTGCACCCCTGCTGTTCATCTCGGTGTTCTCGACAGGCTCCAGAGGAGAATCTGTAATGTAATTGGTTCCAACCTGGCAGCTCGACTCCAGCCATTTTCTCATTGGCAGGATTTGGCTTCCCTCTGTCTCTTCTATCAATATTTTCATGGCTTTTGCTCTGACGAACTTGGGTCACAGGTACCCCCTCCAGAAGATTTTAATCAGGCAACCAAACTGGCAACAAGGTCTCACCCTTTTACAGTTAGATCAACCAAATGCAGGCGACAATTCTATTTCAGCAGCTTCTTTTCTTGCGCTTCTTGTCTGTGGAACTTCCTTCCATATACTTGTTTTCCTGATGGCTATAACCTCCAGGAATTTAAATGCAAAGTCAGTTCCCATCTCTTGTCCACTTAACTCCATCCCTTTCTACATCACCCCATGTATCTTGTTCTTTTCCTTTCTCTCTACCTTTGCAACTGTCTTCATTCCTGTGTTCACATTCTTCTCTTGCCCTTTCTCTTTCACTCCCTGTAGCTAGTTCGTCTTTGTCTTCACTCTCCTCCTGCCTAATACTTCAACTCTCTTATGTAACCCCCTGCACATCAGTGGCATTAATGCCTTGCTTGAGGGGAAATGATTATAAAAAATACAGCTTAGCATTGACCGTTTGGTTATTTTAAAGCATTTCATATTCTGTCAGAAACAAAGTCATTCTCTCGTATATGGCACAAATGTCTTAATCAGCTTTAGCAGTTTTGTGACCTTGATTAAAAGCAAAGAGATGCTAAGGTTGGTATATACCCATTTTTGTCTACTTGGCATTTCATCTCAGAGAGGTGTCTAATCTAAAATAAAATTTCAATAATGTTGAACTAATTTCACAGGATGACCAGAGTTACTAGGAAGTAAACAATGCTATAAAAGATTATTCTTCAAGGTCAACAGAAAAAAAATGAATGAATATATGTAACAACCTTAATATAATTCATATGGAAAGTACTTAAGCATATACCATCAACCTTTCATTACAAGATAATAATGATGTCTTTCAGCAGAACAAAGCCCTTTGCAGCACCAGTTTTGTAGAACTGGTTTTAACAACATAAAAAAGTCTTTAGTTTTTGTCTATACTTCTGAGATGAGGTAGTATTTACATTGTTTATATTGTTCAACCTTCTTCAGTTGCTAGAAATTTCAAACTAAATCCTTTATTTCGATCACTGGCGTATATCACTCTCATTCCAGGTGTGATACCCCTTCTGGATGGGTCCTGGGTATGACCGTAAACTGTATTTGGCAGCAAGGCCTCTGATAGGGAGGCTGTGAAGAGCATGGAACCACCTCTTAATTGCTGTTATTCCCAGGTCCACCCTGACTCAGAGTGGTAGCACCTATTAAGGTCCCAGCTATGGGTAAATAGTTAACCCCCAAACTGGGGTCAAAATGCTATGAAATTATTTACCAACAAAACATTTTTGAATGAAAAATATTACCAACAAAACATTTTTGAAGGAAAAATGTTACCAACAAAAATATGTGAAAGAAAAAAATTTTACAATCAATACATCTGACTCTCAACGAAACACACTTTACAAAGAAAGTATATTCTATTCATACAAATCTATTGTAAAAATCTCATCGGCATTAAATGACCCACTAAAGTTGATATGCCATAAACCAAACCAAACCAGACCTTCTGGATGCCATGTAGTTATTTCCCTTTAACTCAACTCTCTAAGTTATTTGTTCAACACTGCTGTAGCCAGGTATTGAACTCTCAACTCTTTGGGTCAAGTCATTGGATCTAACCAATGCTTTTATCTACTGGACCATGTTTTTTTGAAGAGACACATGTGGCA
Organism: Ascarosepion bandense; assembly: GCA_037127315.1. Classification (NCBI taxonomy): domain Eukaryota; kingdom Metazoa; phylum Mollusca; class Cephalopoda; order Sepiida; family Sepiidae; genus Ascarosepion; species Ascarosepion bandense. The sequence continues at coordinate 591,380 of JBBBDQ010001190.1, forward strand.
TCACACATGAAATGAGAATGATATAATCCAGTGATTGAATTAAAGGGTTCGGTTTGAAATTCCTAGCACCAGAAGAAAGCTGGAGTGTACAATGGCCGAAACATCATAAAGATGAGGACAACCATCCGACCAATGTAAATAATGTACAAAGAAGTCTTATCTAAATCTAAACTTATTTATAAATGGAACTTTGTGTGTGTGTCCCCGTTACCTATAGACTCCAAAATGGCTGCACTGATTTTCTTGAAAATTTACACAGATGTACTATAAGCGTCTTCAAGTGTTCTTAGCTAGGTTTTGTGTTGAGGTACTCCCGATAAATATCAAAAATTGAAAAAATCGAGTTATAAAAGAAGTGGCCCGATTTTAATCAAATTTGATACACTCATAGACAAAGACATAAGAAATGGTATTCAGAAGTTTCAAGGTTGCAGTTCTTACAATAGTGCAGAAAATTGATAATATATATGTATATATATAAAAGGCAAGATGTGTGTGTGTGTGTGTGTGTGTGTGTGTCTGTTCATCTGTCTTGTATGTCCTTTATACAAATCCACAATGTTCATTCGATTCTCACCAAACTTCACACAAATATTCTTTAGGCTGAATCTGAGCTCCATGACCATGGATTAATTTTAAAGCTTTCATTACACCCAAGCAACGCCGGGCTATACTGCTAATATCAAGATAAGATCTGAATCTTGTTGGGAACTGACAGAATGAAATGGACTGATAAGTCAACATTGTAGGCATTCCATCACATAACTTCCTGTTGTTAATATCCTACCTCAAAGATCCAGAGTGAATCTTTAGATGCCTGATTGAATAAGAGCCGTTTTGTGGCTAAATCAAAGGCCAGCAACTTAAGAAGCAGAGGAACATACTTTTTTGCCTCATCCATGTAGGTAAATTTGTGACAGGCTTTTAAACTCTGTTGGTAAGATCTTTAATAAAATGAAGTAATTTCAACAATATTTTGGTTATTTTTTTTTTTCTGGATTTCAGAGATGACATCTTACCCTTATTTACATTCAGACTATTATTTCATCTTTGTTATTATCATCACAACATTTCAGTTATTGTGCCCTCCAGCCTACAGGTGTCTATCAATCCAGGTAACCCTCAGGGAATTTTGAAATAAACACTTTATTTAATCTGTTATATTTTTAATTTATGTGCATTGTGGGGCAATAGAATGAGAAATTGGAGAGCCGAGTTCAAATTCCAGTTGAATTTGTTGTATTCACTTACACACAAATACTTTGGGATAGGTATTAATTCATCTCTTCTCCCTCCAGCTATGAGTTGAATAGCAGGGCAGATTGGGTTCTATAGCCTTGGTTAGAAGCCAGCCTACTGTAGAAAGTAATGGCAACCTACTCCAGAAAAATCTTTTGCCCAGTCTGTCATGGATTGAAAGAGACATGATTGTCCAAGCATGTATCACGTATGACAACTGACTGACTGATCTAAAAATATCTTCTATATTTTTTTTCATTTCTACTCAAATATGTATTACTTACTGCTATAAATCTTTTAGTGTGTAAGCCTGTTTGAGTTGATGTCCCTGTTTTTTATTAATGATGACCATTGAAATTAATATCAACTGATCCAGATTAAGAATTCCTATGAAAGAAAAATGTGTCTCTCGACGTGAGAAACTGGATGCTCTTTTTCCATCAAGAAAACCATTCTTATAGCTAAAGAATGCAGTTACCAATTTGGCCACAGGAGACAATCATGACAAAACTAAGCTTGCTTGCTTACTTAAGGGGATACAGGTACAATTACTGTCAAGAGGCACATTTCTCTTTATTAGAAGTTCTTGATCTAGATTGGTTGATACTAATTCGGCTAAGAAAATAAAAAGAAGGGGTGTCAACTCAAACACATGTACCCACTAAAAATATAATTTACAATAAGAAAAATATTTTTGAGCCAACCTTACCTGAAGATCCATTTAGGTGAAACCTTGGTAGGTTTGTTGGCTAACTAGGTTAATTTACTTATTCTGCTCTGCTTACGTATTGAGCACTTTTTTGTTATTTATTACTTGTCTCAGGTTTTTTCTTTGGGCTACATACTGGCTTGGTCCAAATTGCTTTGGCTGATGTCATGTGCGTAGCTCTTTCTTTTTTCACAACCATTTTTTCCTTCTGCATATATATGTGGAGGGTTTTTTAAAACAAGTATAGTGATAAGTTTGCATTTATATATATATATATATATATATATATATATATATATATATATATATATACATGGTTAAATAAAAAGAAGATAAGAGGAAAACTGTATTTTACTTGCTCATGCGTTTCATCCTGTGATAGACTTTATCAAGGCAAAAAGACCAAATAAGCTTTATTCCAAATTACGTCTCTATAAACAAACAGTGTTGGCAACTATAAAAAATGCTCACAAATCATTAAAAAAAAATTAACAGAAAATTTTCAGTTTTAGAATTATTTCATGTATAGTGCAATGTCACGAGATGTTAAAATGAAGGGAATTTAACCGTTTTCTTTGGACTTTTTATTATGTATGTTAGTCTGTTATGCATATTAACAACTCATGACATTGCACTACACAAACGATGCCACTTCTGGTAGCCATGGGTTATCTCTCTTTAACCTAACTTAAAGGGTTATATATATATATATAGCCACACTGGTTGACACCAAATTGGTTGAGTTTCAATCCCAGCCGGAAGTAAGTGGATGTCTAGCCACACTGATAAGCTGTGATACATCGAAACAGGCTTGTATGTGGATAACTAATAAATTATAGTCTCATTACAATTGAGCTCTCTAGAGAAGAAAATTTTAAAGACATTTACCACTTCTACGATTTACACATTACTCTTCAGTAATGAATTGAGTTCTCTCTGTGTTTAGCGTGTGTATACACTGCATATATATAACATAATAAAAATTGATGAACTCTGATATAGTAAAACAGGCTTATATGTGGATGATTAATATATATGCATATATATGTGTGTGTGTGTATGAGTATCTTGTCTTTATTAATCTTCCTGTTATTTTAGTTACTGCCTTTTTAATCTTTGATCAAGCTCAGAAGAGTGAGGTGCAAAATTTGGCAATGACACTGTTATTACTGTATGCAGTTTTGACTTCCTCAAAATTGTTTATTAATAAGGTCATAAAATTATGGAAGCTAAGTATAATACAATATTTTATCTTCAATGAAGATTTATTATTTAGCATTTTATAAAGAATGAAATTTGAAAAAAAATCTTTTAATTCAAAAATTTATCAAAAAATAAATAATAAAAGGAAGAGATGCTCTCAACCTATTTTAGCGAATTTAGGTGACTAGAACAAATAAAAAAATAACCTGGGGAATGCAATTTTTGTAAACTTATAATTAAAATGACATTGTTATTTAAATTTCATTGTTCACAGGAATTTTAGAAATCTATGAATAAAAAATTTCTCTTCATATTTATTTGTTTATAAAATGATAATTAATAAATATTTTCTTCACATATTATCATAATATTGTTAAACTAGCAGTATAGCCCGGAGTTGCTCGGGTGTAATGAAAGCTTTAAAACTAATCCATGGCCCTGGAGCTCAGACTCTTTGGACATTGGCACGAAAGACTAAAAAGCAATAGTTGTTTCCAGTTAAAGCAAAACCATAGACTGAAAGAAAAATGAATGGATGTAAGTCAAATTTTGATTTCCTAGTATCGATATCAAATAAGGTTTTTTCATTATAAACTGAATTTTGAAGGCTAAATAAGTTCTCTGAGTAAATGGTATCATGGCTGAGACTAAGAACTACAATTATACCTACTTAGAGCCAAATCTGAAGTAAAAACTAAAATAAAAGGGCTGAAAAAAATACAGACATACAGGCAGATAAACAGACACACAAACATCTTGCCTTTTATATATATATATTATCGATTTTCTGCACTATTGTAAATTTTTTTAGTTTTTCATGTCAACGTCCAAAGAGTCTGAGCTCCAAGACCATGGATCAGTTTTAAAGTTTTCATTACACCCGAGCAATGCCGGGCTATACTGCTAGTAATAAAATGATTCATTGTTATTTAAATTTTATTGTTCACAGAAATTTTAGAAATCTATGAATAAAAAATTTCTCTTCATATTTATTTCTTTATAAAATGATAAATAATAAATATTTCATTCACATATTTTCATAATATGGTAAATATAGTATTATTCTTGTAGATAGACAATATAATAGTGTTTAATAAATAAATAGTGTTTAATATCTTTGTTGTCAATTTTCAAGAATAAAGAAAATGGATAAAGAATAGACTGAAGTGAAAACTTCATATCCTTCCCTCATTCTTAGAAAAGTCAAAAAAGGAAATGAGATCATTTGTACACAGGAGATAAAAAAGGTTACAGTCTTTGTAAAAGAAAAAAAAAATTTAAATGTCATCAGCAAATGAGATCATCTTTAAGAAAAATGAATGAATGTGAAAAAAACATGGATTCCTAATGAGATTCTCAACATGACACGGAGCTGAGAGAAAATGCCAAGACACAGAGCAGAATACAGAAAACTAAACAAAGAAATAAAGACAAAATGCAGACAGGCTAAAGAGGAATGGCTGAACGAAAAAGTGCACAAATAGAAAGACTAAAGTAGATGTACATGAAAAAGTAAAAGAACTAACAGAACAAAAGACATGTTTGTTGCATGAGACAAAAAAGTTGTCTCCCCTTAAAAAAAAAAACTACTAAAAATAGTCAATCAGTCAGTTAAGTGCCATATGTGATAAACACTTGGGCGATCATGTCTCGAAAGAGACATGACTGACTGGGCAGAAGATTATCCCGCAGCAGGTTGCCATTGCTTTCTGCAGTAGACTGGTTGCCGACCAAGGCTATAGAACCCAATCTGTCCTGTTATTTAACCCATAACTGGAAGGAATAGATGGATTAATACCTTTCCCAAGGGTATTTGCACGTGAGTGAATGCAATGAATTCAGCTGGAATTCAAACTCGGCTCCCCGATTTCTCGTTCTGAGCCGATATCCAATGCACCACAATGCACATAAGCGTCTTGTGGTCTGCCGAGATATTGTTAAACTGGAAAGTCAGTCATCCTCATTGATCCTGGACAGCCAAAGTAGAAAGTCATACATATTACAGCTCCTGGAAATCATCATAAGATAAGTGTCCAAGGCCAAGCCGCATGCACCCTGGTCGGAGTTGAGCTGGCTTTCTTCCTGATGGAGAAAGTTTTATTGGGATTTGTTTAAGGGCAGGGTCCCAAGTCCTGCCCTGTTATTTAACCCATAACTGGAGGGAAGGGATAAATTAATACCTTTCCCAAGGGTCAGTCAGTTAAGTGCCATATGTGATACACACTTTGGGCAATCATGTTTCGAAAGAGACATGATTGACTGGGCAGAAGATTATCCCGCAGTAGGTTGCTATTGCTTTCTGCAGTAGACTGGTTGCCATCCAAGGCTATAGAACCAAATCTGTCCTATTATTTAACCCATAACTGGAGAGAAGAGATGGATTAATACCTTTCCCAAGGGTATTTATGTGTAAGTGAATGTAAGAAATTCAAACTCGGCACCCTGATTTCTTGTTCCAAGCTGATATCCACTGCACCACAGTGCACATCCGTCAATAAACACTTACAGCACCTGATATTCCCAAGCGGTCACCCATCTAAGTACTGACCAGGCTCAATGTTACTTAACTTTGGTGATCAAGCGAGAACTGGTGTATTCAACGTGATATGACTGTAAGCTCAAAGATAAGTACTAAACTTTATATTTTATTTCAGATAGCAAGTACCTTGTGAACATTTTTCATTTAAGTAAACATCGTTGTGGTACAGTGGATATTGGCTCGGAAAGAGAAATCGGGGAGCCAAGTTCAAATTCCAATTGAATTCATTGCATTCACTTATGCGCAAATACCCTTCGGAAAGGTATTAATCAATCTCTTCCCTCCAGTTATGGGTTAATTAACAGGACAGATTGGGTTCTATAGCCTTGGCTGGCAACCAGTCTACTGCAGAAAGCAATGGCAACCTACTGTGGGATAATCTTCTGCCCAGTCAGTCATGTCTCTTTCGAGACATGATCGCCTAACCGTGTTTCACGTATGGCACTTAACTGACTGATATGTATATTTTAAGTGTTTTGGATATAAAACTTTTGTTGGCTTATTGGACTTATGTTTATGTTGTGAATTATTTGTTTTGTGAATAAAACCAATAATATATATAACATGTTCATCAACAGGATTAATAAAATCCAAGGACAGCATGTTGATATTAGAAAAGAAAAAATACTTCAGAGATGGAATTAATATATTGGAGAACACTTTCACAACAAAAGCGTAAAATATGCAATGCACAGAAATATCAACAAACTGGAAATATTAAAAACTGAAGTGGAATCTGACCAAATTGAACAGAAACATTAATTCCAGTAGTTGTAAAAAGCAAATTTGTCAAGAAAGAGAATGGTAAATCATGTGTAACTGGATGCCACCAATAAATAAAACTGAACTATTTAGTGGAACATACATAGAAAGCAATTTGTAACAAACAAATAATAAGGAAGAAATGTACACATGTAGTTAGCATATAAAATGTCCATATCTGAAATATACAATTGAGTTTTTTTTTAGGACAATAGAATGTGTCCTGGTTGTAAGAGCTTAATTATAGGAGATGTTAACATGAGTTATCTAAACTTATTTATAAATGGAACTTTGTCTGTGGCATAATCTAATCATTCTGAACAAATTGTGTAAAGAGATTCATACTGAATGGTCACGCTTCTAGATTCTTTTCATGTTAATGTTGGGGTTCCCCAGGCTTGTACCCTTGGACCTTCTTTGTTTCTTATCATCATAAACAACTTTCCCATATCAGTTCCTAACTCAGTATTTATGTCGATTACACAATGATTTACTCTTGTATTAAAGGTAATTCTGATAGATTCAACAAAGTAAAACTGGCTGCTGCACTCGAAAATGACCTCTAATCAATTGCTTACTGGAAATAGTAAATTTAATCATTTAGCTTTCAATCAAAGCTAAAATAAAAGTTTCAAGTAAAATAATATTGTTCTTCTTCAGGTGATATCTAAACTTATTTTATTTTATGTAGTTATTATTTTATTTTATGTAGTTATTTCCCTTTAACTCAACTCTCTAAGTTATTTGTTCAACACTGCTATAGCCAGGTATCGAACTCTCAACTCTTTGGGTCAAGTCATTGGATTTAACCAATGCTTTTATCTACTGGACCATGTTTTTTTGAAGAGACACATTTGGCATCACACATGAAATGGGAATGATATAACCCAGTGATTGAATTAAAGGGTTCGGTTTGAAATTCCTAGCACCAGAAGAAAGCTGGAGTGTATAATGGCATAAAGATGAGGACAACCATTCGACCAATGTAAATAATGTACAAAGAAGACTTATCTAAATCTAAACTTATTTATAAATGGAACTTTGTATGTGTGTGTGTGTCTGTTACCTATAGACTCCGAAATGGCTGCACTGATTTTCTTGAAAATTTACACAGATGTACTATAAGCGTCTGCGAGTGTTCTTAGCTAGGTTTTGTGTCGAGGTACCCCCGATAAATATCGAAAATTGATAATCGAAAAAATCGGGTTATAGAAAGAGTGGTCTGATTTTAATAAAATTTGATACACTCATAGACAAAGACATAAGAAACGATATTCAGAAGTTTCAAGGTTGCAATTCTTACAATAGTGCAGAAAATCGATAATATATCTAAACTTATTTAAAAATGGAACTTTGTGTGTGTGTGTACCCGTTACCTATAGACTCCGAAACAGCTGAACCGATTTTCTTGAAAATTTACACAGTTGTACTATAAGCGTCTGCGAGTGTTCTTAGCTAGGTTTTGTGTTAAGGTATCTCTGATAAATATCGAAAATTAATAATTGAAAAAATCGGGTTATAGAAGGAGTGGTCCAATTTTAATCAAATTTGATACACTCATAGACAAAGACACAAGAAACGATATTCAGATGTTTCAAGGTTGTAGTTCTTACAATAGTGCAGAAAATCGATAATATATATATATATACTTATATAAATTGATACCAGGAAATCAAAATTTGACTTACGTCCATTCATTTTGCTTTCAGTCTACGGTTTCACGTTAACTGGAAACAACTATTGCTTTTTAGTCTTTCGCGCCAACATCCAAAGATTGCTATTGCTTTTTAGTCTTTCGCGCCAACATCCAAAGAGTCTCAGCTCCAAGACTATGGATTAGTTTTAAAGCTTTCATTACACCCGAGCAACGCCGGGCTATACTGCTAGTATATATATAAAAGGCAAGATTTTTGTGTGTGTGTCTGCTTATCTGTCTGTATGTTCTTTATACAAATCCACAACTTTTAGCCGATTTTCACCAAACTTCACACAAATATTCTTTTGGCTGAATCTGAGCACCAGGACCATGGATTAGTTTTAAAGCTTTCATTACACTTGAGCAACGCCAGGTTATACTGCTAGTACATAATATAATGAAGATCTCTTTCTGATTCACAAATACATTTCACCAGACATGTTGGCTAGATATAAGTGCTAACAAAGCAAAACCTAAAATTAAAAAGTCATCTTCTGTGCAGGGGCTCTGAGCATCACACCTGGTCCACAAAAAAAATCCTTGCAAAAATTTAAAATAGAATAGCCAATCATGAACACCAGAAAAAAATGTGCTTAAGAGCCAGCATCTGTCAAAATGGATATAAAAACAGCACGCCTCACTGACAATGAGCAGTTTGGGTCAATGCATCGACCTCATCAGTTAACTGCCAACCTATTCACACATTTTACCTATGTCAGTTTCAACCATGAAGATAGATGGATCAAACCCCACCAATAAAACCCCACGCAAGCTACTTTGCAACTTCACTAATCCATTCCAGGTCTTTCACCTGACACCAGCCATGAACTTGGTCAACCAACCCAACAAATCCATCTCCCAGCTTTACCAACAATACCCTTAAACTTAATCACTTCTCTTATCAATGTCAACTAAAGATTCACATAACACCAATTTGTTACCTTTTCATAGTTACATATGTTGACATTGAACATTATGTATATATTCTGAAAATTGATTAATACACACTGTTGAAACATTAATCCTTCTTTGTGCTTTTCTTTGCAACCCTCTGCTGTTTAAAGCACATTCTGATCTACAACAACCTATGAGAAAAGAGTTGAATCTCATGACCAATGTCCGGAGGGAGAAAAAAGAGGAAGAAAAGGAGTTGCTGATACATTTCATATGCTCCTGTGAGTGATTTTGATTGGTTCTGTGGGAGTTTACATAATATTGATTTATTTTTGGCATGAGAAATAAGGTTTAAAATGCATTTTAAGAATGAAAAACCATGAAGCTTTTATTTTTGGTTTTAACTCTCTGATAAGTAAAATGTATTACTGAATTTCAAACTGAAGTTAAATTAATTGGAATAAGTTTTTCTGTTTATCAATAAAACCTTTCATACTGACAAATCTGTCAACACAATATATATATATATATATATATATATATATATATTTATGTGTGTGTGTGTATGTATATGTGTGCATGTATGTGTACACATATATATTGTGTGTATATGAATTTTTTGTATATAGGTGTGTACACATATATATATATATATATGTGTGTATATGCGCATGTATGTGTATATAAGTGTGTATGAAATTTAATGTATGTGTGTATATATGTATTCTTAATCGTAGAATTGTGTGTGTGTGTATATGTATGTATGTATGTGTGTACTTCTATATGTATGTATTATTGTAAATTAATTTTTTTTTTTTTTTTTTTGTTTTGTTTACCTAGTGTTGTCTTTATTTAGTTTAATTCAAATGACCTAATTTTTTTAAAAATAATTTTATTTTAAATCCTATATCTTTTTATTCCCTTTTATAAATAATTATGCCTTTTTAAGTAAAGGCCTTTTTCTAATACTTCAACGTTTTTGGGAAGTTAGGTTTTTGAATTTGTCCAGCGTCTGTAATATTTAAAAAAAATTTTCTTTCTTTTCTTTTCTTTTTCCCCTCCCTTACTTCCTTTATCTCTTATCTCCCACCTTTTTTCCATGTTGCTTAACCTTATGTCGATTTAACACGGCTGTCTGTTAATTTTTAGTTACAATTCTCTTTCTTTTTTTTGCGAACCCAGACGATGTCAATTTTTTTCTTTTCTTGTTTATTTGATTTGATTTTATCTTTTTCTTTTCCTTTTCTTTTCTTTTATTTTTCCTTTTTATTTTTTCCTTTTTATTTTTATTTTCTTTTGCAAATCTATTTAAAAAGGAAAAGTAGACTAATTTTTTCTCCAGTTTCTGAAAGGATTTTTCTGTTGCTGAGGTGATGTGTTATCCCCCGTGGGGATCTTCATATCGAAATGGCCATTCAACATCTTTTAATTAATCCTTTTTTAATATAATATATATTTGCTCTGTAATATTTTATTACATGGAGCTCTCTTCCTGTATCATTTTTTAATATTAAAGTAAAATTTTTAATATTAATTAGGATCGGGTTTTTGGAATTTACCTTCCTGCTTTTTTCCCTTGGATTGTAGTATCTGAATTAAAATATATATATATATATATATATATACTTAAGTTTCGTGTGAGTATTTTTTAGGGTATTTCCTTTGCATTTTCAATGATTGGCTCTACTATACACAGGTAATTTTTATATATGGATTGTAATGTAAAAAAATTTTGGGATTTCACTATATAAGAAGTCATCTTAATCATGAATATATATGGTACTTCTTTTTATTAAAGAAATATTTCAAAAATAAAATATACTTTTCTGAAACTTTATTTGAGGAAGATTAACTGATATAAAATTTAACTAATCTGAATTAAAACAAATATTACCTTTTGTTTAAAATATGAGAAAAGCATTTTTAACACTGAGGAGTGTGATTTTATGAGGTATTGACAGATTTATTGATAGCTTAATGTTTGATATTTTTAAGTAAGGGGCACATAACTATAAAAATTACTTGATAAATACAACAATCTTCTGCCCAGTCAGTCATGTCTCTAAAGAGACATGATTGCCCAAGTGTGTATTATGTATGGCACTTAAATGACTAATAGGATGTGCGCTGTAGTGCAGTGGATATCAACTCGGAATGACAAATTGGGTTGCCGAGTTTGAATTCCAGTTGAATTCCTTCACTTATGCACAAATACCCCTGGGAAAAGTATCTCTTCCTTCCAGCTATGGGTTAAATAACAGGACAGATTGGGTTCTGCTGTTTTATGCCACTGGTTAATTCCTAGAGCATCATTTGTGTATTTGCATGCTCTTTCAAAAATGTTTTTACTGATTTTACTTGTATTATTTTTAGTTGGGTTGAGTAATTAGTATTGTGGGTTGTTTAAGTAAATTGCTTTGTGGTTTTTAACTGTAATGAAATCTTGTTGTTTGTGGAATTTGTAAATCCTGTCATAAATTTTTAGTTCAGTGTCTGCTTTCTGGGCTTCACTATTGCTGTTATTTTCCCAGTTAATGAGTGCCTTTTTATAAAACTTATTAACTTATTAACAAGTTGTGCAATTGGTGAGGGATAACATGTATATTTATAAATAATCCCTGAAGAGTGGACGGACAGGTCTGCCTATGAAACTCTTGAGTCGAGATGCTGAAGGTAACATCAATCATCTAAATAACAAACTTATATTAACTCTGTTTATATATATATATATATATATATATATATTTTTTAATCGTGTCACCCCAAGCAAGGCATTCCACTGCCACTATAGTGCAGGGGGTTACATAGAGGGATTGGTTATAGGAAATGTCAGGAGGGTGATAGACGACTTAGGATGTACATAGGGAGAGAGTTGGAGAGAGTGGGTGTGAGTTAGTGTGTTAGGAGGTGTCTATTGACCTTACATTTAAATTCCTGGAGGTTGTAGCCGTCGGGGAAGCAAGCATGCGGTAGGGAATTCCACAGGTGGGAAGTGCGAGGAAAGAAGCTGTTGGAGTAGAAATTGCAGTTACATTTCATCGGTTTCACTGTAAAAGGGTGGGACCTAGTTGCCAATCTAGTATCTCGTGCAAATTCACATCTAGGGGGCACCAGTGATTTAAGTTCATCAGATCAGAAATATATTATATATATATATATATATATATATATATATATATATACTAAAAATTTTTTCTTTAAAATAACATCTAAAAGCATTATTATAGTTAGGTTTACGTTTAAAAATATTCAAACTCTATTGCATTCTACATCACGCAATGTACGCATTTCACGATGGACACTTCTAGTTTAAAATCATTTGTTTCTGACGAAAGACTGAGGCCGGTCTGAAATATCAAATATATATATATATATAATAGTAAAAAGAAATAAATGCTTTAAAAAAAACATTTTTAACTTACACCTTTTTAATAGTTTTATATATATATATATATATATATATATGCTTATGGTCATATCGCGTTGAATATACCAGTTCTCCTTTGATCACCAAAGTTAAGCAACATTGAGCCTAGCTCATACTTAGATGGGTGACCATTTGGGAATGCCAGGTGCTGTATGCGTTCTTGATGGATGTGGTGCAGTTGATTTCTCGGAACAAGAAATCGAGGAGCCTAGTTTGAATTCCAGTTGAATGCCATGCAGTCACTTATGTGCTAATACCCTTGGGAAAAGTATTAATCCATCCCTTCAATCGAGTTATGGGTTAAATAACAGGACAGATTGGGTTCTGCAGCCTTGGCTGGCAACCAGTCTACCAGAGTAGGTAGTGGCAACCTGTTGCGGGATAATTAAAAAAAAGTGTTGTGGAGTGCATTCAGGGCACAGCAAAAACAATAATATTACTGTTAGCATACACTGCATCCCTGACTGTCTTTGGCAAGTCTCGCCTATGTCATGCCATTGGACCCAGATGGAAAGGGAAGAGAGAGTGAGGCTGATGACCATGCACGAATCTCCCTCACTTAAATCCAATTAAAGCGCAAGTCATGACTTCTACTCTAGAAGTCGTGGTCCTCCTCGTTTGCGAGGGACGAAATCATATGTGGGGAGATTTTCAGTTAACTGAGCAGTGTTATTTCAGTTGTACTAACTTTGAATTTTCTGCCGAATCAACAAAATCCCTGAAATTATGAAACTTCAAAATCAGCATGACTGAAACAACACTGCTCAGTTAAGTAAAAAAACTTCTCCACATTAATTCTCTATGTTGATATTGAGCACTTTATGATGAAAAACCTGCTCACCAAAAATGCCTCCCTATCAGTAAACTACTGAAGAAACAGTAATTTTGGCACTAAGCAACATTACAATTTAACACACACGTGCACACACATATATATATATACATTGTAATGGTTGCTACAATGGTTTATAAAAAATAGTAGCACTATACAAATATTTTCATGTTTCGGAGCTATGCTTGCTCCTCATCTTATCACCAGATGAGGAGCAAACGTAGCTCCAAAATGCAAAAAATGTTTGTGTAGTGATACTCTGCTTTTATAAACCATTGTAACAACCATTACAATATAAAGCTCTACATTGTATTGAGAACTCTTTATAAAAGTAAATGCATGAACAGTGGGTTTAAACCCCACATGTTCCATAACTTTCTTACTATATATATATATATATTGCAAAATCTGTTACAAAATGGATTAACTTCTATATAATTTCAGTGTTTAAACAAATAATATATCATGCAATAAATTCAAGGCTTTACTAATAAAACAACAACTTTTAGGCAAAATTTGACTTTATTCATCAACATAGTCTCCTTTTAAAGTGATACACTGATTCCAAGGCTTCTCAAACAATTCAATGCCTTTTTTGTAGAATGATTTGTCTTTAACCTCAAAATATGCCTCAGTTTCCGATATCACTTCTTTATTGGAGTTAAATCTCATTCCCTGAAGCATTCTTTTCAGGTCTGCAAACAACCAGTAGTCGCTGGGGGCCCAGCTCTGAAAAATGGGGTGGATGCAAAAGCGATTCAAAGTTCAATTTGCCATCATTGCGATCGACTTGTGACATGGTGCATTGTCTTGGTGAAAGATCACTTTTTCTTCTTCATTTGTGGCCATTGCTTGACAATTTCTTCTTTCAAGAGCATAATGCTATATAATAGTCACTATTACTGGTTCTTTCTTTCTCAAGCTAATCTATGAACAAAATACCTTGCACATCCCACAAAATACAGAGGCCAAAAACCTTGCTTGCTGATGTTTGGTGTTGTTTTGGATGGATTTCACCTGCTGTTGTCCACTCAGTTGACTGCCGATTTGACTGAAGTGGTGGATCCATGTTTCATCTATTGTCCAATATTCATGCAAAAACTCCTTATTCCATTGAAATGGTTGCAAACAACACTGAATTGTCAACACATTTTTGATCGACTGTGAGCAAATGCAGTGTCCACTTTGAACACAACTTTCTCATTGACAAATGTTCATGCAAAATGGTGAATATGCTGTCTTCTGATATGTTCAACTCCTCTGCTATCTCATGCAACTCCAATTTATGATCAGCCAAAACGAGTTTGTGGATTTTTTAGTGTTTTCCGGAACAATTTGAGGCGACCCGAGTGTCCAGCATCATTTGTATCTGTACAACTGCATTTAAAGTCACCACCTATTAACCTTTGTTTCCAACAGGACAAAATCTCATTCGTCGAGCTAAAGCCTTTCATTGGCCGAGGGCTTTGGGCTAGCTAGATCCCCAGAGAAGATCGAAACTTGTTATAAAAATCCAGACTTGGCGAGAAAAGTTAGTTGGAGAGAGTTGCAGAGGCCAAATAACACTTATCAAGCCATTGCTTTGCTTGAACAGTATTTTTCCCATCAGAAAGCAATGCTTTATCAACACACAATATTCAGATTTTTCCATTGTTTTAAAAATTTGCAACAGTAGCTTCACTTACCTGTAGTTTGTAAATTAATAATCCTATTAGTCCCAAATTTTGTCACGTGCCATTTGAAGGTTAGTACTTCATAAAAATCATATGGATTTTTTATTAGTAGTGCCATCTATATGTCAGACCTGGGACACATTGAGTGATGTGTTAAAGTGAAATTATATCTGAACTTATTTATAAATGGAACTTTGTCTGTGTGTGTGTGTGTGTTCGTTACCTATAGACTCCGAAACGGCTGAACTGATTTTCTTGAAAATTTACACAGTTGTACCATAAGTGTCTGCGAGTGTTCTTAGCTAGGTTTTGTGTTGAGGTACCCCCATAAATATCAAAAATCAATAATCAAAAATATCAGGTTATAGAAGGAGTGGTCCGATTTTAATCAAATTTGATACACTCATAGACAAAGACATAAGAAACGATATTCAGAAGTTTCAAGATTGCAGTTCTTACAATCGTGCAGAAAATTGATAATATATACATATAAAAGGCAAGATGTTTGTGTGTGTCTGTTTATCTGCCTGTATGTTTGTATTTTTTCAGCCCTTTTATTTTAGTTTTTGCTTCGGGTTTGCCTCTAAGTAGATATAATTGTAGTTCTTAGTCTCAGTCATGATACCATTTACTCAGAGAACTTATTTAGCCTTCAGAATTCAGTTTATGATGAAAAACTTATTTGATATCGATACCAGAAAATCAAAATTTGACTTACATCCATTCATTTTTCTTTCAGTCTACGGTTTTGCTTTAACTGGAAACAACTATTGCTTTTTAGTCTTTTGTGCCAATGTCCAAAGAGTCTGAGTTCCAGGACCATGGATTAGTTTTAGAGCTTTCATTACACCCGAGTAATGCCGGGCTATACTGCTAGTTATATCTAAACTTATTTATAAATGGAACTTTGTCTGTGTGTGTGTGTGTATCCGTTACCTATAGACTCCGAAATGGCTGAACTGATTTTTCTTGAAAATTTGCACAGTTGTACTATAAGCGTCTGCAAGTGTCCTTAGCTAGGTTTTGTGTCGAGATACCATTGATAAATATCGAAAATCGATAAAAAAATTGGGTTATAGGAGTGGTCCGATTTTAATCTTTGTCTATGAGTGTATCAAATTGATACACTCATAGACAAAGACATAAGAAACGATATTTAGAAGTTTCAATGTCGCAGTTCTTACAATAGTGCAGAAAATCGATTATATATATATATATATATATATATATATAAAAGGCAAGATGTTTGTGCGTATGTCTGTTTATCTGTCTGTATGTCCTTTATACAGATCCACAATTTTTATCCGATTCTCACCAAACTTCACACAAATATTCTTTAGGATGAGTCTGAGCTCCAGAACCATGGATTAATTTTAATGCTTTCATTACACCTGAGCAATGCCGGGCTATAATGCTAGTTATATATGAGATAGTTTTCAGTATTAAATAGCACAACATGTCAAAATCAACTCACCCCATCCAATTCTGCCTGAAACATGCTTTTACAAATTAATCTCTTTCAATCCTTATTCCTTACATTCTGATCGTGCTCTATGAGACTGAAGCCCCACAACATTACGTACTGCTGCTGTGACTTCCATAACAAGTAAGTTATGGAGTTTCTAACCTCATACCCAAACAGTTTTCAATGCAGTGTTGTCCTCCGAGATCGGTTGCCAACCAAGACTGCAGTCTGCACTACTACTTAACCCATAGATAGAGGGAGTGGGAGTAGTGATGAATTCATACCTTTCATGGGGATAATTGCACAAAAGGGAATAAAAAAATCTCAACTGGAATTCAAACCCAGCTTAGCTATTTCTCGTTCTGAGCCACTAACCTTTATGCCACCTGCGTATCCTTTTCTAAAGTAATATTTTTCTGTATGGCATTACAGCACAGAAATTAAAATATATAAATATTTACTAAATTATCAAAATATGTGAATCCTTATTATTTACCATTTTATAAAATTCAAATTAATTGAGAAAAACTCATTGTTTATTTATACTATTTATTTATTGCTGTCTTATAGTGTTTAATAAATAGTAAATAAATGTGTTTGTTCACTTTTCAGGATGTTTTCTTTTTAAAATGCTATAAAAACCTTGACAGTTTCATTGCCTTATTAGACAATGAGCTGTTGCAAAAGAGGCATATAAGTTGCCTTTCATCAAATAGCATTTCTACAAAGCAGTAAGCCAAATATTCCTCGACATACTGTCTATTTTCATTTTGGTACTCATGAAAAAAAAAATACAAATTAAAAAAAAAGAAGTAAAGTTGACTTTGCAGTGAGTTGTCTCGGCTCCAGGTTGTCCTTATGCTGAGTTGTAACCTCTTAATAAATGAGTCTGAGTCTGAGTTTGAGTTTTGTTAACAACATATCAAGCTCTCTGGGTTATTTAATGGCAAAAAGGATGGGTTTTAAATTATTTTTTTAATGTTCGGTTATAGTGAGAAGGTTGATTTAGTCAGATTTTAATGAAAAGTTTTTGTTTTTATTCTTTTTTACTTTAGAAAACTGAAAATGTCTTCTAGTTTTGTATTCAGAAATGTTTTGCTGAGAACTTTTTCCTTCACAAATGTGCTATGGTAATTTTTTCTCTATAAAAGTATATTTTTATATATATATATATATATATATATATATATACTTTCATAGTATTTTGACCCCAGTTTGGGGGTTAACTATTTGCCCATAGATGAGACCCTAACAGGTGCTACCACTCTGGGTCAGGGTGGACCTGGGAACAACAGCAATTAAGAGGTGGTTCCATGCTCCTCACAACCTTCCAATCAGAGGCCTTGCTGCATCATGCCTAGAACCTTTTGATAAATATAACACAGAAACAATAACTTATAAGTAACACTTGATCTAATTATTAATATTATTACTGTGGCTATAACAACATAAAAAATTGGGCATCATCCACTTCTTACGATGACTGTTCATACACTGCAGTGCAATATGCAAGTCAGTGAAGTGATAGCAGATGACACTTGCTACAAGATAGTGAACAAAATGTTTCAAGATCATTAGTTCATTTGAAGCATTTAGGGATGTGTAACTGTTTTATGAAAAAATTATTTCTGCTGGATGTAGTATTATGAGCTGCCATTAAAAATAATTTATTTTGTCCTTAAAGAGTTAAAGATATCATAGTCTCAAGCTTCTTACTCACCTCAAAGTTTTGGTATTTACATCACATGATCATGACTCAGCAGAATGAAAATGAGGTTCACGATGATTGTGATGTACATAGTGGCTTATAAAAGCAACAGTTCAAAGGCAAATTGTGGCCAGTCAACATGGGCAAGGACAGAATATTATGCCATTCCATGGATCTGCTACCATGCTGCCTCATTCCTTCAATCACTACCATTGCTACCATGCTGCTTGAAGCCTTCACCTGCTTTCATGCTGCCTGACGCCTCTGACCTGCTATCACACTTGCTGACACCTCCTACCACTTCTACAACAACTGTCCTTTTCAGGGCAAAAATCAACTGCCCTTTTCAGAACAACCAACAGGTTTTTTCCTCTAGTCAAAACTAAAAAAACTGCCCTTTTCAGGACAGGAAAATTTATCTTCACGAGATATGCACCAATCTGAAGCAGTGACTTCCAGATTGATGTGACAGCAACCTCCAGCATAGCAACTTTACTTGACTAACTTCTGACTACTAACATAGTCTACAAGCCAGTCAGACGAAGTGAACCGTACTTTGACAGCGCTGTCTACACCACCCAACTATAGCAAACATGTGGTGGACCAATCCTATCTACTCAGTGCAAGAAATGACAAGCAAATCAAGCCCTATTTCCTGACTTGTTTTTTTTTTAATCATATCACCCCAAGCAAGGCGGTGACGCCACTGATATGCATGGGGCTATTTAAGAATAAAATGATTGGAAAAGAGAAAGACATATTTTTAACTGCACACAGCCACAACTCAAGCATATAAGTGACGGACACTGCTCAATAAATAACAGTCCCACGGCAACCCAAGAGATCTTTTTGAACAGTAAAACAACTCAAATAGAAGTCGTCAGACTGAGACAACTTTGTCACCTTACATCTTGTTTTTGCCATCCTTGCCTTTCCAGTGTTGCTTCACTTTTTCTTGAAAGTCCGCAGAGTCAGTTACCATAATCAGCCCCATAGCAAAGATTTAATTTAATAAAAAGATGAGAAAGCATAAATTTAGAAATATTTATTAAAGCATAAATTCATAATTATTATTTACAAATGTTTCCACTTACTGTGAAAGAAAAGAACATGTTTGTCAAAATTTTTCCCTCCCCCACACCATTAGATAAACAAACTTCCCCTGAAGGCAATATCAATCCCGTTGAGAATGACTGATCTAGAGCATGTTAGATGGTTTCTCTAGCAAAGGGGAATGCAGGTTCAAATCCTGCTGGAGAGCTCACATTTTTCTTTAACACGATTTCTCAAATTTTCTGGCTGGAAGACGTAAACAAATATGCACTGTCTTTTCACATTATTTACATTGTTTGGACTGTTGTCCTCATCTTTGTTGATTGTTGTGAACTCCGACCTTTTTCAAGTGTTTAGAATTTTGTCCTCAAGGACACATGACCAAGTGGAAAAAAGCATTGATTGGATCTGTCACAAAGCCGATTATGGTAACTGACTCTGTGGACCTTTTAAAAAAAAAAAGATAAAAGCAAGATATAAGGTAACAAAGTTGCCTTAGTCTGACAATTTTTATTTGTGTGGTTTTACTGTTCAAAACAACCTCTTGGGTTGCCACGAGATTGTTATTAATTGAGCAGTGTCCACCACTTGTAGGCTTGAGACATTGGTACATGTAGTTAACAATATGTAGGTCAAGAAATTGGGCCTATGTTGTTAGTCATTACTGCTGTATAGGTCTGTCACATGTTCGCTGTAGACTCTGCTAACTGCTGAAATGCAGTTCATTCCATTCTACTGGCATGTAGACTACATTAGCAGTAAGATTGCTGCACTGGAGATCACTGTCATGTTGAGCTGAACTGGTTGACAGAAGTAACTGCATCAAGTTAATGCATATCTCTTGTAGTGAACAAAACAAGTTCTAGATTTAAAAATTCAAATGCTAAGCACTGACTCATTGATTTTGTTAGAAATAAATGAATTTACTCAAATTTACAAAACTTTACTTAGCGCACACACAAAAGCGAATCCAAAACAAAACTTGTTAAATTTCACATCTTGATGCTAAATGTTTTTTAGCCAATAGAAAACTAGGAAACATCTAAAAAACAAAATTCAAATAATCTTCAATTATCAGAAACAAATTATTTTACAGACCCTTTTTGCAAGCTGGTGCAAAGTTTGTTCATCATCCAATGGAAAGGCCAGAATCATATCTGGGAGTAAATTCTCAAATGACCTTTTCAAGCCCGACAAACGAAATAAAAGACGGAGCAAATTCAACTGTCGCCAAAGAGATGATGAGCGTAATCAACACGTCTCTTGACCAATATCAAGCAATTGCTATTATTACCTCTTTCTTTCTCTCTCACCTCTCTGCCTATATCGTTCACCCATCTGTCTCTTTTTATACTTGATAATCAAATGGAATCGTTTAGGACTGAGCGAATACTTCAAAGACACTCTTACCCAACAATAATGCTCATACATACATACATACATACATACATACATACATACGTATGTTCCTGCCTACATCCACACAAGTTACTACTATGAACTCTTGATACCCTGTGGCAGACATGAGATACAACCTGGGACTAGCACTACTGTTTGCGACTTGCCTTGTTCCTGCCAAAAGAGAGCCCGTATTTGCTTATCATGTAAAGCTACTGCAGCTAAAATGAAGTTAAAAGAAAAAGCACTTACCGCTTTGACGTAATCCATCCTCGGCCAGATAATGTAAAAGAATGAGGGGAGACTTGCATTGCATTCTTATACACTAAAAATGAACAATGTGTTATGGGATAACAGGAAGACGCAAATGGATTATGGGTACATGGACAGATATAAAAGCAACAAATTTTTCCCAGTGTGGGGGGGAGCAGAACGTTCACAGTTGCTGGTTTTGAGACAGAGTTTTGAGACACAGTTGCTGATTTTGAGACAGAGCTCAAGAAGGAAAGACTTGCTTGGAATACCAGCTGGGAGAGCTACAATTCAGTTGCTGTTTTAAGTTTATTTTGCCACATTCCCTTAACTTCTTAATATTGTATCTCATTGAACATTGATTTCTAACAATTCATGTTATTCTGGTCTATTAATAAATTTCTATTTAAACATACTTTTATTCTTCCACAAATCCACCTGCTGATAACCTTCTGATAATTCTGGATAAAACCTGTAAGTTGTAGTAAGTTCGGTTATGATACATGGCCAATTTAATAAACATTAAATTGGCCATGTGTCTAACGAGAAATCGGAGAGCTGAGTTCAAATTCCAGTTGAATTCATTGCATTCACTTACGCGCAAATACCCTTGGGAAAGGTATTAATCCATCTCTTCCTTCCAGTTATGGGTTAAATAACAGGACAGATTGGGTTCTATAGCTTTGGTCAGTAACCAGTCTATCGCAGAAAGCAATGGCAACCTACTGTGGGATAATCTTCTGCCCAGTCAGTCATGTCTGTTTCGAGACATGATCGCCCAAGTGTGTATCACATATGGCACTTAACTGACTGTCTACTACAGACTTTCCTGCTCTGAAAAGACCAGTTCTAGTGACCAAAGAAAAAGACGTATTTATTTTTTTTTTAATCATTTTACCCCAAGCAAGGCATTCCACTGCCACTATTGTGCAAGGGGTTACATAGGGGAAGGTAATGAGAAAGAGTGGTTAGATATAGGAAATGTCAGAAGGAGGGTGATAGATGGGTAAGGGTACTGAGGTTGAGGGTTGGGTAGATGGGAAGAGTGTTTGAAAGAATGGATGCGAGTTAAGTGTGTTAGGAGGTGTCTATTGACCTTACATTTAAACTCCTGGAGATTGTAACCGTCGGGGAAGCAATCATGTGGAAGGGAATTCCACATTTGGGAAGTGCGAGAAAAGAAACTGTTGGAGTAGAAATTGCGGTTACATTTTATCGGTTTCACTGTAAAAGGATGGGACCTAGTTGCTAATCTAGTATCTCATGCAAATTCGTACCTAGGGGGCACCAGTGATCTAAGTTCATCGGAGCAGAAGCCGTGAAAGTATTTATAGAAGAGACACAGGGAAGCCACGTCGCGCCGGTGAGAGAGAGAGACTGCAGCCAGTCTGCCATGTCAGTATCGATCACATTACAGACTCTCCGTTGTATTTTGTCAAGAACCCCGAGGAGAATAGCAGGGTCACCCGACCAGATGTGGCAGCCGTATTCAATGCACAGGTGGATGGTAGATTTATGTGCAGGATAGATTCAGACGGAAAAAAACTTCCAGGCCCTGCACAGAGAACCGACTTTCATAGCAGCGAATTTAGCAATGGATTCGATATAGTCATTCCACTTGAGGTCTGCTGAAAGTGTGAGAGTGTGAGACCTGTTGATTGTCCTGTAAAGGACAGTTGTGGTAGTAGTGGTAGGAGGCATCAGCAGGCATGGTAGAAGGTTGGAGGCATCAGGTCATGTGGCTACAGATCAAAGGCGTCAGACAGCATGGTAGCAGTAGTAATGGTCAAGGGTGCCAGGCAGCATCGTAGCTTGTTTGCCTTTACACTGCTTTTTTTATGCCCCTGTGTATATCACTAAATTCAGTTATGTGACCCAAGAAGTTGTGGGTTCAATATCTGGCTACAGCAGAACAGACAAACTTAGAGAGTTGAGTAAAATGAAGATAACTAAGACATCCAAGTGGCATGACTTATGGAACGAGAACAATTTATCCTGGTAATCGAAATAAAAGATTCAATTCAAAATTTCAATCACCTTAAGAAGGTCAGAGTATACAACAGTCAAAACATTATGAACTAGCAGTATAGCCTGGTGTTGCTCAGGTGTAATGAAAGCTTTTTATATATATATTATCCATTTTCTGCACTATTGTAAGAGCTGCAACCTTGAAACTTTTGAATATCGTTTATTATGTCTTTGTCTATGAGTGTATCAAATTTGATTAAAATCGGACCACTCCTTCTATAACCCAATTTTTTTCAATTATCAATATTTATCAGGGGTACCTCAACACAAAACCTAGCTAAGAACACTCGCAAACGCTTATAGTACAACCGTGTAAATTTTCAAGAAAATCGGTTCAGCCGTTTTGGTGTCTATAGGTAACGGATACACAGACACACACACACACACACACACACACACACACACAAAGTTCCATTTATAAATAAGTTTAAATAGATTTAGACATGGCAACAAAGATGAGGAGAACAGTCTGCTGAACAATGTAAATAATTACAATACCACATCTCAGAAATATAGACAAATAATATTGAAGGTGAATATGTCAACAAAGATGAAGACAATGATAGTCTGAACAATGTTGAATAGTGTAATTACAGTACCGCATCTCAGAAATATAGAGTCAGACAAATATTGAAGGTGAATATGGCAACAAAGATCATGACAACAGCCCGAACAATGTAAAATTTGTAAATAGTTTAAATAAACATACACTGTTTAATAAATAAACGGAGCATTTGTACATATATGGATATCCACTAAAATAACTTATAAAAAGTGATAGAATCTGTCCGATTAAATAAATAAACAAAAAACGAAAAAAAAACATATTACTACTTGGCTAGAAAGTTCCGGGTTTAATTATTTGTGAGGGACAAATTGAGTCTACACCTCTGCTTACTCACTTTGTTCAGCTAAGTGAACTTTAAGGGAAGCAATATTTTCGGTTATCTTGCTTCAAATCTTGTTTGTATACTCGCTTGCCTCTTGTGTATTTTTCTCTTAAAAACAGAGGAATACGTCTCAGTTGGACAGTCATCATGAACAGAAAATAATTTGTCATTTTTTGTTCCTTTTTTTGGTTTTAATAACGTTAAAAAAATGAAAAGAAATTTCCTGTTGAAATCTTCACTACCCAAATATTTTTGTTTTGTTAAAAAGCATAAACAAAAAACGTTTGAAGGGAGAGAAAAAAAAAAGGTAAGTTGTTTAAAAGATTTAAGTAACAATTTTTTTTTTTTTTTAGTATTTTCTTGTAAATATTTTTATCTGAAAATTTTTTTTTCTGACAGGGACGCATAAAAAATCTACTTTAAAAAATGTAAAGAAAAAATAGCCACACCTTAAAAAAATTTAAAAAGTTTAATTAAATAGCAAGTCAAGTAGGCTTCTTTTTTTTTTTTTAAAATGTGAGTGTAACTGTACTGTGTTTTATTTTCAAATTGAAATTTATTAATATTATGTAATGTTTATTTAAATTGAACTTGATCATTTTATTTTCCCTAACAACAGGCATAGCTAGTAAGTAGACTTTTTCAGTCTATGGATGCGCATAAAACTTAAAAGTTATATTTCTGATAAACAAAGTTGAACTGATGAATTACATTTTAATTTTAATGAAAGTAAGTTTCTATCTAAAAATTTATGTATATAATAAATTTTTTGACAGAAACTGTTACCTGCAAAAAAGTTAAAAGCGATACCTAGGCTAAAGATTTTAAAATATTTATTAATTTAAAAATTTATATTTTATTTCGGTTCACTCTTCTTGTTCATTTGTGATGCAAAAAAAGCAAACAAAACCAAAAGAAATTATCTATCATTATTGTGTATTTTATTTTTATTTTTATTACAATAAAAAAAAACAACAACAAAAAAAAAACTATTTAAACATTTCAAGTTTTCAACTGATACACAAAAATACGTTTTTTAATAAATTCCAGAAAAACGTACCTTAATTTATATTTTTATTTTTTCAGTTGGGTTAGAAATTAAGAGACGATTTTTGTAGAAATTATTTTTTTTATTTTGCGATATCATCGCGTGTTAACGTCCGAAATATTTTCCGCATTTTAAATATTGAATTTTGTTCCCTTAGCTCTTCATATTCTGAGGCAAAAAAACGAATGGTGTGTGTAAAATAGTTTCAGCTATTTTGTTTATCTTCTTTTTTTTTTCGTTAAGTTAGAATTGAAATTTAATTTCTGTGAAAAATGATAAAATATTTTACTTTATATACGAGCGGTCAACGGAAAGAATAATAAAAAATGGCCCTGATTTTTTGTTTTTTACTACTGTGAATGTGAACATTTTCTTTCAAACATGTTTTATGAGATGACAATAATTATTCGCTGATATCACTTTCCAGACTTTTAGATTTAAAATATAAAAACGTGAACATTGAATATGATGCAATGTGAAGAAATCTAAGGGAGATAATTCAGTATTTGTAAACAGCAATACCCGTTTATTATTTATTTAAAATTTTATTTGTTTTTAAATTTTGCTGTAAATACTGGAAAAAATTATATTTTTTAAATTCTGGGTAATGTCCTGATCTTTGTTGTTATTATCACATTTTGGCCGTGGTGTTCTCTAACCTTCTTTAGGTGTCTGTCGATCTTGGTAATTCTCAGACTTAACATTTATTTTTTTTTATCTACAGCAGCATTGTTCTTAAAGAGATGAATGAGAAAGATAGACTTAATAATAATAACGATCACTTGACATTTGTCAAGGGTACGTGTTAATTATGTTCATCTTCTCTCTGGCAAAAGTCAGACTTGTCTTTTAGTTCGTTTGTGGGGCTCAGAAAGATCATTTGGGAATTCACACTCAGATGTGGTTCTGGCCTTTTCATTGGATGATGAACAAACTTTGCATTGACTCGCGAAAAGGGTCCGTAAAAAGAATTTGTTTCTGATAATTGAAGATTATTTGAATTTTGTTTTTAGATGTTTCCTAGTTTTCTACTGGCCAAAAAAACTTTTCGCATCAAGGTGTGAAATTTCATGAGTTGTTTTGGATTTGCTTTTGCATGTGTGCTAAGCAAGGTTTTCTAAAATCGATTAAATTTGTTTATTTCTAACAAAATCAATGAGTCAGTACATTTGAATTCTTAATGTAGATCTTGTTTTGTTCACTACATTTTCATTCCATTATGTAGGAATCCCTTGTTTCTTTTTAGTACAGCTAAAAAGATTCTTTGTTCTTTTTTAGTGTTTGTTCTGTTTACTCATAATCTAAGTCTGTATTACCTATCACAGGAATTGAACTCCTATTTTTTTTATTTTTTATAATCATTTCACCTAAAGCAAGAGAGGACAGCCACTGGTGCACAGGGGGTTACAGTGAGAGAAAAAACAAATTACAAGGAATGTCAAAGAAAGGATAAGAGATAGATGGGAATCAAATAGATAAAAGATGGCAATTGTTGTTGCATTTAAACTTTTGGAGATTGTAGCTATCAAGGAAGCAAGCAAATGTTAAGGAGTTCCACAAATGAGAAGTGTGAAAAAATAAACTCTTAAGAGTTGAAGAGGCAGTTACATTTAACTATTTTGATGGTAAAAGTATGGGACCTTGATGCCAATCTAGTAGCACATGTAAATGCATGTGGTCAGGTAACCAGGGGGGAAAAAGCTCATCAGAGCAGTTGCCATGAAAATATTAGTAGAAAAGACAGAGAGAAGCTACATCACATTGGTGAAAAAATAACTGAAGGTGAGCTGCCAAGTCAGGATCGATTATATTGCAGATCCTCCTTTGGATTTTGTTGAGAACCTCAAGATGAATAGCAGGAGCACCCCCGACCAGATATTGTAACAGTATTCAATGCATGGATGAATGTGCAAAATGGATTCTGACAAGAAAAACTTCTTAGCCTGACACAGTGACCCAACCTTCCTTAACAGTAGATGCAGCTATGGATTCAATGTAGTCATTGTATTTGAGAGAGTAAAGACTAGGAAGTGTGTTGCTCTCTAGACGTCTAGCATCATCCATTCCGATGGTAAGCAAGAAAATTTCTCTATGGTGGTTAAATGAGAGTAGCTTCATTTCAGTGGTATTAAAATTAACAAGCCATTTCCTACCCAATTCAGTCAGAGATTGTAGGTTTTTTGAATGGCAACAGCAAGGTTTACTTTGTCAACTTTAGCAGATTCCTTAATTTCTTTGTCAACTAATTCATGAACCAATGCTTTGTTACACTAGGCTATTGTCTTGTGAGAATGTGAACAAGCACCCTCACTGCAAATTAGTCAAGCACTGTGTAGAATGGCAATCTCAGATTCCTAGAGAAAAAACAAAATATTCTTTTGAAGGCCAGTTGCGTAAAACCTTGACTACCTTTTGCACATAATCATCTTCATTGTAAAATAAAGCATTATGGTCTCCAGCAGGGTTAGAGAAGCTTGCTGGGCTGTGATGCTCTCAGTGGATAAGCGATCTAAGTGATGTCAGATCAAACAATGATTTTTTTCTACAAAGTGGAAATCCAGGTTAAAATCATGAGCACATTTTCTTTATTTTCTCTAATGTGCAGGCTGATAAACGTAAAGTCAGCATCCAGCTATCCCATGAGACAAAAATAGTGCCCACTACAGTAAAAAAAAAAAAAATATAGTCCTTGTTGTAGTGGCTGACACCCCAGCAGCACTTTCAATGATGGAATGTCTCATGGTCTAAAATGGTCTAAGTAGAGAATGGTAGTATTTGAGGTGTAATATTTGGACTGATTACTTCAGCAACTATTGCGATCTAAACCCCTTCTCTCTCTGTTGTAAGTTCTGTCTTGTCTGTCATTGTAACTATTGCACTCTTCTATGTATATCCGTTTAGCACCAGATATTGTGCTGAATGATACTGCAGCACACTTTCCCTGTGTATCGTATCTACCTTGGTGATGCAACAGTCCTTTTAGCAGGTGGCTTAACAGACCAATCTTTGCATGAAACTCTCTTTTGCAGACAAAGCTGGAATGTGGAATGAAAGTCAGACATTGCTTCTTCTGCTCCCTTCATTGTATCCCGATCTCCATCTGTTGGTTTTGCTTTTTTGTGGTTTTACTTCTAATGACCTCCTTGAACAGTTATGAACAATAGACGTAATACGTGTCCATTTCAGAACATGGGTATTCACTAAACAAATAACTTTTGAAGCAATACGTATTCATGATAGAATAAAAGGAAGAACAAAGTAGGAAACGTGTCTCAATCTAACATGTTTCACTTTTATTAAAGCTTTTTCAGTGATCAAGAGAAAATTTTTACAAAGAAACAGTAAACTGTGTGGAATATTTTGTATGTGTGTATAGAAACACTTGTCTGTTTACATGTCAGTCAGTTAAGTGCCATACATGAAACACGCTTGGGCGATCATATCTCGAAAGAGACATGACTGACTGGGCAGAAGATTATCCCGCAGTAGGTTGCCATTGATTTCTGCGGTAGATTGGTTGCCAGCCAAGGCTATAGAACCCAATCTGTCCTGTTATTTAACCCATAACTGGAAGGAAGAGATGGATTAATACCTTTCCCAAGAGTATTTGTGCGTAAGTGAATGCAATGAATTCAACTGGAATTTGAACCCGGTTCTCTGATTTCTCGTTCCAAGCCGATATCCACTGCACCACAATGCACATTGGTTTACATGTGCAGGGGGAAAATAAGTATTTCATTCCCTGCTGATTTTCTTAGTTTGCCACCTTACAAAAATGGGAACAGTTTATTATTTTCAGGGTAAGTCCATCTTGAGAGTGAGAGGTAGAATATAAAAAAATTCTAGAAAATCACATTATATTAATTTTTGAATGTTTATTTGTATTTTATTGAAAAAATAAGTATTTCAACCCATAGCAAGACATAACACAGTACTTGGTGAGGAAACCACTGTTGGCAAGTAAAGCAGCCAGACATTTCCTGTAATTGGTTACCAAGTTTTTACAGATCCCAGGGGAGATTTTAGCCTACTTCTCTTTGCAGATCCTTTTCAAATCCTTAAGGTTTGTAGGTTGTTGTTGGGCAACTCAAAGCTTCAGTTCCCTCCACAGATTTTCTAAATGGTTAAGGTCCGGAGACCGAGTAGGCAACTTCATTACCTTAATGTGCTTCTTCTTGAGCCACTCCTTTGTTGCCTTAGTTGTCATTTTCATGCTAGAACACCAATTCATGACCCATCTTCAGTATCTTGGTCAAGACAAGGAGGTTTTCACTCAAGATTTTCCTGTACTTGGCTCTATCCATGTTTCTCTCAACCCTGTCCTCATAGCAGAAAAACAGTCCCAAAGTATAATGTTTCCGCCACTATGCTTAATGGTTGGGATGGTGGTCTTGAGGTTTAAGTCAGCTTTTTTTTTTTCTCCTCCAAACACGGTGAGTCAAGTTGATGCGAAAAAGCTCAGTTTTAGTCTCATCTGACCACAGCACTTTCTTCCAATTCTCCTCTGTATCATCCAGGGGCACATTTGCAAACTTCAGATGGTCCTGTACATGTACCTTCTTGTGTAGGGAGACTTTGCAGGCATTACATGATTTCGGTTAACTACAATGTAGTGTGTTACTAATGGTCAGCTTGGTAACTGTGGACCCAGCTGCCTTGATGAGATCAACAAACTCTTGCCGTGTTCTGAGTTGTTCCCTCACATTTTTCATCATCAGGTTTACTCTACATTGAGAGATTTTGTGTGGTACTTCAGACCGAGGGAGATTGATTTGTCAATTGGTGTTTTTTCTATTTTCTTATCGCACCAACAGTTGATTCCTTCACACCTAGCTGCTTGCCAATCATCTTGTAGCTCATTCCAATCTTGTGCAGGTATACAATTTTGTCTTGGATGTCCTTAGACAATTTTTTCATCTTGCTCATTGTGAAGAGATTATATTCTGATTCATTGGAGGATTCTGTGAATTAGTATCTTTTATACAGATAATGAGTACTTGATTAAGAGTGATAATTGGGTAATAGGACTAGTCTATATACCTCCTTGTTACATAACTGATCTGTGGGTCCTGAATCATTGCTGGTTGGTAGGGTGAAATATTTTTATTTTTTTCAATAAAAAACAAATGTTCAAAAATTAATATGATGTGATTTTCTAGAATTTTTTTTTTTTTTTCATATTCTATCTCTCAATTTCAAGACAAACCTACCTTGAAAATTATAGACCGTTCCCATTTTTTAAAGTGGCAAACTCAGAAACTGGGATGAAATATTTATTTTCCCAACAGTATGTATGCTTATTAATACTTGTTTCAAGTATGTTAAAACGATGAACAATTTTTAAATATGTGTGTGAGAAATCTGTTGAAAGGCAAAGGGCATGTATGTGTGTGTTTACTGACTGGTGTTTTAGTTAATATAAGTTTATATGCATGAGAGAAAGGTCTGTAGACATTTCTGGTTAATTCATATATGAATGCACATACAAAATATTCTGCACACATACATTTGATATTATCTATTTCTTCAATACACATGATACATATTGGACCAATAAGAATCAACTCCTTAACATAACATACCAGTATACTCTCTGTTTGTAAAGAATTTTTTCATTTTTACCTTGATCTCTGAAGAATCTTCCTTTAATAAAAGTGAAACATGTTACATTGAGATATGTTTCCTACTTTGTTCTTTACTTTATTCTGTCATCTTGTTGGATTCCAATTTAGATATCCAACTCATATATACATAGAAATGAACATTGAAGTCAACACCCAGAGGTGACAGTTTCATGCTAAATGCATTTGTGTTTAACATGAAACAGTCTGTCACCACTGGGTGTTGACTTCAATGTCCACTTTTATATTTACGTATACTCTATCCCTGATATTGAGCACTTTAATCCATAAATATAGAAGACCTTACAACTATATTATGCACAAGCTGAAACAAGGGTTAATCTGGAGCCTGCTTGGGGAAATCAGATCATTCATTCATGCAGATAATAATAGCAGTTTATGGAAGTACTGCCAAAAAATCAAAATGTTCAGACATTTACAGATGACCTTTTCTCTGACCTAGCTTTCATGGCTTAGTAGTGGGGAAAAAACTGACTTTTAACATTCAATACGTTAAAAGCGACCCTAGTCTCATTTCATCATCACCAATTGAACTCTGACTTTTCTCCATTCACAATGAACGGCTACACTTTTAATGCGATTCCATGCTTGAACGTCTATTTGGTTTCAAATTCATACCACACCTCAAGTTGGGCTAGACAATTTTACTTGACAGAATCGATCTTACATATTTGTAAGACAACCATTCATCCTTGCTTTGAATATTGCTGACACATCTGGTCTGGTGCTCCTGCTATATATTTAGAGACTTGATAAAACCCAAAGAAGAATCTGCAGTGTTATTGGTCCTTACCTAACATCTCGGCTTCAGTTACTTTCCCATCACTGAAACGTAGCTTCCCTGTGCCTTTTCTATAAATATTTTCAGGATAACTGTTCTGATGAACTTTTGTTTGCGGTAGATTGGCAGCAAGGTCTTATCATTTTGCAATTAAAATGACTAAATGTGATCATAAGTTCTATGCTAACAGTTTCTTCTATCACATTTCTTGTCTGTGGAACTCTTTTTTGGTTATTTCCTGCCTCGACAACTTTGATCTTCAAAAATTTAAACACAATGTCAATCATTATCTTGTCTTCTTAATTCCTGTTCTTTTATTATTCTAACTCCTTTATAGTGTTTTTTTTTTCCCTTATATTCTCTAACATTCAGTAACTTAGTGTCTTTATTGCCTTGCTTGGGGTGGAATTATTAAAAACCAACTGCTTATGGATGCACTTCCAAAAACCAAGATGATCGGAACCTTGTGTTTGATCTTTTCTCTGAGCTCTGATAGCTCAGTAGGGAAATACCTAGTTTGTAACTTTCAGTACCGCAAAACCAAAGCTAATATTTCATCATCACCATCCAGAGTCTGAGATGAATGGTTGCTCTCTCAATGAGGCTGCATGCCTTAAATATTTATTGAGTCAACATTTCACTCCTGATCTCAAGTGGAACTAGTCTATATGACCCATTGTCAAAGATGCTGGAAAAATGGACAGCTCATTCTACCACTTCAGATAGTATCTGACGCCTTTTGCCAGTCAGATTAGGCCTGAGTATTGCTGTCATATCAGGGCTGAGGTTTCTCAATCCCCACTTTTTAGTCTTGATAGAGTTCAAAATGATGCAATCTTTTGGGAGATGACTTTCCACTCTGCAGCTCCATTCTCCACAGATGCAATGTTGCATGCCTATCACTATTTTTGATATGATAGATTAATGGATTGAGGAATCAGAGTGCCGAGTTTGAATTCCAGTCAAGTTTATTGCATACACTTTTACATGAAAGTACTCTTAGGGTAAGGTAGGAATTCATCTTTTTTCCCCTCTCAGCTATGGATTAAATAGCAGGTCAGACTGGATTCTATAGCTTTGGTTGGCAACTAGTCTAGAAGGACAACTTTGAATTCAAAACCTCTAACCATGGGTAAATAGCAGAGCAGACTAGACTCTTCAGCCTTGGTTGGCAACCATGTATGTAGCCCTGGCAAATGAAAGTATCATGGCATTTACAAAGACATTGTGATCTCAATTGCAGTTGACCTGGACTATTTCCATGGCAAATGTTCAGTTGAATTCTATTCTTTAGTTTCACCAGTTGAGACTTTTAAAGTTACCATGCTACATCCAGTCAGTGAATTAAGTGCTATCTGTGATACATGCTTGGGCGATCATGTCTCTTTTGTGACATGACTGACTGGGCAGAAATTTTTCCACAGTAGGTTGCCATTACTTTCTGTGGTAGACTGGTTGCAACCAAGGCTATAGAACCCAATCTGTCATGCTATTTAGCCCATAGCTGGAGGGAGAATTGACAGATTCATACCTTTCCCAAGGGTATTTGCGCAAATATAAATGTAATGAATTCAATTGAAATTCAAACTCGGCTCATCGATATATTTTTTTTTTTGTGAATTTCTCAGAACAAATGAAAAGCTTTTATATGTATATTATCGATTTTCTGCACTATTGTAAGAACTGCAACCTTGAAACTTCTGAATATCGTTTCTTATGTCTTTGTCTATGAGTGTATTAAATTTGATTAAAATCGGACCACTCCTTCTATAACCCAATTTTTTTCAATTATCGATATTTATTGGGAGTACCACAACACAAAACCTAGCTAAGAACACTCACAGACGCTTATAGTACAACTGTGTAAATTTTCAAGAAAATTGGTTCAGCCATTTCGGAGTCTATAGGTAACGGATACACACACAGACAAAGTTCCAGTTATAAATAAGTTTAGATATATATATATATATATATATATATATATAGTCATCCACAGACAGATCAGTTTCGCTATATCACAGCTCATCAGTATGGTTAGACAGCCGATTGCTTTTTACCCAGGATTGAAACCCGACCAACGCAGAGCTCAGAGGTAGAATCGCCAACTGACGTGGCGTCAGTTGGCGATTCTACCTCTGAGCTCTGCGTTCTCGGTAGAAGGAGGCAGACTTTTTAGCATGTATATTATCATTATACATGCCCAATAGCTGAGAGTGTTCTAATTCATTGCTGAATGAACGATGTGTAAATGCCAGAGTAGCTACTGTTTTTCAAAGTTTACCATTCTTCCAGAATGCTCAATCAGGGTGTGAGAGCATAAATATATATAATGTATAGGATGTATCAAAAATATTTTTACAAACTTTGTGGGCAGGTTTCTGATCTAACCAATGTAAAATGACAATATAAATGTATGTTCAAAAGGTCATCATTGTACCTCAACCTAGCAACTCATAACAAATGTTCAAAATGTCCTCAGCTTGCTTTTACATATATATGTACCCATTGGATCATTGACTGTTGGACCTTTTCAAATTCTCAAATGCTCCCACATGGTGTTGAATGGTTTTACATGCCCATATGTCAATGAAGTGTTTCTGTATTATTAATGTCTACAGCATAAACCAGTTGTTTTAGGTGGCTCCTACAAATAAATATCTAAAGGTTTGAGATCAGAGAAATGTGCTGGCCATGGAATCAGGCCTCTGTTACATATCCATCTTTCAACTGCAAGATGGTGGATTTCATGCAAGTGGTGGATTTCCTCACTTACTTTCCCAGTGTCTCTTCAGGACACACTTCTCTACAAGATCTCTGCTTCACCTCTGTACCTAACTCCTGCCAAATCTTGCAGCTTTGCCCTCTTGGTGTTGTTTTTGTTAATGTATCTCACCACTCTCACTCCCTCCAGGATCTTCCTACCAACAGGATCTTCTACTGCTACCAAAGAGCAGGCTGGGATGTGTTTCGCAATTTCCTATGCAATGTCCCTTGGGAAAAAGTGTTCCATCTCCCAGTTGAGGACTGTGCCTCTGTGGCCTCTTCCTGGGTAAAAGTGGCATTGATGCCTTCATACTGATCAGAAAGTTCTGTCCCAAACATTCTTTCCTCTGGTTCTCTCCTACCTGTTCAGCCACTATTGCCCACAGCAACCAATACTTCTGGCTATTTCAGAGCCAAGCATCTGACCACAATAGGCACCTATTTGCCTCTGCTCGTAATGAGTGTAAGAGGATCCTGAATGACGCTAAGCTGTTGTTTGCTGAGAGAATGAGGCAGCACATAACTGCCTGCAAGTTCGACTCCAAAGACTATTGGCAGCTCTGCAAGCATGTGCTGAACAACAGCAAATCCTCCATCCCTCCCTTAATCAATAAATTTGAGGCATCTGTGGACTTTGTTTGCAGATTCTCATCAAACTCAACATTTGACTCGTCTGGAGTCTCCACACCGAACTTTCTTCTTAAAACTGAGGCTTTACTGAAAGATGTTTACATAGCTCCCTCTCTGTTATCTAAGATAATATCAAAACTTGATTACCATAAGATAAGTGGAAATGATGGAATCCCGGTCATTGTCCTGAAAAAATGTACCCATGAACTCTCCTCTGTCCTATCTAAACTCTATAATTATTTCCTTTCTGTTTCCTATTTTCTTGTATGCTGGAAGTCCTCTTCTGTGGTTCCTGCATTTAAGAACTCAGAGGAATCCTCTGACCCATCCAATTATCGCCCTGTCACCCTCATACCAATTTTTGGAAAAGAGTTTGAGGCTATTATCAATGCGGAAACAGTTCAACATCCTACTGTCCATAAACTATTTTCAGACAAACATTATGGTTTCCGCTTTGCCATGGCTATAGCCGATATACTAACGACCATCATGTGTGTATATATACCAGGCCCTTGATAAGTCTGGCAAAGCTCGAGCTGTTGCCCTAGATATCTCCAAAGCTTTTGATAGGGTTTGGTATGTCGGCCTTCTGCGCAAGCTGCAGGGTTATGGTATCACTGGACACTTGCTTGATCTGATCCAATCTTTCTTCTCTAATTTAATAATGAAGGTCATCTTGAATGGGCATGCCTCCACGTCCTACCACATGAACGCAGGTGTCCCCCAGGGCTCTATCCTAGGCACGACGCTATTTCTGATCTTCATAAATGATCTTCCTGATGTGATCAAATCCCAAGTAGGCATCTTCACAGATGACACCACCATTTATTCCCACACGAGTAAGAAATCTGGTGAGGCAGACAAACATAACCTCACTGCTGATCTTGAGACCTTCACTCTGTGGTAGACTGGGGTAAAAAATGGCTTGTAAATTTCAATGCTTCTTAAACAAAGTGCTATGTGTCAACCATCACAGGCACTCTCTCCTGCTCTCCGTAAGCATGGACAAAGTAATATACTTTGCCTCCTCGGCTTCACCCTATCTTCCGACCTCAAATGAAACCATTATATTGAATCAATAGCTAAATCCACTGCTAGAAAGGTTGGGTCACTGTGTTGGGCCAAGAAG
This sequence comes from Ascarosepion bandense, assembly GCA_037127315.1. NCBI lineage: Eukaryota > Metazoa > Mollusca > Cephalopoda > Sepiida > Sepiidae > Ascarosepion > Ascarosepion bandense. Next base: position 627,141 of record JBBBDQ010001190.1, read on the forward strand.
TTTTTTTTGCCTGAATCCATCTTGCATATATGCAAATCAACCATCTCACCATACATAGAATAATGTTGTCATATCCGGTCAGGTACCCCTGCTGTTCATCTCAGGATTTTCAACAGGCTCCAAAGGAGAATCTGTAATGTGATCGGTCCCAACCTGGCAGCTTGACTCCAGCCACTTTCTCATCGGTAGGATGTGGCTTCCCCTTTCTCTTCTACAAATATTTTCATGGCTTCTGCTCCAACAAACTTAGGTCACTGGTGCCCCCTTCACAAAAATTTACTCAAGCAACCAAACTTGTTATAAGGTCTCATCTTTTTACAGTTAAATCTACCAAATGCAGCTGAAAATTCTACTCAATCAGCTTCTTTTCTCGCACTTCCCGCCTGTGGAACTCCCTTGCATATACTTGCTTTTCTGATGGCTACAACCCCCAGGAAATTAAATACAATGTCAATTCCCATCTCTTATTCACTTGACTTCAGTCCTTCTCTTGTCCTTTCTACATCACCCTGTGTATCTTGTTCTTTTCCTTTCTCACGTTACCTTCACAACTGTCATCACTCCTGTGTTTCCGTCTATTCTCTTACCCTTTCCCTGACATCATCTGCAACTGGTTTGTCTTTCTCTTCACTCTCCTCCTGCCTAAACTTATACTCTCTTATGTAGCCCCCACACATCACGCATTACAGCCTTGCTTGGAGTGAAACGATTAAAAATAGATAAAAAAATGTCAGCCAGTGCATTGTGAACAATTTGACCAAAATGTGCTGAAACTGCATCATGCATGAACCATGTGTGTCTTTGTATTAGCAGGGATAGCAGGTCTAGAAATGTGTTCAAAATAAAGTTCCTGTAGACAAATCCAGACTTATGTACAATTCCAGCCCACACGTTAACCATAAAAAACTGATGCTGGTGTCTAGCCTTTATTGTACCATGGGAATTCCGATCTGCCCACTAATATTGATTGTGTAAATTTGTTATTCCATCTCTTCCAAATGTTGCTTCATCTGAAAACAAGACTGAAGAAACAAACAATGGATCAGCAGTTTGTGCAATAAACCATCGGCAGAAGTTCTTCCATAGTGAGTGATCAGAGAGCAAAAAACTCTGCACATGTTGCAAATGATATTGGATGCAAGAGCTGCTCTTGATGTACGATATGCTAGAGCCACTTGATGTCCGTTGAAACCTGGATTGTTTCAGACATCCTGTAAAATGTGTTTTTGTAGTCAGATATATGAGTGGATCTTGGTCTTCCTTGTCCATATTTTGTGATGTTGTATATTTTTTCTCTGGCTATTGACTTCAATGTCCACTTTTATATTTCTATCAAATGCTCTATTCCTGATATTGAGCACTTTAATCTATAAATATAGCATGCCTTAAAATTATGTTTTATCACTTATAAATATAAGAAAGTAAAGCTTTTTATATGCCCCACATCAGTAAAAACAGGAAAAATGTGAGATATATTATGGCCTAGCCACATATATCTCTATCTTGATTTGACTTTTGAAAATCATAGAACTGTGAAACCAGTAAAGTTACTCTAAACAGTCTTAAATACTCCACTTGCATTTTCAACTACTTTTTGCTATATATATATATATGTGTGTGTGTGTAATTCTTCATGTAAATATTGGGGGCTGCAGATTCTTAGTGCTCTAAAATAAAATCATAGAATTATTGCAGATTTTATTTTGCTGAAGTGGTGAGAATAATAATTTATGGGGTCATACTTGTGGGTAGATTTCCTGTAAACTTTCAGCTGGGGGTCATTATTAGTTCTTTGTAACATGTTATCTAAGAAAGAAAATGTGTTGTTAGTTTTAGTTTTCAAGAATAAAGTAAGTTTGTTTACAATGCCAGATAAAATTCTGTCATGTGTATCATATAAATATCTAAAATAAGAATTTTGTGGTAAAACATTTTTGAAATTCTAAAAAGAGACAAGCTAAAACATTGCTAAGAGAAAAACACATTGGTAAAAATAATTTCTGTTTATAAAAATTGTTAGTAGAGGTGAAAAAAAAACTTGATTAATGATTAATTGGCACATTTTATGATCTTATGCGTAGTAAGAAGTCATTTTATTTTAGTTTTTTGTTAGGTGTTTTTAATAAATTTACACATTTCTTTATGGGAGAATTCATATACATTTGTCTTTATCTTTGTCATATTCACAAGGTTTCTGATGTTGTATGCTTTGACTTTCTTCAGAAAACTATTACTATTCTAAACAAAAGAAATATCTTTCTTTAAGAACTTATGTGACACTACTTAGTAACTTGGAATTTTATAGTGAATTTGTTATTCACTCTATATAGGTAAAGTGTTCTTCATGTTCTTTGTTCCTTTATAGGTGATCATGGCTCTCCTTGAGTTCTTGTCCTTTGTAGTTCTCAATAAATTTTTGTCTTCTTGGTATTTCTCCAGAATCCTGTTCTACCGTCCATTTACTCAAGCTCACTAAGTATGTTATGCATTGTTTTCCTATGTCCTTCTTGCCTCGAATCTGTCCAGTGAGTACCAAATTTTTCAACCTCTCTTTCCTCATATGCTCTAGAAATTTCAACTGTCTCTTCCTGTTAAGTATAAATTTTACTTTTTGTTTCCATTTTCTTTAAAACCACGTTGTTGCTCATATGTTTACTCCACGGCATCCTTAGTATCCTTCTGTAGAATCACATTTCTGTTACTTCAAATCTTTTCATCTTGATTGTCCACTGCTATACAGGATGACTAATATGTAACAGTTCTTTTTGTTTGTTTCTAACAAAGTTTTTCTGTTTCTTAATGCACTGCTTAGTTTTTGAAAGACTTCCTTGGCTATTCCAATGTGCCTTTGAATTTCAGAATTGCATGTTCCATCTTCTGTTTATATACTTCCAAGATATTTAAATTTTTGTACTTGTTTGATTTTGGTATCTCTGATTTTAGTCAGTCAGTTAAGTGCCATACGTGATACATGCTTGGGCAATCATGTCTTGAAACATACATGCCTGACTGAGCAGAAGATTTTCCCACAGTAGGTTGCCATTACTTTCTGTGGTTGGTTGCCAACCAAAGCTATAAAACCCAAAACAGATTAAGAGAGTATTTGTGTGTAAAGGAATGCAACAAATTCAACTGGAACTTGAATTTGGCTCCCCAGTTTCTCATTCCATGTTAACATCCTCTGCACCACAATGCATATCCTGATCTCTGATTTATCAGTTTTATTTATTTTTGTGTCACTTGACATTGTACACTCACATCTTCTTCAGGTGTTTATCTTTGGACTCATTAATCTTCTTGGAATTTTGAACTGAACCAGTGGATAAGTTATTCTCATTTCATTTTTCATGCTTAGTAGAGATATTTCATATCAGTCAATACTTAGTCTTAGTCTGCTTTCTGTTACTTTCTTGTTTCTTCTGCTGAAATGTGGCTTTTCGGCTCTACCAATTCCAAGGATTGAACTTACAACTGCCAGAAACCAGGTATGTTTTGGTTAACGTTTTAGACTCGGACAATGCAGTCTTGTAATTTTTGGAACCGTAGGCTTAATCTGAACTTTTTTGACTATCCTTAAACAGAGGCTCTTAGGTGTTCATCTTTATGCTAGGTCTACTGAACAAGTTGCCAATGTCACTATCACTTGATTATATGTGAACTTGCTGCTGCCTAGGTTTTTGGATGTAATCCTCATGCTGTTCTCTTTCTCTTTTTCAGGTATTTTCTCAGTTTGTACTCGGAAATATTTCAATGCTGCAATATTCAGAAGTTTATACATGGAGTGTTTCATGATCTCTAAAACAAACCAGTATATGTAGATGTTCTCCAGATACTCACATCCAGACAGAAGAAATTCCAAACAAATGCATGCAATAGAATTTGTTTATTTAGAAGATGTTTTAGAATTTTGCATTAAGCGGTTTCTTCAGTTTAAACTGAAAGCTGAAGCTAAGATTTTGCTTGGCTTATTCCTAAAATCCTGGCCATAATGAATGAGATTAATCTAAAATCTGTTGATAATCTACCTAATTTATCAGTTGGTTCTAGTCAGGAATGCACTCTGCATCATAAAACTGAACAAAAACTCTTTTATTGTGAACGATGCCAGTACAACTTTTCAGACAGTGCCAACCTTGAATATCACCTAAATATACACAACAGTGAGAAACGCTTCCACTGTGAGGTCTGTAAGTTGCTTTTCTCCGAGCGATCAAGGCTCAGGATGCACATGCGAAAACACACTGGAGAAAAACCTTTCCCCTGTGAGATTTGTGGAGCAAAATTTTCTCAAAATATCACTCTTAAAAATCACATGCTCAGACACACTGGGGAAAAGCCCTTTCGCTGTGAGATGTGTGGGTCTAAATTTCCTCGCAAAGATTCACTCAAGAATCACATGCGAAAACACACCGGTGAAACACCTTACCACTGTGAAATTTGCGGGTCCCACTTCAAAACTAATGCAGCCTGGACAATACATAGTTACAAACACACTGGTAAGCAACCGTTTCATTGTCAAATCTGTGAGAAGCGATTTTCCCAAAGTTCAAATTTCAATGCACACATGAGGAGACATACTGGTGAGAAACCCTGCAGTTGTGATATTTGTGGGTCAAAGTTTTCTGACAATTCAGCCTTAAAGAAACACATACAAACACACACTGGGGAGAAACCGTTCACCTGTGACATTTGTGGTTCGAAATTTTCGCGAAATGCCAATTTGAAAGAGCATATGCGAAGGCACACTGGAGAGAAACCATTTCACTGTGACATATGTAATTCAGATTTTGCCTACAACACACAATTTCGAATACACATGCAAAAACATAGTGAAGAGAAGCCTTGCCAATGCAAAGTGTGTGGGTCAAAATTTTCATATAAAGCTCACTTAAGGGAGCACATGCAGGTGCACACAGGAGGAAAACGTGTGGGCTGTGATATTTGTGGATCAAAGTTCTCTGACAATTCAACTCTGAAAAGACACATGCGTATTCACACTGGAGAGAAACCATTTCGTTGTGATATTTGCGAGTTAAAGTTTTCCCAAAACTCAAACATGAAGCAGCATATGAAACGACATTCAAAAGAAAAATCCCTTTCCATTCAAGCCATTGATTAAGTTTTTAGGGTTTGGTTATTTGTAGGAACTACTTGAATAAATTGATCCCATCATTAAAAAAAAATACAAAAAAGTTTCCAGAACATTCTTTTAGCCTTGTGACGTGTCAGAATTAAAAAGAAAAAAAAATTATCAATTTAGAAGGTGGGGGGTCTTCTTAATAATATTGATGGAGTGTCAAATCAGTGCATCTTTTACAGAGTTATCTGCACTTAGGTTTTATTTACAAATATTGTGCCTTGAAAAATGTGCTTGCTTCATTTACATTTTTTTTTTAATACTTTTAATAATTTAAGGAAATTTTTATTCTCTAATTAAGTGTGGCACTAGCTTAAGAATTTTAATGTCTGTTTGTTTAATAATAAAAAATAATTTTATAAACAAAATAAAAAAAAAAACAATCTATTTCACCAAACAATTACTGGTTTAAAATATTTTCTTAATATACCAAAATGTATATATCTGCTTCTTATTTAAAATAAATCTTTTTCTAAATAAAAAAAGGCTGTTTTCATCAATGATATATGCACATTTTCAATGTAAATAAAACTTAAGTTTTGATAACTCTTTATTGATTTATTTGTTTTTTATGGCTTATCAACCCTTTGCAGGTTATTTAAAGCCATAAAAAATTTTGAAATTGTTAGAAAAAATTGTTTTTAAAAAATTACTGATTAAATACAAATCATACAAATTAACCCTTAACTGGGGGTGGAAGAGGCAGATTAATACCTTTTTCCAAGGGTATTTTCATGTAAGTGAATTGATAATTTCAAGCTATTATTAATTACACTAACCGCATATCCAAGCTTACAGCACCTGGTATTCTCAAGTGGTCACCTATCTAGGCTCGAAGTTGCTTAACTTTGGTGATTGTATGCAAACTGGTGTTATAACATGATATAGCTGTAAGCCACTGCAGATAACTTTGTAAAAGTCAAAAGTTGACTTGACACTGCATTGATGTCAGTGAGGAGGACCATCTTTCTAAATTGATAAAAAATCATTTTTTTTTTTTTAACCTGACAAGTGCTATGGCCTACAAAAGTTCTGATGAATGCTAATCTTTAAAAATTATTTCCCCTGAAAAATTTCCCTTATTTTTACTGAAGGGACCACTTCGTTCAGTTAGTTCCTCAAATCCTATGTGATGTTTTATTGAAAATCTTTATTTTTTAAAAAATAAGAAACAAACAAGCAAACTCATGGCCTTTCTATTTCTTTAGCAACATATTAAGGAGAAAGTAAAAAAAAATCTTTTTATTGCATTATTGAGGCAGCTCTTGCTTAGAGAAGCATAATATATTTTTTTAAATTTCTTACCATTTGCAAATATATTAAATTAAAAAAAAGGTTAAAATTAGAAAAATTTTGAAAAGAAATTCTCGTTCAGGTGTGAATAATTGATTATAATGATGAAAATGCCAAATACTATAATTGATGACATGAGAAAGTTCTACTCAGAAAGCTTTTTTTCCCCAAGGACTGTTACTTTGTCAAACAAACTCCTATGTGGATGCTTCCCCGAAAAATTGTGTAATATGCTATTAGATATTGTTATTAAAACCCGCACATATGTACAAGAATGAGTCAAAAAGTAATATAAGAAATAAGAAAAACAAACATATTGTACATCAAGATACAGCTATACATCACAGGTTCACATGCCTACTTCTAAACTTAGTTACCCCCTTGTTCAGTGACAGTATTCGAACTATGAATGAGTGCATGTATCCAAGCTTTGTAAAATTCAACTGGCTGCTGATGTAGACATTTCCTTATAAGAGTTTTCACTTCTTCATCACTGCCAAAATGTTTGCCCCTCAGTGTCTTTTTCATTGGACTAAAATGATGAAAGTTTGAGGGTGATAAGGAAAAAAGGGAAAACTGCTGCAAGGAACTGGATACATCAGCAGCCAGCAGAGTTTTATGAAGCTGTCAGTTGTAGGTGGTACACCAACATTGAAAGAGGTGGTGACTATGTTGAGAAGTAGGGATGTGAACCTGTGATGTATAGTTGTATCATGATGAACGATATGTTTGATTGTGCTCCTTATTTTTTATATAATAAAATAGATTGCATTACTTTTTAACTCATTCTCATATTCAATCAGTCTTTAAACTCTTGAGAAAGCAGATACCTTTTTAGTTTCAAACCGACATGTCTGGGTGATTGTTCTTTTTATGGAGAAAAATTTGCCAGGGATAGTCATATTCCAACCTCCTCTTTTATTGCATAGTCAGGAAATTTCCTCCCACCTTTAAATTTAAGTTGCAAATATTCAAAGAGAAAGCAATTCATTATGAAAAATTTTTTTTCAAATTTCAGCCACCCATTTTATTCCAGCCACTCCATTTATTTGAAACTGAAGTTTATTTATTCTCAATGTTATAAGCACAAAATTTAAGTAATGATGTGATATTTTTCTGTTTTTAAACAATTCTACTGTTAAGAGAGTTGTAAATAATTTACTATCTATGTACAATTACTACACTCTTGTGCAAATTAATTGAAACAAAATGAATGTCTTCTGAGGATTTTTCACACTTTCCTTGATCATGTATGTCATCTCTTTGTTATTTTTCTCTTTTGATTGTATTTTCCTTTGTGTGTTGGACTGATGGATCCAGTTTTTTTTCTTCACTTTGATGACACGACTGACAGTTGAAAGGCTGACACCAACAATATCTTACCAGCATGTTAGTGCAGCATTACAATTTTTGTACGCTTCCTTGGAGTAATGTCTATCACAGACAATGGCTGTAGGACAACTAATCGACAGTCGAGACAATAGTGTCTGGGTGTGATAAAAATCTGATGAAATCACGGATGAAGCAGTATTTTTCAAGGCCAAACACCCTGAAAATAGATTTATATTACTGCACACCACTGCAAATGACCTAATATGAGGAGAAAATCAGAATTGATTACACCCTGTCACTCCAATGGGTTTAAAAAAGGACAGTATGGTGAAATAAATAAAAAAAACTAAAGCAGCAGTTTCAATTAATTTGCACAAGGGTGTAGTTGTTAAATTTATGTATATTAGGAATCTGCCTTTCCCAGGAGATGATATTCAAGAATGGCAATCCCTACCACACTTTGCACAGTCAAATTTTGATGCTGGTTTTTCTGTCAAACTTTAGGCTTTCTTACTTTGCTTTTCACCTTTGTTGGGTAAACATCCCTTCAAATTTGAAGAAGCCTTTCTGCACTACCCACCTCTATTTTGATGGTTCGAAGGCTACAGCTTCCCAAATTTTCTATTGATACTTTATGAATTTAAGTGTGGTGCTATATTGGCAGTAAGGTCTCATCATTTTTACAGTTGAAATGGCTAGATGTAAGCGTAAGTTCTATGCTAACAATTTATTCTCTTACACTTCTCCCTTGTGAAACTCTCTTCTGGCTTCTTGCTTCCCAGTCAACTTTGATCTTCAAAAATTTAAATACAATTCTTATCTTCTGTCTTCTTAATTCATTTTTTTTTATTGTTCTCGCTCCTTAATATTTTTTCCTCATATTTTTTTACACTCAGTAACTCCTTGCATCTTAGTAATTTTATTGCTTTGCTTGGAGTAAAATGATGAAAAATGTCTTGATACCTGTTACCTTCAGGTCTCTTTGCATAGGGGTCAGCACTCTATACAGGAAGTGCCTGGGTATTTATCCATTGTCAATTTGCATGACATGTTTGAGTGAGCACAAGTGTCTTTGCTTTAAGATATATGTGCTGGGGATTTTGATCCTCTTGAGAACCCATTTATTTTGTCTTACCAGGAAATGTGCACAATGTGTTCCAGACAGCACATGTGAAAAATTTGAAGTTTTGTTCATGTCCAGCACCAAAATTTCACTGTTGTACAAGGAGCTCACAAGACAAGCTTTGTAAATTGGAATGTTCTACTAGTTTTCTGTTGTTCCATACTCCCTTTGCTAATCTGGACATGTTGGTAATAACCTTACCAATATGCTTAATTAGATCAATGTTAAAAGGTTTGGAAAGAGTCTGAGATCATTGAAACCTTGTATACAAAGTCATGAACAGCATCCAGAATGTGGTCAGTGATTCCAATGTTGGGTGGGCAATCCATTTACTTTCCCATAACCTGTGCATTCTGGAGACTGAGGTTCTATATGCTGGGGATTCAAATCCTCGTGAGAATTGTATGATTAGGGACTTTGTTTTACCATCAATTATTTAGACCATATCCCAGAAGAGATTCAAACATCCAATGTTAGATATATTAATGGCTTTTTTTTGTGTTATAATGTCAGAATTTTAGAAAAATATGTTCATGTACAACTCTTATTGAATGATGATAAATATGGTGAAAAAATCCCATTAAAAAATATTTATGCAACAAACCCATCTCCACAAAAAAAAAGCAATTAGTGAAATTCACAAAAGCTACAGATATTTACATTGTTTGCATGCAGGGTATTGGTCCTGATCTTTCTTGTCATCTTGTTTCAGCCATTGTGTTGTCCAGCCTACATCAGGTGCTTATAAATCTAGGTAACCCCCAAGGAAAAATCAAGAAATACCTGATGAAGGCTTAACAGCCGAAACATTGTAATAATACAGTCCAACTACTTTAATCTGGATCTCTTGGGACCAATCCACTGCCAGAATTTGGAAAGTGCTGAATGGCAGAAACCACTTACAAACAAAACTGTTCATAAATAGTGTCTTGTCAGCTCATTCCACATATATTGCTGTATTATCAAAGGTAGAACAAATGTTAAAACCAGAAATAAGACAATCATTCTTACTTTCAAGCAAGGTTTTTATTGTTTCATGCAATGCAAAGCCTAAAACCAAAATTAATATTTATATATGAGTGGGCCTATGCTCTAAAAAATGACACCAAAGTATTTAACAGGATTATTACCAATATATATATATATATATTTGTCATCCACATACAAGCCTGTTTTGCTGTATCACAGCTCATCAGTGTGGCTAAACACCCACTTGCTTCTGGCCGGGATCAAAACTCGACTGATTTGGTATCAGGCGGAGTCGCTAAGCCATAGACATATGGAATCAGAGAAGGGAAATTTTAGTGTGTTGTATATAAGTGAGGTATACACCCGCCAGTCACCGAAAGAAGTCAATTCATTGCTGAAGAGTAATGCATCATATATAACACAATGGTCCTTATTATAACAGATATATTATTCTACTGTTGTAGGCCTTATAGGGGACCTATAGCTCAAACAGGAGATAATAATGTATGTAATGTACAATGATACTTCCAAAACATTCTGTTGCTTTCAGCTCTAGCAGAAAGTTGTGAACAATATGTGGCACTGTCCTTGTAGCCTGTCAACAAACTAGTGGTTGCTGATGCAAAAGAGTGCTGGACTGGTAATTGACAGACAATGGTGTGACAAATCAAAATAGGCTTGACTCTTATAACAAAAACAAGTCTGTAATTAAAAAGTGGTAACTCCTCATCCTAGAAATACTGACAAAACACTAAACGTGTATGTTCAAAAATATTGGTATTCATTATAAATTACTACCTGTTTTAAAGAATGGGAAGCATGCCCAAATAGAAACAAAAGTTCTCAGCACCCTTCGGAATCATAGCATTTCAGCTTTGAATGAGAGCATGTGTGCTCACCATTTAGAAGTTGGTTGACTGCTTTCTAATCCATGTCCATTGATTTTCTTTTACTCTCTGGTTCAAAGTGTTAAACTCATGTATAATTTTGTGACTATCCTGTTTAGGAAAGTAAAGTTGTATTGTGCTGCTCCTTCATAGAGTCTGTTAGCATTCTGGGAATCCATTTTGCTCAGCCTTTTTGGTAACTAACTAAACTGCAGACACTATCATGGCTTACCTAAAGCTATTGGTTACTCTTCCATCTTTTTTAATGAGATCATCGGCTCATTTAATCTTATCCTCATTCACAGCAGCAGCAGCTGGCCTTCCATTGTGGGAAGAATTATCGCTAAGGTCAGTTTTTCATTTCTCTCCAGCATTGCCATTAACTCTACTGACCTATCTCCTTACTGTGTTTATCTCAAATATTGCCTTTTCATAAATAATCACTAACCTTTGAATGTTTACAGCACTATCTCTTTCGTAAAACATAAATTCTATGACAGCTTTTTGCTTTCTACATGTTTAGAGGGGCAGCCATTTTAAAAATGATTATGAGTTGGAAACGGTTCCAGATTAATTATTGTCCCAAAACTGTGCCCCCTACAAAATTTAAACTGCTCTGATATCAAAATGTATATTTCGACTTTGTTATTATTTATAGTTTCTTAGCAGCAAAGCAAAAACACCATTACAATGTTTAGAAAATACTATTTAGATCTATTCAATTGTTAAACTCCGATTTGCGGCCATGATTCCAAAAGGTATTCGCTTTTAATACAAGTAGTGCAGGTTCTAACAAAACTCTAAAGACTAAAAATATTAGTTTTAAAAATGAATAAATACAGTAAAAGATTAGTTAAATTTTGCTGTAATTTTTATAATTGCACAACTTTGTTTTTATTCAAGCATTGGCATCCTTCTTAGAGATGGTTTCTTGGTAAAAACACTTAGTGTACTTGAACTATTGTAAGTGTCTCAGTTGGGCACCAGGAAGAGTCTCTGACCTTGTAAAACTTTGCTCCAAGAAATCCTTTGTCAGGCAAGAGTCAACTTGCTTTGAGCAAGATTAATCACAGATATGCCTCTACAAAAAAAAAAAACACAGCTTCAATGATTAAAACATCCTGGATAATTTTTATATAGAAATATTCTTATTAATTTTTTATGGTAATTTTCTAAGCACAGCTTAGATGTGGCACAAAGTCAAAAGTATGGGGCACTCAATGAGGATCGAACTCATATTAATTTTTATGTTCAGTAACTTTTAACATTATTTTAGAACTGTTCTATGCATTCTTTTTCTATATAAAGTTTGTTAAATACATTCAAACTATTCACAATCAAAAAGGTTTTTAAAATCGTTATCAAAAGATTTTCATTTACAATTACTTGCCTTGTGTTAAGACCAAATTTTTCTTGTTTGTTTATCACTTTTTAAATTTTCCCTTCTATTTTCAACTTAGTTTATGATATGCTGAAAAATATCACATGAATGTTATTTGGTAATGGGTTATTAAAATCTTTTTAATGAAAAATTGTCACAAAAAAATATAATCTTCTTGCATTGTTTATTAAAGCAAAGTTCTAATGATTAGATATTAACGTTTCTGTTTTTTTTTTAAATTTAAATAATACAAATATCTAGATTTAAATCCTTTAACCTTCATTTTTCATTCATGGGTTTAAAAAGGATCATGTTTGTTTGTGTACAAACTCCATTATTAAGAGTTTGCTGCTATTGGTGAGAAGTACGTAATCTTTTTTATTTTAAGCAATAAATTGGTTTTATAACAGATATATTAAAATTTTATTAAAACATTCTGTATCATGCTGACATCATTCCATAAAATTTAACCAGTCACCCAAAACTAATGTTCTATCATCTACAGGATGAAAGGACATTAATTTTGGTAGGGAAAGAAACGGTAACTTCATAAACCTTTCTCCAGATGTTCTAAATATTTAGCTTACAACTTTAAAAAAAATGAAAGAAAGAAATTAGTAATTCTAATACTTGTAAAATTTAACAGGTATTTTTGACTAACCATTGTATTTTATTAAAAGACAAGTGTACCCCTACTGTAAAAACTGACAGCAAAATATTTGAGAGGATTATAAGCCATTTCCTCACAGGTTATCCCCCTCCACTGAGTGTGAAGGAAGGGAATATACTAAAGGAAACCAGCAGTTTCAATAAAGAGTCTACTTTTCTTAGTGTAGGATCGTAAGTAAAGTGTTTAGTGCCCCACATGAAGGTGGAACTTCATTTTTTTAATTTTTTTTAACTGATTTTTGCTAAAACAATGCTTAACCACAACTAGCAGTTTCATGCATGGTGCACAATTATAGATACCAACCACCTAATGATTGCACATGAAACTGATAGGCGTGGTCCATCACTGTTTCAGTAGAATTTGGTTTAAAAATATATGAAATTCTGCCTCCATGTGAGACATTGGACACTTCACTTTTCCTTGTGTGATGAAATATGATGCCTTTTCTGGTTGACAACGATAATGATCATCTCGTTGAATGACAATTAGCACGAACCCGTATATATATATATATATATATATATATATATATAAACTTATAGTTTTATTCTTCGTTGATGACAGTTGTGTATAGTGGTAGTCAGAGGGAATCACACATACGACGGAGTTGACTAGCAGTTCTCTTCACTTCTCTGAATTCTGAGTCCTCTTGGTGTTCTACTTTTGACCAAAAACCCTAATCTTATATAACCTGAAATTTGCTCAAATCCCACTGAATTGTGTCATATATGACTAGTAATGTCTATTAATCATTTTCACCAATTATTGCCTTTGAAGCTGGCTGCCTTTGATGTCATCACAGTTTTGTTTGTCACTGAAATGTGACAATGCGATCATAAGTCGTCTCTTTATTGGAGCTGCTGATTTCAATTAGTACTGAATGCTCTGTTATGCGGGAAATTTTTGTATTGCAGTGGTGTAGAGCACTTTTAAAGGACCATGCATCTTTTGTAAACCTTGAAGGTTAGCTCCTCCACACCCAATAACATTCGGCACTTTTTCACCATGTTGGAATGTCATTTCCGCTTAAATTTTTATTTTTGTAACTACAGCTTTTTTTTTTTTTTTTTTTTTTCCTATATTGGCTATTTAGGATAACCCTCCAACTAGGTGAGTTAGTGAAAATTGTCAGTAGTAGAATCAACTGTCTTGAACTCACCTGGATGGATAAATATTCCTTTTTTTTTTTTTTTTACTAAAAGATACCGACCATGGTAAGCACGTTGTTAGCGTGTTTGTAGTTGATGTTATTGAATGTTGCATTTTTCTTTTTTATCAATAAAGCCTCCATTACTTTTAGTCTTTTTTTTTTTTGCATATGGATGATGCTATGATATTGTCTTGTCAACAAATGTTATGGATTTTAGTATGTTTTCATGTGTGTATTTAAATGAGATCAAATAGAGCTTCATTCAGAGAGATGCAGCATGAGTGTTCGAGTCAGTTTTGTAGTTGTATGGCAGATATAATTATTTATGAAATTAAGATCAACAACACATATCAATTATATATATGTATATAAATAATATGCATTCTTGATCCTAATTTCATAAATAATAAAAATTTGTGTGTATATATATATATATATATATATATATACACACTAGCAGTATAGCCTGGCATTGCTCGGGTGTAATGAAAGCTTTAAAACTAATCCATGGTCCTGGAGCTCAGACACAGCCTAAAGAATATTTGTGTGAAGTTTGGTGAGAATTGGATAAAAATTGTGGATTTGTATAAAGGACATAGACAGATAAACACACACACACACAAACATCTTGCCTTTTTATATATATATATATATATATATATATATATATAAATAATCGATTTTCAGCACTATTGTAAGAACTGCAACCTTGAAACTTCTGAATATTGTTTCTTATGTCTTTGTCTATGAGTGTATCAAATTTTATTAAAATCAGACCACTCCTTCTATAACCCGCTTTTTTCGATTATCGATTTTCGATATTTATCAGGCATACCTCGACACAAAACCTAGCTAAGAACACTTGGAGTCTATAGGTAATGGATACACATACATACAGACAAAGTTCCATTTATAAATAAGTTTATATATATATATATATATATATATATATATATATAAACATGCAGTGTAGATATAGAAGAATCCAAAGGCGTATCCTGTACATACAGTGGTAGGATAACTTTCTAAGAGAACTCTAAATATATATGAATATAAATACATATAGATATAGAGCAAATATATGTAAAAATGAAAACAAACATGTTATTCCATGGTTAAGCAGAAGTATAGGCCTAATAAAGACGGAAGCTGATGATGATTCGCCTGAAATAGGCCTATATTTCCCCTTAACCATGGAATAATGTGTGTCTTTATTTTTACACACACACACACACACACATATATGTATGTATATATAATATTTTTCATTTGGAAACAAGTTATTTCATGACCTCGGTTTCTACATTTCAGTGTCCTCAGGTGATTTACTATAACTGATTTTACCGTCTTCAAATGCTCACACAACAATATATATATATATATATATATAGATATAGCAATCTTTATTATAATAGAGTGTGTGTGTGTATATATATATATATATATATATATATATATATATATATAATCTTTACTACTCGACAACATAATTATTGCAAAAAGTAAAATAATAAGGTACTGTTAAAGAGCAAACACATGGCAAGAGCTTTCATATCTAGTAGTAAAGAGAATGAGCTGACGCTGCCTCACTGTTGTCTCTATTTCTTCATGAGTGTGACAGGAGGAGTATATATCTGTGGATGACTATTTACGCTTTCACACCCTGATTGAGCGCTCTGGAAGAATGGTAGATTTTGAAAAACAGTAGCTACTCTAGCATATACACATTGTTCATTCAGCAATGAATGAGAACACTCTCAGCTATTGGGCATGTATAATGATAATATACACGCTAAAAAGTTTGCCTCCTTCTACCAAGCGCCCCTAGCTCAGAGGTAGAGATGCCAATTCTGTCGGGTTTCAATCCTGGGTAAAGCAATCGGTTGTCTAACCGTACTAATGAGCTGTGATACAGTGAAACAGATCTGTCTGCGGATGACTATATATATATATATATATATATATATATATACACACACACACAATGGTCTTTATTATAATAGAAAGGATTATTTTAGGAGAGAAAGGTGGAAAAAGTTTTTATGTGACATCTTATCTTTTAGGACTCTTATCAGACTAAATTGATGTTTGCATTAACATAAAATTTGTCACAACTACTCTTGAAACAATAAAAGACAATTCAAAACAAAATAATCTTGAAGGAGGAATTTCTTCTATCACTTGTAATAATTCTCACAAGGAATACATTAGAGAAGCCTTAAGAAATTTTAAAAGATTCTATGAACACAAAAAGGATCTCTTGACAACAATACACTCAATGGATTAGTTGCTCATCATTGAGCCTGATCTCAATTTTAATTTTAAAAATGCTACTCTAATTAAAAAAAGAAAACAATTTACTAAGACAAAAATGTTCAGAAAGTGCTTTAATTGCTAGATCATGTACAGTAAATTTGTATTCATTTTCTTAGAATGTTTCACCATTCTGGGTATGACAATAAACTGCATTCAACAACAAGGCTTCTGATTCAGAGGTTGTGAGGAGCATGGAACCACCTCTTAATTGCTGTTGTTCCCAGGTCCACCTTGACCAGGGGTGGGAGTGTCCGTTAAGGTCCCAGCTATGGGCAAATGGTTAACTCCGAAACTATGAAAGTATAAAAATAGATTTTTATAGTAAAATTTCCAGGATTAACATTTTTGAAGAAAAATAAAATATTAACAGCAGTACATTCTAGAAAAAAATACATACCAGCAATACATCTAACTTATAAGAAAAGCTACTTTACAAAAATACATCAAAGATAGCTGATCTACTAACTTATTTCTTACAAAGAATGTATATTCTGTTCATAGAAATCTATTGTAGGGATCTTGTTGACATTAAATAACCTGTTGAGGTTGATATGCCATCAAGCAAATTAAACCAAATCACCATTCTTGGTAGATCTTCTATTATCACAATGTTGGATATTTATTAACAAAAATAATGGAGCATAAACAAACCAAAACACATTAAAATAAAAATTTAATTTAAAATTCTAAGAATTTACTTTCCAGCAACGTAAACATCAATCTAATCTAAAGCATTTACTCTCTGGTCTCAAATAATTGTATCTCCACTTATTCATTTTTGGAAAAAGATTCTAACTGTTAGTTTTTCATATTCTTGGAAACTTCTTTAAAAAAATTTTCAATTCTATGAAACTGATCATTTAGAATTCCAAATTTCATTTGATACAGCTTCTAAAACTGCAGTCAAATTATTTGTTCATTTCTAAAGAAAAAAACTAATTTGAATCATAGCAAATCAAAATAACACTTTAGCCATGTACACACTTTTTCTTTCTTTATCTTAATAAATAAACTAAGATTTATTTGAAAAATAAAAATACATTTGTGGGGTGGCTGGCATGAAGGAATTTAGAACTGAATATAAACAGGAGTTAGTGGTTAAAAGGTAAAACACTGCTGTTTTAACCATTTGAACCCTGACCCCCTGATGAATACAGTATATGCACTTTCACACAGTGACGAGTATGCAAACAAAACTCAAACAACTATTTACGCTTGTCTTTGTAGTCCAAACAAAGTAAAACTGGCAATGCTCTCAAAAATGATCTTCAATAAGTTGTTAACAAGAGCAAGAAATGGCTTGCAAATTTTAACACCTGCAAAAATTATCCTTTAATATTTGTGTATACTTCTGAGATAAGGTAGTATTTACATTATTCAATCTGTTGTCCTCATCTTTATTACTATATTTACGTTTTACACTTCACCCTTCCTCAAGTGATTGATCTAAACTTATTTATAAATGGAACTTTGTCTCTGTGTGTGTATCCGTTACTTATAGACTCCAAAACGGCTGAACCAATTGTCTTGAAAATTTACACTATAAGCGTCTGCGAGTGCTCTTAGCTAGGTTTTGTGTCGAGGTACCCCCGATAAATATCAAAAATCGATAATCGAAAAAATCGGGTTATAGAAGGAATGGTCCGATTTTAATCAAATTTGATACACTCATAGACAAAGACATAAGAAACAATATTCAGAAGTTTCAAGATTGCAGTTCTTACAATAGAGCAGAAAATTTGATATCGATACCAGGAAATCAAAATTTGACTTACATCCATTCATTTTTCTTTCAGTCAACGGTTTCGCTTTAACTGGAAACAACTATTGCTTTTTAGTCTTTTGTGCCAATGTCCAAAGAGTTTGAGCTCCAGAACCATGGATTAGTTTTAAAAGCTTTCATTACACCCGAGCAATGCCGGGCTATACTGCTAGTATTGGATAAAAGTGTTGGTTAGATCCAGTCACTTGACACAGAGTTTTGAGTTCAATACCTGGCTGCAGCAGTGGTGAACAAATAACTTAGTTGAGATGACTGAGACATACGGATGTGTTATGACTCATGGAACACCAGTGATCAAAGAGGACCTTTTTTGCCCTCCATTAGCATTGCTGATGCTAACCTTCAGGAGACCTCAGTGCGCAGTATTGGTCTTACGTATTCTACTGATCTGAGGTGGAAAGATTATATTGTATAAATTTCTCAGTCTTATATGCTAAGAAGATTGCTTCACTGTGTTTAGGAGGACAATTTTTCTTGTCAGAATCCAACTTGCACATTTATAGATCTACCATTCGTCCATGCATTGAATATTGCTGCCATATCTGGTCTGGTGTTCCAGTTATATTTCTTGAGATACTTGACAAAATCCATTAATGGGTCTGTAATATTATCACTCCTGACATCTCAAATCCAATCATTTTCTCACTGCCATGACAGCTCTCTTTTATAAATATTTTCATAGCAGTTCTTCTTATGAACTCTCCTTCTTGGCACTTTGACCATGTTAATATAAGCATCTACTAGATCGGCTGCTAGATGTAAATGTCAGTTTTATTCTAATAGTTTCTTTTTTTACACTTCTTGCCTGTGGAACTCTTACTTTCCTGCCAGATACAATCTTTTGACTCTTTATTGCAATGTCAGAAATAATAAACATTGTTGAGGAGTGAAGGTAGTTAAAATAATAGTGGTGTCAAAAAAAAACATCCTTTTGACTCTCCATTTTTTGTGGGCGTGAAAGTCTAATACTGCCATTGTTTGTTTTTTTTTTTTACAGTTTCACAATGACGGAGGGTCAGGTTCATGCTATTAATATAGTGTAAAATTAGTCCTTGACTTTTACAGAGTTATTGGACTTTGCAATCATTTACAAATATCAAGTTTGAAATTGTACTGCAATTTTAATTTTCTGTATTTCGTAATCTTTAGAATTTAAAAAAAAAAATTTTATGCTAATTTTTCACAAGCCCATGCACAAACATTTGAGTAATAATTATCCTCTTTATTATTATAAAGACCATTGTATGTATGTATATATATATATATATATATATATATACATACACACACACACACACACTCTTGTCTCCCTCATGGAGAGAGAGACAGTAGCAAGGCAGTGTTGGCTCAGTTTATTCTCTTTACTTCCAGTTATGAAAGCTCTTGCCATGTGTTTGCTCTTTAACAGTGTCTTATTTTATTTTTTTGCAATAATTATGTTGTCAAGTAGTGAATATATATTTTTTCTATTTTAATAAAGTCCATTGTATGTTTATATATATATATATATATATATAATTAAATTTGTTCATTTATTTAAAATTAATATAGTTTACATTGCAACATGGAAATTTTTATGTTTCAAGATTTTTACCTCATCATCAGGCAGTGTTAGATCCTTGTTGTGAAAATAATTTTCATTTAAATATAAGAAACAATATGTTTGTTATTTATGGATGTGGGAAGACAGAAAAAATATATGTGTATGTTCAATTTAACTAATCAGAATAGAGATTCACTTTAAATTTGAAAAGAGTTTATTCATCCACATATAATCCTGTTGCGTATCACAGCTCAATAGTACAATTAGATATCTGATTGCTTTCAGCCAGGATTGAAACCTGACTGATGTGACATCCGTCAGAGCTTCTACTTACTATTGGTGCATGGTGGAGGAAGGGAGCATTTAGCATGTTATGTACACAGTGTATACAAACACATAAATAGCAGTGAGTAGCTACTGTTTTTAAAGTCTACCATTTCCCCCATAGTGCTCAATTGACAGGCGAGAGTGTAAATATATATGCTCATTTCCTCCAGTCACACTCAGGGATGAGAATAACTATTAGGAAATACCTAATAATAATCCTCTGAAATATTTTGACAGCAGAAGTAGACTTGTCTTTAATAAAGAAGTACATACCTTTATTAAATGTCTTATTCATGTCTATTGAACAGGTTAAGAGGCTCATCCCTTGTTCCCTGTTTAGGATGTGGTTTCCGGCTTTCTCTTTTCCAATCTTTTCACTATTACGTAGCCCTCTGCACATCAGTGGTGTTACCGCCTTGCTTGGGGTGATACGATTAAGAAAAAATTTGGGGATTATTTAATTTCGTCAATAGTATCTTCTCTTGCATGTGAAACTCTCGTCTTGTTTACTATCAGCTACAATCTTCAAATAATGAAATGCAACATCAGCTATCATGTCTTTTTGAATCCTTTTCTTTTGTCTTTTCTACTCAACGTTTTGTCAATTTCTTTGACTCTTAGTAACATATTGCGCCTTAGTGGCTTGCTTGTGAAAAAAATGATTAAAAATATATCCGTTTGTTCTTTCTGCAAAAGAAATCCTTTCTGGTTTCTACCCAATGCAAAAAAAAAAAAAAAAGTAGATTTTACCATGTAAAAAAAAAAAAACTTAGTCCAACAACTCTCTAAAAATCAGGAACCACTTCAACACTGTGTCGATATTATAAACAGAACCCCTACTTCCAAGTTGATAAAGAAATCAATATATTGTTTATTCTGACTAACGCCACAACT
The DNA here is from genome assembly GCA_037127315.1 of Ascarosepion bandense. Lineage (NCBI taxonomy): Eukaryota > Metazoa > Mollusca > Cephalopoda > Sepiida > Sepiidae > Ascarosepion > Ascarosepion bandense. Next base: position 647,946 of record JBBBDQ010001190.1, read on the forward strand.
CAAGAATACTAATGGATAAAATGTTTTCCCTATTTTTTACAATTAGGCTGGTCTTTTTAAGTTAACTTAAATGCTAGTCCAATCGTGAAATTATAACTTGAGTCTGTTTAGCAATATCACAAACCCAGGTGAGGTGCTGTGTCTGGTATTGTAGTGTTAACAGGCCACCCTGGTGGATTTTCTGCTCTGAAAAAAGCTGGATTTGTGTCTGGTAAACCCCCTCATCAAATGTGATTTGAGCTGGTGTCACTTGTTTATTACTATAGACCAGGGGTTCCCAAACCTTTTAAAATCATGACCCACTATTTCATGACCACAGTTTATAGTGACCCACTCAAATTTACTGAGCAAAATCATATGAAAATATATAAGAAAAATGTTATTTATATGAATAGGTAAAAATTGACTTTTTTATGATGACAAATGATTAAATTGAGAGCATGACCAACTCTGATTCATTAAGCTCATTAAAAAAAAAAAACAGCCTGGCATTGAAAGCCTAAGACTTCAACTATCTCAACATATAGCATTCAATTGAAGCCAATATGTAATTCTAGTATAACTTTTTAAGACCCACTAACATTCCATTTGTGGCCCACAGTTTGGGATACACTGCTGTAGATGTTTCTTATGAGGAAATCCTCCAGACCATTTCTACTTGTCATGAGCCCGGTCACATGGTGAATTATCTTCCTGGGATAACCCACCTACTCAGTCTTGCAATGAAATACCTGATATTCATTTAATAATTTTATAACTTTTCAAGCCTTCACTCCCACTGGTGCTTTAAATAATAAATTGCTAAAAATCAAGAAACCTGCTTGCCACTTACTTTTTGAAATACAAAGAATTTGGAGTAACCTTTTGTGTTTTTTTCTAATTTTGTGTCGTTCAAGATACTTTCCAGTTGTGACAGGTGTCACTCTTTTCCAAATGAATGTCAACAACAGCCTAGTTTCAATTTTTCATCTGGTGACCCGTTATTGCTGTGAGAAACTTTTCATGCCATCTGTGCCTTTTATTTTTCTCTGTGAATGGGACGGGTGTTTATTTGTGTTTGTCAACTGTATATAATGTTATGCAGACCCAGTCTTCAAGGCTACACAATTGCAAATGTTTTCTTTGATTTTATATTTGTTATACTATGTATTACTAAATATGGTTCAATAACCTATGTTTTCAATTCTTTTTTATGTTTTTTGTTCTGAATTCCAAAAAATAATTTTTTTCACATCCACTTTTATACTGGAATTTTTCAAACTTCGTAAAATAAAGTTCTTATTTCTTGAATAAATCTTGTTGTTCTGTGGCCATTGTCTTTTACAGCACCAGCATTCTGAAAAAGAATAGTTCAATGCCTCCTTTTTTTCAGGAGAAACTTGGACTAATGGAGTTGCTGATGATTTCTTAAATTGATTTTGTTCTGTTTTAGTTTTGTACAGGTCACTTATTTTGCTTGAAAATCCAAGTGTTAGGTACAAAGGCAATATAGTAGTAGTAGAACTGTTAGTGCCGGGCTTAAAAGCAGTGTAGCAGTCGTATTATTGCTGATGCTAGGTATGGAAACAACAATAAAATAAGTAATGTTAAGTAAAAATCATGCATTCCCTATCGTACCCAGTGGAGTCTAAGCCATCATCAATGCAGTCAATGCTTCTGAAACTTGTCTTCTTTTTACAGGTAGGGATGTTAACCTTATGCAAACCCCTTTATCCTCCTGGGGAAGTTAGACTGGTTTCCAACCAAGGCTATGGAACCTAATCTGTTCTGTTACTTAACCCATAGATGGAGAGAAAAAAGTTGCATTAGTTCCTTTCCTAAGAGTATTTGCATGTAAATGGATTCAACTGAAATTCAAACTCAGCTGTCTGATTTCTCATGAAACCAATATCCACTGCAACACAACGCACATTCATGCTATGCATTCAGTATCCTTAAAATTCTTCACAAGAATATTTTTAATAAACCATTAAATTTTTCATTGAGAAATTATGAAAATATACTGGAACTACTAGGAGATATATTTTAATAAATTATTTCACTTGTCCTTAACCGAGTCACCAGTTATGTCTTTTGGACTATCCATTTCTTCATCCTGTACAGGTGATGGGAATTGAAGTTGAGGTATTGCCTGGTAAATGTTGGTTTGCAATATACAGATATCTTGAACTCCTGCTCTGTTTGAGATATTAGTACACTAGCAGTATAGCCTGGCATTGCTCGGGTGTAATGAAAGCTTTAAAACTAATCCATGGACATTAGCACGAAAGATTAAAAAAAGCAATAGTTGTTTCCAGTTAAAGCAAAACCGTACACTGAAAGAAAAATGAATGGATGTAAGTCAAATTTTGATGGCTAAATAAATCCTCTGAGTAAATGGTATAATGGCTGAGACTAAGAACTACAATTATACCTACTTAGAGTCAAACCTGAAGCAAAAACTAAAATAAAAGGGCTGAAAAAAATACAGACATACAGGCAGATAAACAGACACAAACATCTTGCCTTTATATATATATATATATATATATATATATATATATATATATATATATATATTTATCGATTTTCTGCATTATTGTAAGAACTGCAACCTTAAAACTTCTGAATATCGTTTTTTATGTCTTTGTCTATGAGTGTATCAAATTTTATTAAAATCGGACCACTCCTTTTATAACATGATTTTTTCGATATTTATCGGGCATACCTTGACACAAAACCTAGCTAAGACCACTCGCAGACGCTTATAGTACAACAGTGTAAATTTTCAAGAAAATTGGTTCAGCCGTTTCGGAGTCTATAGGTAACGGACACACAAAGTTCCATTTATAAAAAAGTTTAGATTAGATTTAGATTAGATAGATCTAGAAATGCTAGGTTTTTTGTTCTGACACCATCAAGCAAAAGTCATAAATGGTGACCCAGAGACATATGAACACCTATTGGTCAGTATAAGTAGTACTCTATAACATAACAACTACACTGAGTACATGACAGCAGCTTCACCAAAAATGGATGAAAGAATGTAACACTCAGGGTAGGCAGACAGTCTGTTTTCTATGTAAAGGGATTAATCTGCAAGAATGCCACAAAGGCTGTAACATGAAAGGAAATAGAAACATCAGATGTAGCTGACTACATATAGAAGGAAAAAGATTACTACAGGTATGAAGTTGAAATAAAAGCAAACACAACTGGAAAATATGAAAACTGAAGCACATATACTGGGCCACAAAAATCAAAGTCGGCCAAACATAGAAATGAATGCAACATAGGAACCAATAATACGGAGTACTAAAAAAAACGAATTACAAATGGTAAGATTGTCATATGAGCCCTGGTTTTTAACAAGAATTGATTACTGAGACATTAGGTTTATAAATCCTCAAAACTCATACATTTATGTAGGTACCTCCATTACATCACAAAAAAAAAAAAACCCAGCATAGTATGAATTAAAAAAGGTCCAAAACTGAATAAAACAAACTTTTTCCATCAAAATGTTTATAATATTATAAAGAGGAAAGATCAAAGTAATGTTTATTTATTTTTAACATGTTCAAAATTTTGGCAGAAAATTTTGTTTTGATTTGAGTTAGCGTTGCAGAAAATATTACGACTGTTTATAATTGATCACGTAATTTTTACATAACTCATTTTTTTCCACATTAATTTGGAAATTCTCACAAAAATCAAATAATTGTCGGATTTTAATGAAACTTTCAGTACTCATTCAAAAATGAATGAAATTATTTTAGAAATTATTATTTTCTAAAAATATTGCTGAAAAATTTTTTTTTAAAACTGTTACCCACCCTCCACGTAAATTCATGAAATTTTAATAAATTTTAATTGGCTGCAAATTGTTTTTTTATTAGTTAAACACAAAACTCATTGGAGAACATAAATCATCTATTTTTTTATTTTTCGGCACTATCCAAAAATCTGCTCCAAAGAGTAAAATAAAAATGCAAGAAAACTCTGATATAATTTAATTTGATAAGCTTTTAATTGCTGGAATAAATAATAATAATTAAGGACATTATAGTCTGAAGAAAAAATATTTTTTCGATTACTAATAAAATTTTAAAAGAATTGTTTCCATTTATTTTATTATAATAATTCATTAAGTTTTAAAAATATTTTTAAAATCTTTTAAAGAACTGTCATTCTTTATTCTTTTAGTTAAGAATTGATGAGTGCCTATTGAAAGTTTAATAAAAAATTTTCACCAAATATATTTTCTAAATATTTAAAACAATTTTTTTTGTATGTAAATAAATATATTCATTTAAGTATAGAGTTCTATAGGGGTCATAACAAGTTTCCATAGAGGTTGTATTTATTTTAGAAGTTAACAAGTGTTTTGGATTATTCCCCTTACATGGAAAATGACAGAAACTGCACTTTGATTCTGATTCAAGTCTCTTCAAGACGTTTATAAAATTCAACAGCCTGTTTTGCAAGTCATTCCTTAAACATTTAAAGCAAATTTTACATTTTAATTCCTAATTTTGTTAAAAAAGAAATAAATTGTGAAATTCACAGTTTGTGGAGGTACCTAAAAAGAATATGAAAAATAAAAATTAATAAATGCCATAACATTTCATAAATTATTGAGTTACCTCTGCTGTTATTTTCATTAGTTATTGAATTGTAAATTTTTTTAAAAGAACATTTTATATTATTTTAATTTTTATTTTTCATAAAACATCTTCAAACGTAAGTCTACAAAGCTAAACTAACTAAAATTCCACACAATATTGGATAATTGCTGAAAACTGTGTTTAATTTTAACATAGTTAAAAATTTAAAAAAACGCTTTGTATGAATAAGATTTATACCAAATTCGTCTTCCATACTTTTGACCGGATACTGTAAATCATCAGTTGTTGGCTGCTGATAAGGTGTTGACAGCTGTGATAACAAGGCTACCATAATTGAGAAATGCTTTTTGAAACATTTTAAGCAGTAAGCAAGTAATTCTTGTTTCAAGTAAACTTAAAGTAAGTTTAAATTCAGTAATTTGAAGAAAGTAATGTGTCAGCAAGGTGTATTTTATTTGTGTAAGATTTTTTAAAACTGAGAATTGGCTTCTGTTTACAATCGATGAAAAATAGCGGAAAATTTGAAATTTTTAAAACTTTTTTTAAATTTAGAAAATTTTTGATTCCAATCGATATAATTTTGGTTTAAAATACACCAGGGTATTTTGCTTACTGAAATTACTAAATTTAATCCCTTGGCTTTCCAGTAAGGCTAATTTTAAAGCTTGAAGATAACTTAATTATTTTTAAAATTTCAATTTAAATTTAGATATAGAAAAATGACTGGAGGTACCTACATTTATGTTGTCAAGGACACATGGCCCAGTGAATAAAAGTGTTGTTTGGATCCCGTGACTTGTGTGTTGTGAGTTCGATACCTGGCAACAGTAGAGTTGAATTAAATGGAGATAACTAAATCCATATCTCATGGAACAAGAACAAACTAAGAAATCAAAATTTCAGTCAGAGGGTACAACAGCCAAAGGGTCATAACACTAAAGATGAGGACAGTGTAAATACCTCATCTCAGAAATAGAACAAAAATACAAATCTGAATAAACAATTTTATGTCCTTTTTTTTTTTTTTTTTAAAATAATATTAGGATCTAGGTGCCTTTTGGCCAACACTTCTTCAGGGACCAATCATTGGCATAATTGTAATCATATTAGACTAAATAGCAAATAATTCATAGAGATAAGGCTGGAACATGTTTAAAATTATGATTGACATAAATGCATAAAATTAAGAAAATAAATAAATTGACAATTAAAATAAATGTGTGAATTAAGAAAATAGGTAAATGATCCAGCAGAGCATAAAAGAGAAAAAAATGAAGCTCACATATCTCCAAATAAATGTCAGTTAAGGGCCATATACAATACACGTTTTGGGCGATCATGTCTCAAAAGAAACATAACTGACTGGGCAGAAGATTATCCCACAGTAGGTTGCCATTGCTTTTTGTGGTAGACTGGTTGCCAACCAAGACTATAGAACCCAATCTGTCCTATTATTTAACCCATAACTGGAGGGAAGAGACAGATTAATACCTTTCCCAAGGGTATTTGTGCATAAGTGAATGCAAGGGATTCAACTGGAATTTGAACTCGATACGCTGCTCTCTCATTCCAAGTTGATACTCATTATACCACAACACACATTGCCATTTTGCTTGCAAAGTGATGGCTGAAATAATTTCAGGCATAAAGCTTCTAAAATTAATAAATGATATTTGGAGCTACCTGCGTGCAAAATAGAAAATGTGTCAGTTGTAAAATGTGACGAGCATGACTTATTTTCCAATAGGTGTTGTCTAATTGTTGACTCGTGTGCTGGTTGCGACACATGAGTATAATTACTTGAATGTAATTTAACATTTGAGAACGTGTTGGCTTATTCTTGATTCTAATCTAAGACTCATCTGCCTATATATTAAGCTTCACACTGACATCTGAACATAGATGAGTAAACTTTTATTATGATAGGGTAGATGGTCTTTAGAAAATGATAGGTAAATTGAACACGTGCCACAAACAACATGTAATTTGGCTGAAAAGAAAGTGACAATACAATAGTGGAAACATTCACTTAAAAGTTTACATTTTCTGTCAAGCCAAGGTAATTTCAGATAAATGGAACACAAAATTTTGAGGGTGTGTTAAAGTTATCCAACTTTCGTCCAATTGTGCACTCAACAATATTAGTTGAAAACTATTATCAACAAGAAATATATATATATATATATATATATATATATATATATATATATACACACACACACACACACACAAATACAACCAAAAGTGAATTAGGGTTAATCGCAAAAAATATTATCAAAAAGCTAGAAAGATTCTTCTGATACTATCCATTGGCTTACTAATATCATTGATAAAGCTAGAACTACATTTCCTAAATTTTCCTATTGAACTGCATTAATTTCCTAGAAACTATGCAGAAATCACAGATGAAGAGGCTATTATTATTATTCTAGCAGCTAAGAAATCCCTCCTTACTCTTAACAATCTTACCTGGACTAAAAGTCTCAATAATAAATTTGATGTCCCCATGGGAGAGTATGATTCAGCCCAAGTTACTGATTTGACAGGCATATATATATATATATATATATATATATATACCATTAGTAGAATTGTGGATGCTAAACAAGTAGGTCTATACTGAGATGATGGACTTATGTTCATCCCGAATAGTAATGGTCTCTTGACTATGAAAATTCAGAAGAAACCTGTTACGGGCTTTAAGATAGTAGCATTTAAAATTGATTGCTTCCAACTTAAAGATTGTTAATTACTTAGACATTATCCTCAACCTTAGTGATAATTCTTTTAAACAGTACCATAAAGAAAATGGAACCCCGAGCTACATCAATATTAATTCTAACCACCCTAATGCCACTGTAAAACAAATACCTAGAACTGTTAAGTAGAATTAGTCGATTATCTTCTAACTTTAGGATCTTTAGTGATAACAAAAAACTGTATGAAAAAGCCCTCCTGAGTAGTGGCTATAAAGTTAAATTAACCTACTTAGCACCTGGTAGCAAATCTGAATTGCAGAAGACTAAAAGTAAACATAGGAAAAGAAAGATTATATGGTTCAAACCCACCCTCTGTTTTGTAAACTATCAAATGTTAACATTGGACAGTTTTTTCTTAAATTAATATGTAAGCATTTTCACAAAGATAACCCTCTAAGTAAAATAGTTAATAGAAAAACAATGAAGATTATCTATTCCTGTACAAGATTATCAGTTTTCATAATAACCAAGTTTTAAGGAATTTCTATGAAACTAATACTAAACCTGGTATTATACTCTCCTGCAATTGTAGATCCAAGGAAAACTGTCTGGTTGAAGGTAAATGTAGGTCTACAAATGTGATCTTCCAAGTTACTATCTCCCTCAAAGAGAACAAAGTATAATGTGTACATCGGAATTTTTCCAGGTGTTTGGAAACAAAGATTTTATTCTCATAAGCACACTTTTACCAACCCTAAACTAAAATTTCAGACAGCCCTTTCTTGCAAATACTGGAAACTGAAGGAAGAAAGCCTAAACTCACAGATAGTTGATTTTCTAAGCACCGCTTAGATGTGGCACTAGGCCGAAAGCATGGGTACCTAGTGAGGAATGAAATCACTACTCAGTTGTAATAGGTTCTAGCAAGACCAGCTTGCTAACCATTACACCACACTGAGGTGCCCAAAAAATCACAGATAGAGTGGAAGTTAACAGGCTCTGCATGTACACCCAATTGTTTGAGTGGTAAAAAATCTGTGTTTAGTAGAAAAAATTAGAATATTAAAATATCATAGTCAAAATTGATTTCTTAATTTAACAAATTAATTAGCAAGTGTCATCATCAAAGTAAATTTAAATTCCTTTAATTACCCCCTTCCTTCCATTTATTCATCATACTTGTAGCCTTTTATATTGATTAGAATTTAAATTTGGAGAACCTGAAGTTTTTTCTACCCACTACCCTTGACCATTTGAGGGCTGTTCTGGTATACATTATCCTTCAGATGCTCCCACAAATCTGGAGGTTCAAGTCCATCGAACCCCTAGTCTGGTGCCAACTCAGCATCACACTTCCTGCTGATCAGTCTTTCCTAAAATCGCTTTCTCATCCAGTCTAGGGAGTCATTGATTTGTCAGGTGGGGATGGCCTTGTCTTGCTGGAATTACTGTTCATCTCAATCTATTCCTCTGAATTATCTCATGAATTAACAGTTTTATTCTAAAATTTCTAGGTTCTGTTTTTTAGGTCACCCTGTATATCATATTCTATAAATGTGTAAATAATAGTGATGTATTAAAAACTGTTTAAATACAGAACTTCTTATTTTGTAAACTTTGACACTAGGAAATTTACTTAAGAGAGCAAATTATTGTGATAGTTCATTGATTGTTTTCCCACTTGAGTTAGAAATCTAAATACTGCCTTCCACTCCCAAATCAAGAGGACTACTATTTTCCCCACATCTCCTCTTCTTGACCTTTTCCTGACCAACCTTTCTCACTCCTTCCTATACTAACTTTTACTTCCAGTATAAGAGAATTTCCTTCAATTTTTATTAGACAATACATATCTCTAATAGGCATGTTGAAATAGCTATTCCCCAAATGTAATCTGAATTTGCAGATGAAATAAGTGTGTGTGTGTGTGTGTGTGTGTGTGTGTGTAAAGTTGTGTTTGTTTTCATAAAAACACTTAACAGACTTAAGGAGGAAAAATTAGCTATTATGTTGTTTCCAGAAAGAAAAAAATTACTAAATGAAAGATCAGAAATTATGTTTTTGCATCAAAATGTTTATGTTATTATTAAGAGGAAAGATTAAAGTATTTTTAAATTATTTAAAAAAAAAATATTAATCATTTCTAACAGGTTTGAAATTTTGGTAAAAATCTTTATTTTATATTGTTTTAGTCAATGGGTGACCAAATTTGTACCAGAGTTTACTACGGATAATCTAATCAAAGTAAAGTAAAGTAAAACACCCTTGTTTCTGGTGAAAAACACATTAATTTGGAAATTCTTTCAAAAATCAAATAATTGTCAGATTTTAATGAAACTTTTGGGAATTATTCACAAATGAATGAAATTATTTTTAAAATCATTTTTAGAAAATCTCATTACATTTTTACATTTGTTGAAATTCTTCAAAGCCTTGTTGAAGACTTTCGATTATTGAGGCTGGCAAACATTAATTTCAGTAATTTGAATAGTGGTGACTAACCAAACACATGTACCCGCAAAAAAAAAAAAGAAGTTTATTGTATCAGAAATCTTATCGGATTGAAAAAAATATTAATAGCATACATGACATTATGTTTTTGGTACCAAAATGGTGCAAGTTAGCAGTTGCAGACATTGATTAGTTAAGCTTTGCATTACTTTAAGGACCTCCGCAGACAAAACGGCAATAACATTTTCACAAAAAGTGAAAGCATATTCAATTATCGCTGAAAGATACATTCTTTTTAATAAAACTGTCTAGGCCAGGAGATGTGAATTTCATCATGTCACAAGTCGCATAATCCCTTAACATCACTGAAGCACCGTATAGAGCTATAGCACAGCCAGTGCAAGGGTCTCGTGTCTCTCCTAATCTATGATACCCACCTGCAAATTTTTTATATAAGGGCCCTACTCTACTACATTTCTATTTTCATATAAAATACAAATTTTATTCTAACATAATTATGTACAATAATGGATCACATACAATATCAGTGGGTTAAGTGCTATACGTGATACACACTTGGACAATCATGTGTCAAAAGAGACATGATTGACTGGGCTGAAGATTTTTCCTGCAGTAGGTTGGCATTACTTTTTGTGGCAGACTGGTTGCCAACCAAGGCTACAGAACCCAGTCTGTCCTGTTATTTAACCCATATCTGGCAGAAAGAGATGTATTAATACTTTTCCCAAGAGTATTTGTGTGTAAATAAATGCTATGAATTCAACTGGAATTTGAACTTGGTTTTCCTAGCCGATATCCACTGCCCCACAACATACATCCATACAATATAGGTGAACAATTCAACTAGAAAAATTGAAAACAAATACAATGTATCTAAATGCAAATCAGAAACATGTCATAATAGATTTTTACATCTTAAATAAATCAACAATGTTTTGTAGCAATTTTTAACATCAACTTGAGTTTTTTCTTGTTAAAAAGTTAAAGAATTTTGACACATTCAACATCATGGATAAAAAATAGTGAATTTTATATAATTTTTTTTTTCAAGACTTAACACAAGCAAAACAAGTTCATGGATTTGAAGAAAAAAAAAGGAAGCAAAACCCCTAATTATGTCAAAACCTGCGAAAGTTTTTTGTCCTTTAATAGTTATGCTTACATTAATTTGTAATGTATATAAATTTATAGAGAAAAATGTAAAGGTAGATAAAACAGTGAGAATCACAAGTCATTGTCCAGTGCCTCCAACCAGGCTCCCCTCCACACACACACACACATACACAGTTGGGGTTAGTATGCACTGGCCCTGAGCTAGACTAGTAGCCGGTGTATTCAGGCTGGTTACCAATCAAGGCAAGAAAGCCCAGTTTGCCCTGTGGGGAGAGACGGATTAGTACATTTCCAAGAGCATTTGTGTGAAAGTGAATGCAGTGGCTCCAGTAAGAATTTAAACTCAGCATACCAACCCCACTTTCCATACCAGTAACAACTGTGCTATATACGTAGATCCACATAGACATTAATTTGACTATTTGTAAATAAACATATCTACTCAAACATAAATATCCACTAAAAAAATAAGTTTTCAGTAATAAGACATATGACAAACACAGACACATGTGCTTACAAGAAGACGTATTATGAAAATGACAGTTTTTCCCATAACACTACTTTTATTTCAACTACCTTCACTCTTTGGCAATGTTTATTATTTTAAAAGCAATGGTTAAAAATCTAAACATATGATGAAAGACAATTTATATATTTTTTGTTCTTGAGAATTTAGAACCAAATATTAAACTATTTATTATACTGTTTATTTACAACAAAAATTTTATATTCCCAACAATTTAAAACTTAAAACAATGCAATATTTATCATTTACCAATTCATAAAAAAATAAATGTGAAAATAATTTTTTATTCATAAATTTATAAACATTTACAAAATTATTACATTCTAAAGAAATTTTTATTTACCAGCTAATAAGTTTGAATCAAAAGACAATTAGCTGATGTTTTACCAACCATTCCAATAAATAATATGATAAATAAATGGTGGTCATTATTTTTATTGCCAATTTTTAAAAACAAACAAAAGGTAAAAATTCACTTTCAGGTGTTTAGCTTTCATCCCAATTTTAAATCACTGCTTTTGAAAACATACACTACCGAAGAGTGAAGGTAGTTAAAAAAGGAGTGTTGTGGGAAAAACTACCCTTTTGATACTACTTCTTTGTTATGTAATAAAAAAAGTGTCAATACCAACACGTATGGCCGAACACAGATCTCCAGGCAACAAAAGTAACCATTGAATGAATTGTGCTACTGGGATCACGTGACCATAAATATCTAAACTTATTTATAAATGGAACTTTGTCTGTGTGTGTGTCCATTACTTATAGATTCTGAAATGGCTGAACTGATTTTCTTCAAAATTTACATAGTTGTACTATAAGCGTCTGCAAGTGTTCTTTGCTAGGTTTTGTGTTGAGGTACCCCCGATAAATATCGAAAATTAATAATCGAAAAAATCGGGTTATAGAAGGAGTGGTCTGATTTTAATCAAATTTGATACACTCATAGACAAAGACATAAGAAACGATATTCAGAAGTTTCAAGGTTGCAGTTCTTACAGTAGTACTGAAAATCGATAATATATATATATATATATATATATATATATATATAAAAGGCAAGATGTTTGTGTGTGTGTCTGTCTGTCTGTATGTCCTTTATACAAATTCACAATTTTCATCCGATTCTCACCAAACTTCACACAAATATTCTTTAGGCTGAGTCTGAGCTCCAGGACCATGGATTAGTTTTAAAGCTTTCATTACACCCGAGCAATGCCAGGCTATACTGCTAGTTTTGTATATAAAGCACTCGGACAGAAATCTGAGTGTGTTTTGTGTATTGCATCAGCATGAACACTTATCTTGTCGGACTCTCTGCCTTTGGGCGGAGAGGAATCCAGACGAGGCTCAACCAAAGAGCAATGTCTTGTCTGGGGAAAATTAGACTAGGTACATGACCCTACTGTGTGCAGGGTCTACAGGAAATTTTTGCCCAGGCTTTAGGGCTCAGATTCCCCATTATAAAAAGGCCTTGTGCCACATTCTGCCTCGGTGGGGAGGCAGATAAATACCATTCTGTGTTTTGCATGATTGAAGAGATTGTTTTCTGAGTAAATTACTCAAGAGAATTATTCCAAGAGCATTATTGTGTATTATTCAAACTCATTTATTATACTGACTTTACGCAAAGATACTGAAATATTATAACTCGCTAATAGCGAGTTACCAAAATTTCCCTTTAGAATAACGTAATGAAAACTAACATTATAAAAGTCTTATTGTGAGCATGTAAGTCTATGGTTACCAGAAATATTTTAGAAAACAAATTATTTTGGATTTGTGGACAAAGACATGTATTGAGGTAGCATCATTCTAGCACCTAAAAATTCACAAGAAAAATTTTTTTTTTCATATTAAGTCATAAAAATCTGTTTTACAAAGTTCCAATTTTTATAACCTTTAGTTTGTGAAATATTTCAATGAAGTATTTGTATTGTCAAATGACTTTCACAAAAACCAAAAAATTAGACAAAGGCTTGCCACACTGTTGCAGGTCCAGGAGCATCCTTAATGTGTGATTGTCGGTGCTTTCTTAAGCTACCATTTAAAGTAAAAGATTTGCCACACAGTACACAGTGATAAGGAGTCACTCCAGAGTGTGTCCTCAAGTGATTTTTTAAAACATCAATTCTGCTGAAAGATTTATCACATATCTGACAGGAAAATGGAGTCTCTCCAGTGTGTGTTCTCAAGTGATTTGTTAAAGAAGCATTTGTAGAGAAAAACTTTGCACAAACACCACAGTGGTAAGGAGTTTCTCCTGTATGAATTACCATGTGCTTTTTTAAATTTCCATTCTCAGAGAAAGATCTCCCACACACTCCACAGTGAAAAGGAGTTTCTCCTGTGTGTGTTCTCAAGTGTCTTTTCATATTGCTACTTTTAGAGAAAGTTTTGTCACATACTTCACACTGGTATAACTTTCCTCTAGCATTTGAATCCATCTTTTTTTTTTGTTGTTGAATTCTTGCTTTTAGTGGTTGCGATGTTTCTAAAATCAGTATGGTTGCTCTAATGTTTTCTATTCTGTAAAGACAGGAAAATATTTCGTCATTACCTAAAATCATTAGAATTAAAAAAGTTAAAGAAAAAGTAAGATTTGAAAAAAAAGAGTGCTTTTGATAAAAGGAAGCAAAAATTAAAAATAAAATTTAAAAAGGTGTGCTATTTGACAGAAAATTATTAAGATCATTTATGATCGGTAAAGGTGAACAAGAAGAAAGACATTAAAATTATACCTTCACAAAGTCGTGGGGGGTCTTGTAATTGAGAAACTTTTGTTAATTTTATATTCGTGGTTTAGAATCATTTGCTGATCATTTTTTTATACTATTTTTCACTCAATCAGTCAGTTAAGTGCCATACGTGATACACACTTGGGCGATCATGTCTCGAAAGAGACATGACTGACTGGGCAGAATTTTATCCCGCAGTAGGTTGGTTGCCAGCCAAGGCTATAGAACCCAATCTGTCCTGTTATTTAAACCATAACTGGAGGGAATAGACAGATTAATACCTTTCCCAAGAGTATTTGTGTGTAAGTGAATGCAAGGAATTCAACTGGAATTTGAACTCTGTTTGCTGATTTCTCATTCCAAGCCGATATCCACTACACCACAGTGCACATACAAGGACCAAAAGTCACTCAAGATGTTTATTGAATGAAGCTGTTGTAAGGCATACAAGGGAGTCAGACGTGCATATTATGAAGATTTATAGGATATATATGGTTGATCCTAAAATTGAAGCAATTAAGATTGTAGTGATCAAGGATGCATCATCTCAGGAGTCAGTTCCACACAGTAACTTCCGGGGAAGAAGCCAAGTGGAATTTCCTATTTAACAATGGAATACAATGGGAATGAGTATGACTCAACTGTGTGTGACATGGCAGGTCTTGGCTATAAAGGTCTGGACTGATAGAACTATGGAATATAGCTCATCTGAACATATATTATGAAAACAGCGCTAAAAAATTATCTAAACTTATTTATAAATGGAACTTTGTATGTGTGTGTGTATCTGTTACCTATAGACTCCGAAACAGCTGAACCGATTTTCTTGAAAATTTACACAGTTGTACTATAAGCATCTGCAAGTGTTCTTAGCTAGGTTTTGTGTTGAGGTACCCCCGATAAATATCGAAAATCAATAATCGGGTTATAGAAGGAGTGGTCCGATTTTAATCAAATTTGATCGACTCATAGACAAAGACATAAGAAATGATATTCAGAAGTTTCAAGATATTCAGAAGTTTCAAGATATTCAGAAGTTTCAAGATATTCAGAAGTTACAATAGTGCAAAAAATTTAATAGCGATACCAGGAAATCAAAATTTGACTTCATTTTTCTTTCAGTCTATGGTTCCTCTTTAACTGGAAACAACTATTGCTTTTTAGACTTTTGTGCCAACGTCCAAAGAGTCTGGGCTCCAAGACCATGGATTAGTTTTCAAGCTTCCATTACACCTGAGCAACGCCGAGCTATACTGCTAGTTGACCATAAGCCTCTATTATCAATTTATGGTTTGGAAAAAGAAATTTGTATGCATACAGTGAGCAAATTACAAGTGGGATACCATCTTATTAAATTAAGATTTTACAATAGAATACCAACCATCCAAATTAGAACATGTGAATGGGTTATCAAGACTGATAAAAAAAAAAATACTAAACCATTTGGGAACACTGTTGTTGCAGCATTAAAAAATGAAATGGAAATCAAAAATATATGATACAATGTTTATTCCAGAAATAAAAGACAACTAAAAGAAAGAAAAAATGCAATCCAGACTTTAACGCTTATTTGCGATGTAGCAGAGTACTGATGTTCACACAAAGAGTAGTAATACTTAGTACAGTACTGTGCAAAAGTATTAGGACAAGAACTGTTTTACCCTTTTATGAGGCATCAAAATAAAGTTTAAAATCACCCCTGTCCTAACACTTTTGCACACTACCGCATCACATAAACATGAAGTTAGTCTGCTGAAATTTTACACAAAAACTTTTTCCACTTTGTCAGAAATTTTTCCCTTAAAATTGTTCTTGATATAAAAGAATTATATACCATATGTGCGTTGTGGTGCAGTGGATATCAGCTTGGAACAAGGAATCAGGGAGCCGAGTTCAAATTCCAGTTGAATTCATTGCATTCACTTACGTGCAAATACCCTTGGGAAAGGTATTAATCCATCTCTTCCTTCCAGTTATGAGTTAAATAACAAGACAGATTGGGTTCTATAGCCTTGGCTGGCAACCAATCTACTGCAGAAAGCAATGGCAACCTACTGCGGGATAATCTTCTGCCCAGTCAGTCATGTCTCTTTCGAGACATAATTGCCCAGGCGTGTTTCATGTATGGCACTTAACTGACTGACTTATATGCATTATTTAAAAACATTGATACATATGAACCAATTTATATAGAAAGGGCAGTTTTTAAATATCACTGATCAACATTGCCAATGTAGTTTACTTTGTTCCTATAAACACAACCTTCACTTTCAGAAAGCAACAAATTACTTTATATCCCCTCCACCCCAAAAGACAAATTTTACATATGAGGACTAGTTATACTCCATAGAGACTTGAGGTATTATGGTGGCTGTAGTAAGAATGTAGTGTTTTCAGTGTAAGAAATACTGTGAAATGTTTGGGTCAGTGATTGTGGGTAGCTACCAGCCTTTCTCTATCATCCCTTTTAGCCTTGTGCCACATTTTTTGTATATTACAAAAATAAATATCACTTTCTATCCCCTCCCCTCTTTTTATTTTTTATTTTTATTGTTAAAATGATGCTTTGAGTCTTCAATTAAGTCAAAAAAGTAAATATTTTGGTGGTAAGTAAAAAAAAGATCATGTAGCAAATTTTTAATTGGTTGATAAGTCATTTTTATTTTTAATAAAAATAAAAAAAAAACGTAAAAAATACTTTTTTAAATTAAAAAAATCTTTTTTAAAATTATTAAAAGTTAACGATCGTAGTAAAAAAAAAATTCTTTTTAAACCAAGATATATTCAAAGTAGAGACTAGAGAAAGTAACCAATTTAAACACGGCACTGGCCTCCAAGATATTTTGCGACAATTTAAAAAAAGAAAAAAGGAGACTTAATTGAATTAATTGTGATTAAAAAATAATTTTAAAAAAATGTACAGTTTGTTTTAGTTCAATAAAATTGTTTATTTGGAAATAAAAAAAAGTGTTGAAAAAAAAAAACCAAGAAACTATTCATTAGTAAGTAAAAATTACATCGAAATTTCCAACTTTTAAAAAACCTTCTGAAAGTTAATTTTTTTAACTTTGTGAAAGCTATCGAAACACTTCCATTTAAAAAAAAAAAAAGTGTTTTTACTGTTTTTGAACCTTTTTAGTTTATTTTTACTGTTGTTTGTTTAAAAATTAAGTAGCTTGAAAACCGATTTAAATAGGTAAGGCATGTTTTGTTTTCTAATTTTATTCTATTTTTAATTTATGCACTGCGGTGTTAAGTCCTTGTTTATATATATATATATATATATATATATATATATATATATATATATAATTAATCATTTCACCCCAAGCAAGGCGGGACCACCTTGGTGCGCAGGGGTTGTTACTTGCAGTGAGAGAAAAAAAAAAGACTGTAAAAGGATTGAATAAATTTTTACGCTGCTTTCAATTTTCTTTTAATTAAAATTCCAAAATACTGAATTAAAAAAAAAAATAATAATAACTTACCTTTATTTTTTTAAGCCATTACTCAAGAAAAAAAAAACATGAATGTTTTTTTTTGTCCCAATTTATAAACAATTTTACGCGCTAAAAATGAACCATTTCTTTTCAGCAATCAGTCCTCTTCATTATGCAAAATTTATAAACATAGCAAAAATACGTGAATCTGTTTCTTCCTTCTTTTAACAGAGGGAATACAAACCCTGATTAAAAATTATAGGTTAGCGTGTAGATAATCGAAGCGACAAACTGGAGATATCACATTTTTTTTTCTGAACAAATCTAACACGGCGATGAAACAAACGGTGTACGACAAGCGTTGTCCCCGCTCGAATATTTAGGCAATGAATTTTTACGTTATCTGTCTGTATTTCTGAGATGAGGTATTTTACGTTGTTCAGACTGTTGTCCACGTATTTATTGCTATATTCATGACATTGTACGTTTCGACCTTCTTCAGGTGATTGAAAGTTTTGAACCAAACCCTTTTCTTTATCAATCACTGCAGTAGAGATTGTTCTCGTTCTATATGTCATGCCACTTCCAGATGTTTTAACTTTCAATTATCTCTATTTAACTCAACTCTCTAAGATTCAGTTCATCCAAGGACACGTGGCCCAGTGGATAAAAGTGTTGGTTTGATCTTATGACTTGACTCAAAGAATTGTAAGTTCAATACCTGGTGACAGCAGTGACAGAAAAAAAACTTAGAGAGGTGAGTTAAATTGAAATAATTAAAACATTTGGAAATACATGATACACGGAGCGAGAACAATCTACCCTAGGGATTGAAATAAAGGGTTTAGTTGAAAATTCCAATCACCTAAAAACAGCAGAAATGTCATGAATATGTCAATAAAGATGAGGACAACAGTCTAAACAATGTAAATAATATATGTTGAAACTTATTTTTTAAAATCATTTCACTCAAAACAAGGTAATAAAGCCACTAAGAAAACAAGGTGATAAAGCCACTAAGACGTAAAGGATTACAGAAAGTGAAAAAAACTGAAAAGACTTTGTTGCAATGTTTAACCTTCATGCCCACCCACCCCCAAAAAAAACAGTATACCAAAAAGATGGTTATTTCCTTGACACCACTATTACTGTATGCACTTTTGACTCCCTCAGCAATGATTATTTACAAGATTATAAAAACATGAGAACCAAGTACAATGCGATATTTAGTATTTACCTTTTATCAAGATTTATTATTTTCCTTGTATCAAGAAACAATCTTAAAAATCGCTTAATTCAAATCTAATCTAAACTTATTTATAAATAGAACTTTGTGTGTGTCCGTTACCTATAGACTCCAAAATGGCTGAACCAATTTTCTTGAAAATTTACACAGTTGTACTATAAGCGCCTGTGAGTGTTCTTAGCTAGGTTTTGTGTTGAGGTACCCCTGATAAATATCGAAAATCAATAATTGAAAAAATTGGGTTATAGAAGGAATAGTCCGATTTTAATCAAATTTGATACATTCATAGACCAAGACATAAGAAACGATATTCAAAAGTTTCAAGGTTGCAGTTCTTATAATAGTGCAGAAAATCAATGATATATATATATAAAATATATATATATAAAAAGCAAGATGTTTGTGTGTGTGTGTGCGTCTGTTTATCTGCCTGTATGCCTATTTTTTCAGCCCTTTTATTTTAGTTTTTGCTTCGAGTTTGACTAAGTAGGCATAATTGTAGTTCTTAGTCTCAGACATGATACCATTTACTCAGAGAACTTATTTAGCCTTCAAAATTCAGTTTATGACGAAAAAAAACTTATTTGACATCAATACCAGGAAATCAAAATTTGACTTACATCCACTCATTTTTCTTTCAGTCTACGGTTTTGCTTTAACTGGAAACAACTATTGCTTTTTAGTCTTTCGTGCCAACGTCCAAAGATTCTGAGCTGCAGGACCATGGATTAGTTTTAAAGTTTTCATTACACCCGAACAACACCGGGCTATACTGCTAGTATTTATTAAAAAAATTGTAATATTATCAAAATATGTAAACCAACTCCAATGCAATGCTTATTATTTACCAACCTTATAAAAAACTATGAAGCCAAGTGCCTTTTATAAGAAGAAAAAGATCAATAAATTATTGTTGTCATTTCCCTAAAATAAAGAAAATGAACAAATCCACTTTAATTTGTTTGTTTAAAATTCTAGTCATTACTTTAAAACTGTTTTAACATGTGTTATGGTGCAATGGATATCAACTCAAAATTAAAAATTGGAGAGCAGTGTTTGAATTTCAGTTGAATTTGCTGCATTCACTTACCCACAAAAATACCATTGGAGAAGTTATCAGTCTGTCACTTCTCCCTTTATCTATGGGTTAAATAGCAGAATAAAGATTATCTAGCCTTGGTTGGCAACCAGTCTATTGCAGAAGGTAATCACAATCTACTGTGAGGAAATCTTCTGCCCAGTTAGTCATATCTCTTTTGAGACATGATTGCCCAAGCATATATCACATAGCGCACTTAACTGACTGACACCATGAAAAAGAGAATAAATGGTCCATAATAGAAACCCAATTTATGGGTTAAATAGCAGAATAAAGATTCTCTAGCCTTAGTTGGCAACCAGTCTACTGCGGAAGGTAATCGCAATCTACTGTAGGGAAATCTTCTGCCCAGTTAGTCATGTCTCTTTTGAGACATGATTGCCCAAGAGTATATCACATAGGGCACTTGACTGATTACATGGAAAAAGAGAATAAATGGTCCATAACAGAAACCCAATTTTTTGTGGGCTGCTTCCTTGTTTATTGTATATGAACACACATCACACCTAAAATACACAAACATGCAAATGTTTAACTGAATGTTGATTACATTGATTGTAAGCAATTCCGATTTCACTAGGGAGTCCTGGAAGCAAACAGATCAAGTGAGAGTTTTAATAAAATAGTTCTTGAGTTTAGCACATCTTGTGTTGTCTTTGTGTACGTTCAAATATCAGCAGCTAGTTTCATATAATTTATCTTTCCACCCCAGTAGAAAAAAAAACAAAAAACATTATTGAGAGAGCTAAAGTGTATACAGTAACACTGATGTCCAGAAAATAACCATACCATTTTTTTGTGGCCAAAGTTTTTTTTATTAAAAAGAGATTTATGATTCTTTTTCAGCTCATCAAATTGTTGCAGGGTATTTAAAGCCTGAAAATAGTTTTACATTGTAAAAATCATTTGGGGAAATAATAATGGTTTTCTAATAGTCTTACTAATTAATCCATAGCTGGGGAGAAGAGGTGAACTCATACCTTTCCTAAGGATATTTGCAGGTAAGGGAATATAACCAACCCACTTAGAATTGGAACTCTGTTCTTGAATTTCTCATTCCAAGTTGTTGTCCATTACACCATTTGCACTTGGAAACAGTTTTCACAAGTAGTCATCCATCTAGCCATTAACCTGGTTTAATGTTGCTCAACTTTGGTGATAGGATGAGAACCTGTTTTTCAGCATGATAAAGCTGCTGAAAATAAGAGTCATATGCACTGTTTATAAGATATTTGATTTTTTCCACATTCCTACTTCTCAACATAGTTACCATAAAGTTAAATCATGAGATACACAGACATCACAGTGATTCACATAATCAAGTGTTTTCAAATACTTTTGATACTCATATAAGATATATGGACTGTGATGTCCTTTTTATTATTTTTTATTTATTTTTTTTAATCATATCACCCCGAGCAATGTGGTAACGCCACTGATGTGCAGGGGGCTACGTAAGAGTGGAAAGATTGGAAAAGAGAAAAGAGAAAGTCAGAAACCACATCCTAAACAGGGAACAACGGACGAGCCTCTTCACCTCTTCAATAGACGTGGGATGAGGAACTGGGCGATAGGTTAGTCTATCTACTCCAATTGGAAAAAAGAAAAAAGGAAAAGGAGTGAAAAGATTGGAAAAGAGAAAGCCAGAAACCACATCCTAAACAGGGAACAACGGACGAGCCTCTTCACCTCTTCAATAGACGTGGATGGAGTGTGAACTGGGCGATAGGTTAGTTCATCTACTCCAATTGGAAAAAGAAAAAAAAGGAAAAGGAGGAAAAGATTGGAAAAGAGAAAGCCAGAAACCACATCCTAAACAGGGAACAACGGACGAGCCTCTTCACCTTCAATAGACGTGGATGGAGTGTGAACTGGGCGATAGGTTAGTCTATCTACTCCAATTGAAAAAAAAGAAAAAAAAAAAGGAAAAGGAGTGAAAAGATTGAAAAAGAGAGCCAGAAACCACATCCTAAACAGGGAACAACGGACGAGCCTCTTCACCTCTTCAATAGACGTGGATGGAGGTGAACTGGGCGATAGGTTAGTCTATCTACTCCAATTGGAAAAAAGAAAAAAAAAAGGAAAAAGGAGGAAAAGATTGGAAAAGAGAAAGCCAGAAACCACATCCTAAACAGGGAACAACGGACGAGCCTCTTCACCTTCAATAGACGTGGATGGAGGGTGAACTGGCGATAGGTTAAGGTTCATCTACTCCAATTGGAAAAAAGAAAAAAAAAAGGAAAAGGAGTGAAAAGATTGGAAAAGAGAGAAGCCAGAAACCACATCCCAAACAGGGAACAACGGGACGAGCCTCTTCACCTCTTCAATAGACGTGGATGGAGTGTGAACTGGGCGATAGGTTAGTCTATCTACTCCAATTGGAAAAAAAGAAAAAAAAAGGAAAAAGGAGGAAAAGATTGAAAAGAGAGAAGCCAGAAACCACATCCTAAACAGGAACAACGGACGAGCCTCACTTCTTCAATAGACGTGGATGGAGTGTGAACTGGCGATAGGTTAGTCTATCTACTCCAATTGGAAAAAAGAAAAAAAAAGGAAAAGGAGTGAAAAGATTGGAAAAGAGAAGCCAGAAACCACATCCTAAACAGGAACAACGGACGAGCCTCTTCACCTCTTCAATAGACGTGGATGGAGTGTGAACTGGGCGATAGGTTAGTCTATCTACTCCAATTGGAAAAAAAGAAAAAAAAAGGAAAAGGAGTGAAAAGATTGGAAAAGAGAAAGCCAGAAACCACATCCTAAACAGGAACAACGGACGAGCCTCTTCACCTCTTCTGACGTGGATGGAGTGTGAACTGGGCGATAGGTTAGTCTATCTACTCCAATTGGAAAAAAAGAAAAAAAAGGAAAAGGAGTGAAAAGATTGGAAAAGAGAAAGCCAGAAACCACATCCTAAACAGGGAACAACGGACGAGCCTCTTCACCTCTTCAATAGACATGGGTGGAATGTGATTTATATATATATATATATATATATATATAAGAGAGAGAAAGAGATACATGTTAATCTGTTTTCTCATTTTATTTTTGTTATAAAATTCCATGATGCAACCTACAAATTTATGGCCGACAGAACCAAATATACTTTATGATATGGCCAATTATATTACCAATTAATATTTTGTGAACCTCTTCCACAAAATCCTTTGTAAAATATGGGAATTCTGCCATGATAGTAGAAATTGGGCTGCTTATCAGTTTCTTTGACCTCTTCTGAAATCTCGTTAATTTTGTTCTTTTGCATCTCTTTTGTCCCCCACCCCATCTTCCGAACAATTTCTGCTTCTAAACTTTCTTCTCTTGAATTGCATTGGCTAGTTTTTCCCCAACTAGAATGTTGTACCTAATTTCAAATATGTTTATTATCCAGCTCATTGATGAATTGCTTTACTTTGTTGCATTTTGCTTTTAGAAATAAGCACGCAGAAATAGTTTCTTTTTTTTGCAGAATCCATCGATGATGATTTCAGCTTGTATGGTACATTGTCGTTTTGCCTGCTTAAGACTTTAACAGTACTTTCTAAACAGCCGGTTGTTTAAATGATATTGAATTGTGGGGGGGGGGGGCATCAAATTTTCATTATTGGCAATATAAAAAGAAGTCATCATTAGTTAATAAAATATGCATGGGGCCCTGAGAGATTTGCAGTTTTTAAATTACATCCTTTACCATTTGCATGGTGTTAAGTCTTTTTCTGTTTTCAAATCTGTATAGAACACCCAACAACAAAATAGCATCATTCTTATGATTCCCAACGCTTGTAATTCCAGAATAACCGTTTTTTCCATCATTAAACATTCCAATGTCCATGAACAAACTTTTTGATTCTTCCAATTGTAAAATTGGCATATTTTCTTAGATGTACATACATATGAGCTTTAAATAAAATGTATGTGTGTTGCACATGCACTTCTGCAAAAAGATTCCAGGAAAAAAAAAAATCAACAGTGACTAGATCAAGTTTGAAACTGACTACAACAGAAGACCCAAGTAAAACACATATCTTTGAAAACATATTGTTCTTTTATGGAGATTAAAAAAAAAAATTAATGAAGAGTATTATGCACATGAAAGAAAATTGTTTTTTTTTTTTTCAAAGTTAGCTTGACATTAAATTATTCAATATGGGTTTGAAATAATAGGTTGAATGAATGCATAAAATGCAGATACAGTTAAAATGGATGCAATTTTTGTTCCCAAAATCAAAGAAAAAAATGCTAATCCCAGTTTTCAAAACATTTACCAAAAATCAGTTTCATCCAATGTAAAGGTCATTATTCTAATGAAAATTTTGAAAAAAAATGAATTCTTGTAAAAAATGAATTCTTGTAAAACAAAAAGTTTTTTTTGAAGACAAGTTCTTATTATATCTTATTCATAAAAACAATTAAAAGGTTTTCTAATTAAATAATGTCTTTTGTTGCATTTTTTATTTTACAATTCAGAGCAGATTTTTGATAACTGCAGGTCATGTTTTACGAAATAATTAATGATTTAAATTCTCCAAAGTCTTCTTTGTATAACTAATATAAACATTGACTGACAAAAAAAAAAAAAAAAAAAATTAAATCTTTTTCAATTTCATGAAATTAAATAAGTGTGGTGTGGGGGCAACAGATGTAAAAAAAAAATATTTTAAGATGATTTGTAAAAATCATTTCATTGGTTTGTGAATAAGTTCTGAAAGTTTCCTTAAAATCTGACAATTGATTTTTACAAGAATTACCAAATTAATGTTTTTTCACCATCAATATTTCCTATCCTAATCTTTATCCCTTGTTTCCTGTTTAGGATAGGGTTTCCTGTTCTGTAAAAGTGTGTATCTTCACTAATTTTAGATACCTAATGTTTAAAATTAATTTTTATAAATGAAAAAGCTTTCTTAGAAAGTTAAAGGGTTAAATTTACTATTTTCAGCAAGCAAAATTCTCTGGTACATTTCAAATAGAAATTATAATGATTGAAATCAACAGTTTATGAATGTTCAGTTTTAATGATTTACATTAAAATAAACCTTTTTTGACACATTTATAAACAAAAATTATGTCTTGGTTATAAAAAAATCTTGCAAAAATAAAACATATATTTGTGACACATTATTTGAGGAAAATTGGCAAATTCAAAGTTAAATTAATCCGACCTAAAACAAATATTACCTGCCTACAGCATGAAATGTAGTACACAAGCATTTCTTAATCACAGAGGTCTTGTTTAATCTGAAATGTCAATTGGTGACTTACAGTAATGAAAAGCTAAGTATGGTTGACTAGAACTGACATAAATTTTTTTTAGTGAAATAGGAATTAAAGATGTAAAACATACTTTGAATTTTTGTAGGGATGATTCGCAAAATGAAACAAACATAGAAATAAATAATGAAATTAAAAAAGAATTGCACAAAGCCTAAAAAAGTTTTTTCCAGAAAGGGGAGGATAACCCTTAACACAAGTGACCTTTTTATGATAACATAATTTATTAGGTATTACAAACTGACCTAGTTTAGGGTGCAAAAACTGGTCAATGTAGTGAAATTCTCTTCAATTTCAACTTGCATTATCTTGCAAGATATTTGGTAAAACTTTGATGTAAACAAAATTTAATCTTTTCTCTTCATAAAGATACAATTCTTTCTCTTGTGTTATTAATATTTTTGTTTTTTGCATGCCACTATTTTCAGTGATGGTCACGTTATTTTCTTACACAAAAAAGAAAGTATCTTGTGAGCCTAATATTGTGTTCTTACACATATATAAATAGCCTTATTTCAAAGAAAGAGTAAATCATCAATGTGGTGTGCTTAACAGTGTTTTTTAAGTTGTCTTTCACAAAAAAATTTAAGTTGAAAACTTTAGTGCATAAAATACCAAAGATATTCAATTTAAAAAAATTCTGAAACTTACACAATTTTGTAGATAAATATCTTGTCTTTAATAATTTGTTTGTGTCATATTATTGCACTAATAAATCAAGGGGCACCAAGAATAAAAGTGGGCATACCCCCACATGTCAAGATTTACAACTCCGGACACACTGACAAAGTTAAAAAAAAAAAAAAAAAACAATCATCACCAAACTCAACTGCTGACACAATAAAATAAGTGAACTATAAGTGAACTATAAGTTCAACAAACCACAAGTTTCATTATGTGTGGATATACCGCAGTTCTTAGGGAGTTTAAATTCTTTGTTTATTTAAAAGTTGTATAAAGTACTTTATTGTCGGAAATAACAAACTGGAGTATCCTATATTTTTAGTTGAATTATATAAGAAATAAGAACACAAGAGTTGTAGTTCAATACTTGGCTACAGAAGCAGTGAACAAATAAATTTAAAGGGAGATAACTAAGACATCAGGAAGTGGCATGGCTCATGGAATGAGAACAGTATACTCCCGTGATTGAAATAAAGGGTTTGGTTCGAAATTCCAGTCAACTGAAGAAGGCTAGAGCATACAACAGCCAAAATGTCATGAATATGACAAAAAAGATGAGGACAACAGTCTGAATAATGTAAATACTATGTCATCTAAGAAATATAGACAAATAAGAACACAAGCATATCAAGATATAGATATACATCACAAATTTACATTCCTACTCAATTTAGCCACCACCTTTTTGTTCCACTTACAAATAAGGACACAGTGTTACAATCATCACCTGTATGTTTGCCCCATCAAGAGAATCTCAATAGAACATGTTAAAAAAAAAATAGCCTTACCAATATGCTGATTTAGGTCATTATCTAGAGATCAAGAGGAAGTTTGAGACAATAACATAACTTGAGAAGGCAGTCCACCCCAGGTAGCAAAATGGGGGGAGTGCAATTTTGTGTCTGCTGCAAGCTATAAGCCTGTATTAGCAGTATTGAACTAATAAAGGTTTTAATGTTGGGTCAGTACTCACAGTTGAAGGATCTTTTTGTTTTTGACTCACTTTAACTATGGCATACATATTGGCCTATCCATCACTCAGCAAGACGGTCATCTGTCACCAAGCTGAAGAACCTCTTTACTCCAAGTGTCTCTCTTGTTACTTTGAACAACATGCCATAAATCTTGTCAGGTGAGTAAATAAACTTTTACTAATATTTTGTGTTGGAACATTTTATCTTTGCATGAACGCTAAACAGAAATAACTTTGAAATTTCAACTGCTTCATGAACTTTGCTGAGAAACATGCCTTCCTTGTCAAATAGATGAAGATCATGACATTCATAAAAAGGAGTTCCTTGTTGAGAGAAAAGAGATTTCAGCATTTCATTATTGTTGCTGCTATGAAAGATGGAATACAGACATGGAAAGAAGACCCCCTTGAAATTTTGCAGTTTATTCAAAAGTATAAACTCTGGGAACTCAGTTTCGAATATAGTAATAAATCTGCAGGTTTTCTTCACAACTGTTGTTAGTGTTGTTTTTTGTAAGAGAATTTTTTTAAAACTAAAACTAATTAAAAATTACTTAAGTTCTACTATGAGCACCTTGCAGTTGAGAAATCTTGCTATACTAACGACAGAGCAACAATTGACAGATAAAATAGTTTTTGATGATATCATTGAAGTATTTGTCAAGAAAAAGCAAGTTACTTTGTAGAAAATTTAATTTTCATTTCAGAAATAAAAATGGTCCTATTTTTTTTTTTTTACCTCTTTCCCTATATTTCATTTTTGCTTTTTAACTGTTACTGATAAAGTTTAAATACATTTGGTGTGTGTGTGTGTGTGTATATATATATATATATATATATATATATATATACACACACACACACACAAATTTCATTAAAAAGGACAAAGTACTATAGTGAAGTATTTTTATATAATTTTTAATGTGATCCTATAATTTTTTTCTTTTCAGTAGATAAATTATATAAAATTTTTCTGAACGTTTTATTTATCCAAGTGTTTTTGGCTATACTTTTACCCATTATCAAGAATGAATTTTGTTTTATTTTCAAACATGGTCAGCACATTTTGGCCATGTTCATAGTTGTTATTACTGAGAGTTGGCTTTTTTCTTTTTATTAATAACGCTTCCATTATTTTTAGCCTTTTTTTTTTACATATGGATGATGCTATTATATTTGTATTATTGACGAGTATGTTATGGATAGAGTTTGGTTGGTCTCTACATGTATTTAAATGAGACTAGCAGAACTATGGTCAGAGTGATGTAATGTGAATCTTCTTGTTAAATATGTAGTAGTATATTCAATATAATTATTTATGAATTCAGATTGATCAGCAACACAGTTCCTTAAAGGACACATGAATATGTAAATAATATTGGTTCTCTGTAATTTAGATCTTGTAGGCGAATTATTATTTTTGACAATGAGGTTAAAGGTTAGAATTTTTTGTAATACATAATTAATTTAATTACTGCATTGAATGGGGCTGAACAGAGGAAGCAGTTGCCACAAGCAACATATTTAGTGGGCACAGCACTAGTGTGTCTGCTTGTAGGCTATAAACCTATATAGGCTGTATTGAAATAAGAGTGGTTTTAATATCAGGATGGTACTCACAGTTGGATCTTTTTGATTTCACGTAACTTCAACTATGGCATATATACTGATCTCTACTGTCGATAGAGCAACAACTGATGGATGAAATGGCTTTTGACAATGTCATTGAAGAATTTGCCGACAAAAAGCAAAAAGAGTTACTTTGAAGAAAGTTGTAATTTTCATTTCAAAAATAAAGATGCTCCTAATTTTCCCCTTGATATGTCCTTTTTATTTTTTAATTGTTACTTATAAAGTTTAAGTTTTTTGTTGTATATTAGAGTACCATAGACTGAACATGTGAGCAATGACAAGGTTTTGTTGAGGATGGAAATAATAAAGAAACTTATGCTTAACCTCAGGAAATGATAGCTGAAGTTTCTGGGATGACATGTAATGAGGAAGCAAAGCTTGGAGACTCTAATACTCACAGAACGAATAGCAAGAAAGAGAAACGAGGAAAGCAATGTATGACATACTTGAAGGGCTTGAGCAAGTGGATAGCAGAGCAGGATTTGGGAGAAATACCAAGAGAAAAGGTGTTAAGAGCTATGAGAGATAGGAAAATGTGGAGGGCCGTGATAGCCTACGATCTGCATTTGTGGTGCAGTGGATATCAGGTTGGAACAAGAAATTGGAGTTCCGAGTTCAAAAACCAGTTGAATTTGTTGCATTCACTTATACACAAATACCCTTGAAAAAGGTATTAATCTGTCTCTTCCCTTCAGCTATGGGTTAAATAACAGGATAGAGTAGTTTCTATAGACTTGGTTGGTAACCAGTTTGCTGCAGAAAGTAATGGCAACCTACTGCAGTAAAATCTTCTGCTCAGTCAGTCATATCTTTCAAGACATGATTGCCCAAGCAATCATGTATGGCAACTGACTGATGTTCTTGTAACAACTCTTATTGAATGTGAATAATAACTTCAAAGATATGGAGAAAGCATCAGTCAGTTAAGTGCCATACGTGAAACACACTTGGACGATCATGTCTTTTTCGAGACTGACTGGGCAGAAGATTATCACGCAGTATGTTGCCATTGCTTTCTGCGGTAGACTGGTTGCCGACCAAGGCTATAGAACCCAATCTGTTCTGCTATTTAATCCATAACTGGAGGGAAGAGACGGATTAATACCTTTCTCAAGGGTATTTGTGCATAAGTGAATACAATGGATTCAGCTGGAATTCGACACTTGGCTCCCCGGTTTCTCGTTCCGAGCCGATATCCACTGTACCACAACACACATCCTACAAAGTCAGTCAGCTAAGTGCCATACGTGATACACGCTTGGGCGATCATGTCTCGAAAGAGACATGACTGACTGGGCAGAAGATTATCCTGCAGTAGGTTGCCATTGCTTTCTGCGGTAGACTGGTTGCCAACCAAGGCTATAGAACCCAATCTGTTCTGCTATTTAACCCATAACTGGAGGGAAAAGACGGATTAATACCTTTCCCAAGGGTATTTGTGCGTAAGTGAATACAATGGATTCAGATGGAATTCGAACTCGGCTCCCTGGTTTCTCGTTCCGAGCCGATATCCACTGCACCACGACACACATAAAGCATCATGTTCCCATAAGACATGTTTATGCAAGAAAGTCACATCTGCAAAAAAAGCAATTGGTGAGAAATGAAATTACTAACAATAGCTACAGATATTTACATGCTGACTATTGATCCTCATCTTTGTTGATTCCAGGCCCAGTGCAAGTGTTTCATGCACCCTTATCTATAATACAAGCACCCTTAATGCACCCTTATCTATAATACAAGCCAGCCATCCCCACTATGATATGCCCCACCACTGCCATTCTATTAAATCTCAATTTTTATAGAGTAGTATTCATGGAAAATACAAATTTTATTTTAACTCGATTATCTACAATAATGGATCATATACTCCACCCACGTCTATTGAACAGGTTAAGAGGCTCATCCCTTGTTCCCTGTTTAGGATGTGGTTTCCGGCTTTCTCTTTTCCAATCTTTTCACTATTATGTAGCCCCTGCACATCAGTGGCGTTACCGCCTTGCTCGAGGTGATACGATTAACAAAAAAAAAATTAAAAAATAATATAGGTGAACAATTCAACTAAAAAAATTGAAAATAAATACAATGTATCTAAATATAAATTAGAAACATGTCATAATAGATCATGCCATGAACAATGTTTGGTGGCAATTTTTAACATCAACTTGAGAGTATTCTTGTTCAACAATATAAATGCATTCAATATTATGGATAAAAAAATACTGAATTTATATGATTTCTTGAGTCTTAGCATGAGAAAAACAAAGTTCAAGAATTTGAATGAAAAAAAAATGCAGAATAAATAAACTTGTTATCCTTTGTCAGTTGTGCTTAGCTTAATTTGTAATCTAAACTTATTCATAAATGGAACTGTGTCTGTGTGTGTCCGTTACCTATAGACTCCGAAACGGCTGAACTGATTTTCTTGAAAATTTACACAGTTGTACTATAAGTATCTGCAAGTGTTCTTAGCTAGGTTTTGTGTTGAGGTACCCTCGATAAATATCAAAAATCGATAATCGAAAAAAATCGAATTATAGAAGGAGTGGTCTGATTTTAATCAAATTTGATACACTCATAGACAAAGACATAAGAAACAATATTCTGAAGTTTCAAGGTTGCAGTTCTTACAATTATGCAGATAACTGATAATAAATATATATATATATATATAAAAGGCAAGGTGTGTGTGTGTGTGTGTGTGTGTGTGTGTGTGTGTGTGTGTTTATCTGTCTGTATGTCCTTTATACATTTATCCGATTCTCACCAAACTTCACACAAATATTCTTCAGGCTGAGTCTGAGCTCCAGGACCATAGATTAGCTTTAAAGCTTTCATTACACCCGAGCAACTGTGGACAGTGGAACACAGAAAACAATAACTGAGCAGTTCTAATAATGTCTAGATTAGATATCCCTGTGGGCAGTGGAATGAGAACAATCTATCACCATAGATTAAATAAAGAGTTCAGTTCAAAATTCCCTGGTTACCTGCATTGATATACACCTGATGAAAGCCAGATGATAATGGAAACCTACTGCAGTAATCATTCTAGGTTAGACAGTTTTTGACAACTTCCTGTTATTTTTTTACTGGAACTCATACAGTAAAAGCATGGGTGCAAGCACAGGGTTCTTAGTTTTTTCATCCTCTTAATCTTACCCATAATGATAGCATTGCTGCTATGCAACCTTTCCCCTCTGCTTTGGTCTCTCTTATAGTTATTATTTGAACTTTTTTTTAATGTAGCCATCTTTTATACATTTATTTTAATTTGTATTTCTTTATGTAGAAAACTTTTTGTCATGTGTTTCCTGTTGACACATTGTTCCCAAATGTAACTTTCTTCCTGAGAAATTATACTGCAACATCGAGATGTATTTCTGTAGCTAACATTATACATATTAATGTAAACAAAGTATTTGCTAACATCTTTTTCCAAAAAAGAATCTTGCTTCTAAGTTCAAGACTCTGGCTGCTTTTTGTCATATTCCTTGTTAGCCCTTTGTTTAGTTGTTATTCAGACTGACCGAGTCTTATACATGTATCCATTTCTTTTTTAAGTTTTACACTTTTTCTAAAACCTGCTTATAAAAAGGATTTCATCTCAGAATTTTAGTTGTCTTAAGGTACACTATACATGTATATGATGGACACTTGCTCGGGGGGGGGGGGACATCAACATATAATAAATACTCATCACCAAACACTTTTTCATACCACTGATATTCATAAAACCTATACTTGAATACTAGATCCAAAGATTTGTAAGCAATGGGAACTACTATTACATATTCAAGAAAGAAGTTCCATTTGGAGAGTATCTTCCAAAAAACTCTTACTTTGTGGAACAAAGTCCCAAATGGATTCTTCTTCGATTGTCTTAGCCTCTTCAAGTCTAATGTCAACCATTATCTACTTTGAACAACCTCTTGTTGGTTCCAATCCATAAGATGAATGCGAAAACACCCGCACCCCAAATTTATAGATGAACTGTATAGATGCCTGCCAGAATTTCTTCCCAGCCAATAAGATAAATCACTTCTCGCTCATCTACCATATTTTTGTACTTTCTTGTCTTGAAGTCAGATCGTTACAATCATTAGCCTATCCTTTCTGTGCATTAACACAATTGCTTAGTATTATTTTTGCTCTGTTTTTTTCTTTCTTTTATTGGTTATAGCAAACTTTGTTAATTATATTTGGTGATAATTTCTGCCATAATGACCAATTACTCAACAGGTTATGGGCTCAGAACTAGTGTTTATTGGATAAACAGTAGTTAAAAAAAAATACTTTCAATATTTGTCATATGTATCATATAATTAAAATACAGTAATAAGCTCATTTTTAATACAGCCTGTCATGTTTTTGTGTTGCTGACATGTTTGGTTTCAAATCGAGTTCTATTCTCGGTTGTTTTTCTAATGTTGAGGGAAATTTCTTGATGGTTTTTATTGTTTCTCTGGTGGCTTGATTCATTTTCTTTCATTTTTTATCAAAGTTTCAGTAATTCATGTGGGAGAACAGTATTGGAAAATTCAGTCCTTTGGTGGAGTGACCTCTGCAGGCCTTGATGATGGAATATGGAAGTTGGTCATGCCCTGTTCAAGCCATACAGCCTCCCCATCTCAGTCATATGAATTCTAGTTTGTTTATATATATATATATAAATTATAGTTTAGAACATGACAAATTATCATCTCCTACAAAGTGTACATTTTGTTTTGACATTGAAAGGACAATGTCTCATCAGGTAGTGTGAAGGGAGATGGAAAATTCTTTTCCTTATATTGGCAAATTTTGTTTCCTCATACTTCACTAATACAGATATGTTTATCCAGTACCAATTCCTGTTTCTTCTTAACCCATCCTCTCCTACTCCCTCCTATCACATATACATTTTCTTACTTCTTTCTCTTTGTTAAACCCAAAGGTTTGGTCATAAAAGGCTGTAAAGGACCATACCTTATCTTCTAGTGTTAAACCTGTCTCTAAAATTTTCAACATGTCCATTAATCACCTCTCTCCTCTCCCTCTTTCCTTTTTTTGTTCAAATTCTCTACCCCAATTACCTCTCACACAAAATTTACCAATACAAGGAAAAGAATTTTCCATCTCCCTTCACTCTATCTGATGAGACATTGTCCTTTCAATGTCGAGACAAAATGTACACTTTGTAGTAGATGATAATTTGTACATGTTCTAAACTATAATTTATAATATATACTCATAGCACTAATTTTATATTGAGCACAGTTTTAAATTAATGTTTTGAACGTTGTTAATATATAAATATTTGAAATTATTTGTTTGAGCATTATTTTTTATCGATACTCATATTTAAGTAGATATTCTGTTTTATAATCAAACAGTATATATATTTATTTCTAATGGCCTGATTATTTACGATAAATTTTTGTAACGAAAAGGTGTGTCATTCAGCAGGATTTGAACCTGCGACCCCTATCAACATAGTGGAAGCCACCAATTGATCTGGTGCATCTTTGACCTCTTGACCAAAGAGAGGTCTAAGACGTGCCAGATCAAT
Source organism: Ascarosepion bandense (assembly GCA_037127315.1). Classification (NCBI taxonomy): domain Eukaryota; kingdom Metazoa; phylum Mollusca; class Cephalopoda; order Sepiida; family Sepiidae; genus Ascarosepion; species Ascarosepion bandense. Next base: position 681,997 of record JBBBDQ010001190.1, read on the forward strand.
TTTCACTAATCTTCATGATATATATTTTTTTAAACATGTCAGATTAAATAAACTGTAAACATTGTTTGCTTATTTTTAATAAAATCCGTTCATACTCACAGATATCTTTCACATATTACAATCAAAAGATGTCAGAAATGAGCTGTAGCATTGACAAATGTTATTTTCATTCATTTCTCAAGATACCCATGTTGCCTTTCAATCACTTTCCGAGAACATCTTCAGGAGTGTGAGTTATGGTAACAAATGTAACTAGAAAACTGTGTTGCTAAAAATTACTATACATTTTTTCTACTTCAAATATAACAGTTGACAAATTGCTAGCATTTATTAGAACGCAAAAATTATCTCGGAAAGAGGTTGCAAGTACTTGTGTACCTTAAGAAATTAATGAAAATAACATCTGTCAATATTACATCTCATTTCTGACATCTTTTGATTGTAATATGTGAAAGATTATCCATATGAACAGATTTTATTAAAAATAAGCAAACATAATGTTTGCAATTTATTTAATCTGACATGTTTAAAACAAAATTTGCTGCTTAAATATGCTATATATATATATATATATATATACACACACACACACGTGTGTATGTGTAAATGATAGAAACATAGTTTTAAGGTATGCTATATTTATAGGTAAAAGTTCTCAATGACAGAGTGAATGTAAATATAAAAGTAAACACCGAGGTCAACACCAAGTGGCAACAGTCCGTTTTATGCTTCAATGCAATCTTCAGCCAGAAAATTGAGTTGAACAATGAAACAGATACTGTTGTCACTTGGTACTGACCTAAAAAAGCCATGGAAAAACACCAAAATTGGTGCTAAACATTATCACAGTTAAACACTACATATATAGAAAATAAACAAAGTAATTATTAAAGGGAAAGTATCAGAATAAAATCCTATCAATACTCAAACAAAAACCTGTAGTGCTCAATGACTCTAAACTCAGGCAATGTTGTAACAATAATGAGCAAAAAGCACTCAAAATTGTTTTCAATTAACAGTTGCTTTAGTATGAAGCTCAGAGTACTGATTTCAGAACCAAATCCCTGACTGTTTTATGGCATTATATAAAAACTGAACATGAGTTAGATGTTTTTATAAACCCATTAATAATATTATATTTCACAGCTCTCTTATAGACCGCTCCTCAGACCAAATTCATACAACAATGAAAGGGTTAAAATTATCCAGAAAAAAGTAGTGAAAAAGAAAGAAGAAAGAAAAAGAGAAAAAAATAGGAGAGAGGAGTGTTAGATATTAGCATCTAAATCTTAACATTGAGTTCTCATTGGATTGAATCTTTTTGTGGAATTTACCTTACCAAGTATCAAGGATTCTACTTATATATATTTATATATAGCAGGAAACAGACTGCTGCTTTTGATTGTTGATTTTATTTACATACACTCTATCCATGAGATTGAGCATTTTTACCCATAAGTATAGCATTACTTTATTTTTATCATTATTTCATCTAATCTAATCTAAACTTATTCATAAATGGAACTTTGTCTGTGTGTGTGTGTCCATTACCTATAGACCCCGGAATAGCTGAACTGATTTTCTTTAAAATTTACACAGTTGTACTATAAGAATCTGTGAGTGTTCTTAGCTAGGTTTTGTGTCGAGGTACTCCGATAAATATCAAAAATCGATAATAAAAAAAAATCGGGTTACAGAAGGAGTGGTCCGATTTTAATCAAATTTGATACACTCATAGACAAAGATATAAGAAACAATATTAAGAAGTTTCAAGGTTGCAGTTCTTATAATAGTGCAGAAAATCGATAATATATATATATATATATCGGTACCAGGAAATCAAAATTTGACTTACATCCATTCATTTTTCTTTCAGTCTATGGTTTCGCTTTAACTGGAAACTTTTTAGTCTTTCATGCCAACATCCAAAGAGTCTGAATGCCTGGACTATGGATTAGTTTTAAAGCTTTCATTGCACCTGAGCAACGCCGGGCTATACTGCTAATATATATATATATTGTCATCTGCAGACAGATCCGCTGTAGTATAGGATAATGTTATATAACTTTTTATATATTATGGTAATTTATCCATGCACACATGAACTCTTTCAACTATAAATGATCAACAGTTTCTGTTTTGTGACAGAAGTCTATTCCAGCAGATAGTTCTGACAGCCGAACCAAGCAGTCACATTAGTAAGCTTCTCATTTTGTATATGTTTTGTACTACTGTTCTTTGTTAATATATTTGTTTATTCCTTCTTTGTGTCTTTATTTCTGGCCCCTAACAAGGCCCCAACATATATCAAGAATGTGAAAAATTTTTGTGTCACATTTCATCTCTTAGAACTTCATCAGACTAGGTATATATATATATATATATATATATATATATATATAGATAACACCCCAATGGTCCGTCCTAACAATTTTCTCCAGCAGCCGTTCTCCACGCTGTGATGTTTGCCAGGAGTATGTTGAAAATGTCGGCCGAACAGCTGGGGGTACAAGATTGAACTATAAGGAACGAATTTCCACAACTTGGATGAGTTGAAAGGATGCTTTATTTCGTTTAGACTAGAGCTAGCCTTTTCGGTTGGGGCAGGCGAATGTGACACACAGCTCTAACTCTAATTAATGGAGATCAACAAATTCGAACTGACCGAAACAAGACGAACGGAGATTCTTACTTCACTCACGCGCCCGGCTGAACTCAACTGACTCACTCACTTAACTGACTCTATTTATTTAAAATGAATCCAGAAATGCTTTAGACCACCGGTGATAAAACATTGGCGACTGTAAGTCTGAAATTTCAGTTATCTTTTTTTTTTATCTTAATAAAGCTTCCGCCGGAAAATTCTTAATGTGTGGTCAAGATACAGTAAAGGACAGCCTTTGACCGGGTCATTCGAAAACCCATCTGCTGAACTTTATCTCTTTATCACATTAAATCACCGAGTCAAATATTTACCGGAAGAGTGGTAGGATTTAAAACAGTAATCGGATACCGTTGTCTCTTCCACAATTTTCCTCATAAAAGAAAAAGCGTTTATTTATTTATTTATTTTTTCCTCTTCTTTTTCACTTTTGTTAAATATGTTTTTAAACTATTTTCTATTTTAATCTATTATAATAAAATACATATATGCCTAGTTATCGTGTCACATATATATATATATATATATATATAATCAAATAAAGATCAAGGTTTCAGAAGTTGCATATCATATATAGAAATAAAAACAGGCCTTAATTTTTATTTTAAAAATGCTACTTCAGTTAAAAAAAAAAAAGATAGGACATGCCCATCAGCAGAAGACACAAAGACAAGATGAGTGGGTTCTAAATGACTTTATTTGAGTCTGAAGTGTCTAGTGGTTTTATGACCAGCAGTAAACCTATGAAGATCTTCAAAGCAGTTATCTACCAACCGAAAGAAATTAAATTAGATAAATAAAATATAAAATTACAGCAACCAGTCCCACTTGATTAGCATTTGGCAATTCCCACTCGCAGACTTACATAAATAGTCACAGTTAGAACTGAAAATAGTTTCAATACCATTCGCTGGACAATACAAGCTGTCTGTCAAAAGAGAGTTCAGACACTGCCCAAGTTAGAAAAATCAAACAGAATAGAGGAAACTTACTGCTTGATCAATGTGGCATGTGTCACTGGAGGGACTAAGCTACACAACTCTTCTTTGTTATTGTTTTATTTAACACTAGTGTACCTGTGCAACCAAAAATGATGGCAGTGGTTAGAAAGTTTTAATAGTGAGATACAATGAAGCAAAAATCTTGAAACAATGTATTGAGATTCATAAACTGGAAATAAAGAATTCACACAACTAAAATAATAGAGGCCAACAAACCATTTAGTTAATCGGTTCCTTATAAATTTTTTTAGTAGTAGCTATGATACATAGATTACTCTTAGTGTTATACAAATAGCTTCTCGCTCAATATCTTTTTATGCTTTTGATATAAAAGTGAAAAAACTATCTCTTGGAAGAAAAACATTATCAACAGAACGATAAAGACAACAATGACAAAGCCTATTTAAAAAACAAGCTGAAGCAAGACAATCACTTAATAGACAAAGGTATTTGAGCACCTCACACAAAATGCTTGCAAAAGTAAGACTGTAATCTAAAAAAGTAATAATAAAAAAACTGATGAATTAAATGGTTCATTTAGCGCAAAAACTAATTTTGTTTCAATGCATATAATTTATTTTTATAGATTACCAAAATGACTAAGGAAATAGTCAGTTATAAATTTACTTAGAAGATTTACCCTCTCTCACTACAGATGGGACAGAAAAAATATAAATACACATTGATAATTATTATATAGTTTAATGATTATCCTACACTAAGGTAACCTTTGGTTGGTTTGGCCTATTTTACAACCTGTAAACCCATGCTGAATTATTAAACAGAGTTTAAGCTTCATGCTTGCAATAAAACAATGTATCAAAAGGACAGGTTTTTACCTTGACGACACTATTATTTCAACTATGTTCACTCTCTCAGAAATGTTTGTTGTTTTAAAAAGCAATTATTCAAATCAACACATGAAAGCAAATTTATACATTTTTTTCATTCTTTCAGAATTTACAAAAATATTAAACACTATTAGATTGCTTATTTTCAAAAATAATATTATATTTACAAGATTATAAAAATATGTGAACCAACTAATACAGTGCAATGTTCATCATTTACCAACTTATAAAAAAATAAATATGGAAAAACTTTTTTATTCATAAATTTATAAACATTTACTAAATCATAAAAATATTCACTTCCTTGCCAATGTTCATTGTTTTAAAAGCAATGATTAGAATTTAAATAAGATCCGAACATGAGAGTAGGTTTAAATGTTTTCTTAATTCTTGAGATTTGATAACAAAGATATTAAACACTACTTGATTGTTCATAAGAATAATATATTTAAATTTATTTCTTTATAAAATGGTAAATAATAAATATTGTACATGGTCTACATATTTTTATAATCTTGTAAATAAATATTTGCTGAGAGTGAAGGTGGTACAAAATAATTGTGTTATCAAGGGAAAAGCCATCCTTTTAACATACTATTTTTTGTGAGCATAAAGGTTAAACATTGCCAATTATTTAATGTTAAATTTTGTCTGGGGAAAGCATTGACGATCAAATTCACTGGTTGATTTGTTTCTCCAATGAAAATCAGATTCAAAAGTTGGTAAAGAAACTTTTCATGTCAAAATTTGTGGAATTTTGATAAAAAGGTATTGGAGAGCTGCCTGATAAGTAACCATATGTTGCATCTCATTTCAAGTAATATAATTGAATGAAATGTAATTCTACTTTATTTTCTAAAAAATAAAGTTAATAAACAAATACTCAAATTAGTTATGACGCAACATAACTTCAACCAATTATATGTAACAGCATAAAAGAATTTAATTCTGAAATTCCTTGTTCCTGTAGAAAATAAAACAAGAAAAACAACTTATCTCAGGTTACTAAAATTAAAAATTACCTATAGATTATTTATCTCGAATGTGTATTTGTAAATGACTTTTCAGACCTTCTTTTTGTGAAAATTTGGAGCCACAAATCTCACACTGAAAGGGTTTTTCTCCAGTGTGAGTTCGCATGTGTCGCTTGTAAGATGACTTATCTGAAAATTGTATTCCACAAACCTCACACTGGTATGGCTTTTCTCCAGTGTGCCTTCGAATGTGTTCTTTTAAATGTGTACTTTGTGGAAACTTTGACCCACAATACTCACACTGAAAAGGTTTTTCTCCGGTATGTCTACGCATATGTTTTCGGAAATTTGAATGATCTGAAAATCGTGAACCACAAACATCACAATGATAAGGTTTTTCACCAGTGTGAGTTCGCATATGCTTTTTTAAATTTGAAGTTGCTGAAAATTTAGACCCACAAATATCGCAAGTAAATGGTTTTTTCCCAGTGTGAGTTTGCATATGTCTCTTGACATCTGAGCTTCGTGAGAATTTGGATTCACAAACCTCACATTGAAATGGTTTTTCACCAGTGTGTATTCGCATGTGAGCCTTAAAATTGGAGTCATCTGCAAAATTGCATCCACAAATCTCACAATGAAAAGGTTTTTCTACAGTGTGGGTTTGCATGTGTCTCTTAAGGTGGGAATTTCGTTTAAATCTTGACCCACAGATGTTACAAGGAAAGGGTTTCTCCCCAGTGTGCGTTCGTGCATGCCTTTTAAGTTGTGATCTTTGTGAGAATAGTAACTTACAAACCTCACAGTGGAAGGGTTTTTCACTGGTGTGTACACTCTTATGATATTCAAGATTAGCATGATCTGAAAAATTACAATGGCACATTTCACAATAAAAATATTTTCCACTTTCAGTAAGCAATCTCAAGTTGGGCTTTAACTTGAAATTGTGCATTTCTTTATTTTGGGAGTTTATATCATTTGTGGTTTCCATAATTTAACATATAGTTTTTAGGAAATTATCAGATTAACTGTTTGACATTTTTTTATCTTTTAGTTTTCATTTACAATTGAAGAAAATATTAATCTGTTATAATTTTCTGTTCAGATATTCTTGCGTTATGCATATTTTCATCTCTCATGGTAACTTGCTCCAAGAAGATGCCACAGACCAAACCTGAAAGTAAGTCAAAAGTGCATAGGTATTTCCTTTACAAAATTATACTTTAAAAAAATTATAATTTCATCGAAGGCATGGGGGAATAAAGGATAATGGCTCAGATTGAGGAATCAGAGATCAAAGGTTCATTACACCCACTTCACTAATAGCCTTGGAAAAGGTATGAATCCATCTCTTCTTTCCTGAACTATAGGTAAATAGAAGTACAAATTGGATGTTATAGCCTTGGTTGGCAACTAGTTCAGGATAAAGAAAACAGAGAGGGTTGGTCTCTATCAGGCTGTCTTGTCTAAGACATACCACTGCTGTTACAACTGCAGTACATGTGGTGCTGCTATGACCTGGTGGGTTATGTGACTCATGATTGTGATTGAATTTCATATACAGTTACAAGAAAAAAATTGTATACTTTTATCTAACCTTGAATTGACTGAAATAAAAATTTTTTAAAAATCATTTCACCCTCAAGCAAGACAATAAAGCCACTAAGATGCAAGGGGTTAATGAATCTGAGAGAATATGAGAAAAAGAAAAGTATTATTAAGGAGAGAGAACAATAAAAGAACAGGAATTAAAAGAGAAGATAATGTTTGACATTGCATTTAAATTTTTGAACATCAATGTTGACTGAAAAGCAAGAGAGCTAGAAGAGAGTTCCATAAGGGATAAGTGTCAGAGAAGAAACTGTTAGTATAGAAGTTACAGTTACATCTAGACATTTCAAGTGTAAATTGATGAGACCTAGCTACCAATCTAGTAGGAGGCTCAAATTCATAAGGTCTTAGGTACCAAACAGGAAAGCTCATCAGAATAATTACCATGAAAATATTTAGAGAAAAGGCATAGAGGAGCTTAAGCTATGGTAATATGAAAGTGACTGAAGCTAAGATGCCAGGTCAGGACCAATAATATTGGTAGTGGGAAAGTGAGTGAAGCTGAATTATCTTGGAAATGATAGTTGTTTTCTATTGCTGCTCCCACAGTGACTCCAGTGAGACACCATGTCTAGTTAGCTAAAAGGTTAGCAATCCTGTATAGCAAACATAATACCTATAAAAAGCAGAAAATCTTAAATGAATCAATGGCCAGCTAACTAGTGACAGTGTCTCAATAAAGCAACTGTGAAAAAGCAACAGAAAACTTTATAATTCCCAAAACAAAGTTTCATGTGAATCAATTCAAAAGGTGAATATGACAGGTGTAGTAGGAGGTCTGGTAAGCCTGTACGACCAACAGCCCCCATGCTATTTTTTGCTTATCATTTTTAAAAAATTTTTCAGTGCATTCTTATCAGTTAGACCCTAAACTTTCAGATTAGCAAAAAAGTTTGAAAAAAATTCAATATTTAAAGATTTTTAGTGGGTGCTCAGTTTCTCATACAACGTTCTAGTAAATTGATCCCTCAAAATGGTCTTTTTCATTAATTTTCTACAAGTTTTGAAAAAAAAAAGGGGTAACAACTCGTCATTGTCTTTTACTCAACCCCAAAGCAAGTGTTTCTAATATGGGGGATCGATTTACTAGAACAGTTTACAGTTTCTCATACATTTATGAGTAACTGAGCACCCCCCTAAAAGCTATAAATATTGAATTTTTTCCAAAATGTTTTGCTAATCTGAAAAACTTTAGAGTCTAATCGATAAGAATAAATTTAAAAAATTGAAAAAAAAAATGAAAAGCAAAAAAATTAAAGGTGGCGGGTGCCGGTTATACAGATCCATTGTAGGTCTTAGTCAAGTGGTACCAATTTTCACTGGATCTACAAAGATATGTGAGGCTCACCACTGTCTGATGGAAAACAACACATTTCCAATTGGCCAATTCCCAATGTTTTTAATCAGTTTAACTGGAAAAAATACTTGCAAAAGAAGCCAGGGAAAGGAGAGATGGATTCATGCCTTCTCCAAGGGTATTAATGTGAAAGTGAATGCAACAAATTGGAATTTGTACTCAACTCACTGATTCTGCACCAAATCAATAATCATGCAATAAAAGAATACATAATTTTTTTAATATTTCTAAGTCTGTCCTCTACTAATTTTCTGTGGCCAGGGAAAGGTATGTTTAGAGCATGAGGGTGTGCTGAAAAGTTATTGGCCGAATCCACTTCCCAAAATTGGAGTAAATGACCAGTCCTTAAAACTTATGAGTGGTTAATTATTTACAATTAGTTATGTAAAATCTATTTAGTACCTGTCACATTCCTATATAAGGATATGTTGATTGGTTGTCTATATTTCTGAAATGAGGTTCAAAATTTGAATCGCCTGAAAAAGGCCAGAGCATACAATGGCTGAAACATCCTAGATATGACAATGAAGATGAGTCTGAACAATGTAAATAATATGTTGACTGGTGAGGGTAAATGTCCCAGCAGTTTTTTGTAACAGCAGGTTTTGAAATTAAATTAAATATCAGTCAGTTAAGTGCCATACATGAAACACGCTTGGGCAATCATGTCTCGAAAGAGACATGACTGACTGGGCAGAAGATTATCCCGCAGTAGGTTGCCATTGCTTTCTGCGGTAGACTGGTTGCCAGCCAAGGCTATAGAACCCAATCTGTCCTGTTATTTAACCCATATCTGGAAGGAAGAGACGGATTAATACCTTTCCCAAGGGTATTTGCGCGTAAGTGAATGCAATGAATTCAACTGGAATTTGAACTCGGGTCCCCGATTTCTTGTTCCAAGTCAATATCCACTGTACCACAACGCACTTTAGTAAAAAACAGCTTCATTAGAAACTATCATTATTATACACCTGTGTCCAAATTACTGAAGTAAGGAATTGTCATTATTATACACCTTTGTCCAAATTTCCAAGATGAAGAAGTATTGCAATTATAGGGTATGATAGGTGTGATGAAAAAAAAACAGACCCACCTCAAAGCATCTTTGATGTTTGTAATCCAGTTAGCAAGAGATAAGAAAGGAGAGACTGAGTAAAAAAACGTGCAAAATGGCCGCGTCATGAGCTTATACATTGAGATTTTTGTCACGTGGAATAAGTGGGTTCACGTAGTGTGTTTGATTGTGGAGGTGAAGGAGCGCGAACGTAAGACGATGAGAGAAAGACTGAAAGAGCGAACGATACAACAACCGTCTCATGAAAGACTATTTATCTAAGACGACAACAGGCAAATTGTGACCATTTTATATTTTTGATTTTGCCTATGTGTGTTGTTTTTAATTTTGTTTAATGCACAGTATAGTAGGGTCAGTTGGACACTGTCTGTGAGAAAAAGAGCACCATGACACAATTCCATCTGCTAGAAATTGGAAAATGGCACACTGTACTGCTTGGCATTCAAGCCAGAAGCTTCAATATAAACGTTTCAGAGTGTTTTGGTGTCAAACCTGAGGGGAGTGCAAAATTCCGAAAGACTTTGATGAGTGTAATAGTGATGATGATGTTACACCTCCATTTATCTTCCTACTGGGCCTCAGACTCAAGTCAGTGGCCAATATCTGTAAAAGTCTTCTAGAACAACCAGCCAGTAATCAACTAGAGTAGGAGTTGAATCAAACTGACCAAAAAACCGCCAGGGCAAATTGGTAGGTGGTTTAAATAATAACCTGGGAGATTCCATTCTGTTACAGGCAAGTTCGTTCTATAAGTATTGATTAGCTGATAATTTCAGTGTGTATATTGAGCTCCATAAATATTGAGCACAATATCCTCACTCTTGAATGGGCACCTTCCTGCAGGGAGACAAAAGGAGACAGTCATGTTGAAAGGTAAGTTATTTGACTTCTACAATATCAAGTGCCTTAAGAAGGTAGTGTTGTCCTGCTGCTGGACAACCCTATGTCTGGCAATAGGACTCTGAACCATGCCACACTAGCAGGAGAACCCAGTCATGGCTGTCAGACAATATCTGTGACCACAGCACCCCTTACATCTGGCCACCTAACTTCACAGGCTGCAACACTCTCTATTATGTGTAGAATACAGTTAAGCAACAGACCGAGACTCTTTGTAACACTAAAGTGAACTGAAGATAAGGATTATGGCAGCATTCACTGCCTTAAACAAGGAGACTATCCAGAAGAGTTGTAGGAGATTCAAAAATCCTCAGGAGGTTGTGATTGAAGGCAATGGCGATTTCATTGAATAAATTTACTCTTTAGTATTTCAAGATATTTTTGTGTTAAAACGAGATGTCAGTGCTATTTTCATTTTTGCGGAATTTAGAGAGCAATTTAGTCACTGCACCCTATATACATCTCTATCTGAATTTCTGAGATGAAGGAACTGTCCTTATTATACACCTGTCTAATTTTTGAGATGGGGATATGAACTGTGTAAATAGCGATAATTCCTTATCTCAGAAATTCAGAAAGAATTTTATTTATTCTCTTGTAGGTTGAAAATTGGTCATGAGAAAATATCTTAAATTTAACTATCGCCACTCATTTTTTGATACCTAACTTTTAAATTGAATTTTTAAAAATAAAAGATTTCTTGAAACTTTTATTTTAAAAGATTTCTTGAAACTTTTATTTTAGTTTTAATTAAAAGCTAAATGATTAAATTTACTATTTTCATTAATCAAAATGCTCTGGTGTATTTCAAACAGAAATTATATTGGTTGGAATCTAAAATTTTGAGATTTTTTTTCAATTTTTTCAATTGAGCAAATTTTTTATCTGTAAGAGGAAGAATCCATGAAAGACATGAACTTTTAATATAGACATAGAGATTACCATAAAACAAAACAAACTTCAAATACAAAAAGAAAAAAAATTAAAAATTATTTTAAAAATACAAAGGCACAATGATTTGCGCTAAACTTTTCAATTTTCAATTAGTAAATATAGTCTTCACTTAATAAGTTAATAAACTAACAACAACAAATCTTTGAAGTATTTTTAAAATATTTTTGAAACTTTATAAATTATTATAATAAAAAAAATGAAAACAATTATTTTTAAATTTCATTATTAATCTGAAATTTGTTTTTTCTTCAGACTATAATGGCCTTGATATATATTTATTAAAGCAATTAAAAGCTTATCAATTTAAATAATGTCATATTGCATATTTTACTGTTAGAAGCAAATATTCGGAAATAAAGACAAAATGTTAAAAAAAAAAATGATTTATATTCCTCAATGTGTCCTGTGTTTAACTAATAAAACCAATTTTGCCTACAAAATTTAATTTTTTGTTTAAATTTTACGAATTTACGATGTAAAAGAAATATATTTTATGATTTTTTAAAAAATCATTTTATTCATTTCTGAATAAGTTTTGAAAGTTTCATTAAAATCCGACTATTATTTGATTTTTTATAAAAATTTTCAATGAATGAGTTATACATTTACATTTTTCCTTTGTAAAATCTCATGACGATTTGGCACCCGCAAAAACGAAAATCAAAACAAGTTTTACCAAAATTTTGAACGTGTTAGAAAGGATGAAAAAATTTTAAAAAATAATTAAAATATTTTGGTCTTTCCTCTTAACAAACATTTTGATGGAAAAAGTTCGTTTTTATTAAGTTTTGGACTTTTTTTTTCATATACTGTTTTTTCAGCGATTTAGTGTAGGTATATACTTCAAGTTCAGTTTATTTGCATCTGTACATTTAAAAAAATCTTTCATAAAAACAGGTGCAATTTAAATGTTAAATCATAAATGAAATGTCAACTGAGGTAAAAAAAAGTTTTAAATAGTTAAAAAAAAGTAAAAAATAAAACGTATAAAAAAGAAAAACATCAATGTTATGTTTTTTATTTTTACTTTTAGAGTCTATTGCTGTGTTAGAACAAACATTTGAGAGATAATTCCATAAATCTATACATAAACTTACCTCTTTGTAAATTATATTTTTGCCTTTTACTTCGTAATAGTAAATTTTCAACATACTCTTTCGACGAAAAGTTTTTAAAGAGCTCAATACAAAATCACAGGAAGTAGACGGTGTAAAACAACCTGTGTCCCTAATAAATGACATTCCCTATTGATATTTGTTCAATCAAAAGTTAGCTTCTGTAGAGGAAAGTTGAAATTAAATATTATTATTATTATTACATCAAGCCAACTCCCACGAGGGGTTATAACCCTCAGCCAATGCCTCTCCTTCGGTAGGGGTCTGGGATCATTAACCGGTGTCTGGGCGTCCCGAGGGCTTGAGCAATTTTTCCACGGTATTGCCGTCTTAAAAACCCATTTTCAACTGACCTCGTGTGACATTCGGTTGCTACGTGGGCGTACTGAAAAATACACCTATTGATAATCGAAACCAAATACCCTAGTAGTAGTAGCAAGACGAAATCACATACAACCCCATGAAAAAAAAAAAACAAAAAAAAAACACACAGCTATACCTAATAATGTTTTAAAATGCATTTTTTTTTGTTTTTAATGAAAAATCTTTCTTGAAACTTTTAAAAAATTTTATTTTCGGTTTAATTTCAAACTCCAAACTAAAACATTAAATAAATTTAATATTTCTAATATGAAAAATGTTTTACTGTATTTCAAACTGAATTTAAATTGATTACAATGATTTTTTTCCTGATCATCAGTCAAATCGGTTACTCCATATCGACAAATCTGTCAACACAATGATTACTTTTTATTTTATTTCACAACTGATGTAATGAATATGTACAACTTGGTTCCCCCTCATAGTAATGCGTCAGCCATAAATACAGGCGAAGTCGAGGACACACATCAGTCTACCAGTCTACCACTAGATGTCTACAGGTCTCCAACTACAGATCTACAACTATTGGTCTACGTCTATTGACTACGTCTACGTCTCAGGATACTGCATACGATGAGTACTGTTCATTATGTCCACATACTAGATTGTCCTATCTGGTTCAGTCAGTTAAATGCCATACATGTTACATGCTTTGGGCGATCATGTCTCGAAAAAGACATGACTGACTAGGTAGAAGATTATTCTGCAGTAGGTTGCAATTGCTTTCTGCAGTAGACTGGTTGCCAACCAAGGCTGTAGAACCTAATCTGTCTTATTATTTAACTCATAACTGGAGGGAAGAGACGGATTAATACCTTTCCCAAGGGTATTTGTGCATAAACGAATGCAATGAATTCAACTGGAATTTGAACTCAGCCCCAGTTACATTTGCGGTAAATTTTCGTTTTAATTCCCATCGCTGTTCCTCTTCAAACTTATCCAAAATAGCATTATTCCCGTGCAAATGTATATGCTGAACTGAAAGGAAGTGTCAATTAGTGAAGAAACTAACTTTTTTTTTATCGAAATGTCCATTAAAAAAAGAACTATCTCTCGTACGTTTTCTCTCCCGTAACTCTCATGAAGTCATGTAATTAACTGCAGAATGACGGACTGCGTAAGAGATTTTAAATTGGGGGCCTGTTTACATCCGCCTGTTTACTTCCGGTTAGGGAAGTAATGCGCTTGTTGTTTTCGATACACAATTTCAGCAGAAAGTTGCGTGTTTTTTGGAAAAAAGCACATTACTTCCCTAACAGGAAGTAAACAGGCGGATGTAAACAGGCCCCCAATTTCGTTCCCTTATGCAGTCTGTCATTCTGCAGTTAATTATTTGACTTCATGAGAGTTACGAGAGAGAAAACGTGCGAGATATAGTTCGTTTTCTTAATGGACATTCAAAACAAAACAGGAAAGTTTCTTCACTAACTAACACTTGATTTGAGTTCAGCATATACATTTGCACAGAGATAATGCTATTTTGGATAAGTTTGAAGGGGAAAACGACAGGAATTAAAACGAAAATTTTCCACATTCGCCAAAACCGCTTGATACCTCAAATGATATATATATATATATATATATATATATATATATATATATTTATTATAAATTATGTTTTATAACATGTACATAATTTTTTCTCTAAAAAAAAAACAATTATGTACATCTTCTAAAACATAATTTATAATAAATATTCACAACTCTATACATCATATATCGAGCACTGTTTTAAATTAATGTTTTGGACGGGAAAAAAATTTTTTTCTTTTCTCTCCTCAGTCTATACCCACTCAGATATATATATATATATATATATATATATATATATATATATATATATATATCCCTTTCCGGGACATATCAATAACTATTATAATTTTTAGTTCCGGTATAGTATGTGGCCTACGAAATTCTGTCACTTGTATATGTGGCCTACCTTAAAAAGTATATTATATGGGAATGGGAGTATTACACGGGTGTGGTAAAGGTAGATTAGGGTTAGGGAAAATAATTAGTTTTAGTAAGTAGCCGTACACTTACATCTAAACATATATTCTTACTGACGTAGAACACATTCAAACCTGTAGGCCACATATTAAACCGGCACATATTTTTTATTATAAGAATATAATGTAAAATAATTCAAAGGTGAATAAAATAATTACAAATAGAACAATATTAGCAGTATAGCCTGGCGTTGCTCGGGTGTAATGAAAGCTTTAAAACAAATCTATGGTCCTGGAGCTCAGACTCTTTGAACGTTGGCATGAAAGACTAAAAAGCAATAGTTGTTTCCAGTTAAAGCGAAACCGTAGACTGAAAGAAAAATGAATGGATGTAAGTTTAGGATGGGTTCAACGGATGTTAAAATGTTCATGGCAATAAAATGCTGAAAAGAGAATTTGTGCTTATGAATGTGGGAGCATTGTAAATTAGGAATGTCTTTGATGTATCTGCTCCTTTGGTCAGTAAGTAGTTTAGAGACAGTGAAGAAGAAAAGGAGAGAGAAGGGCAGCGAGCATAGTAAATCACTTGACATGGTCAAGGGAAGTGCTAATTACGCTAGTGCTTTCTCGAGTCTGTCTCTGTCTGTCTCATGGCGATGCTTTCTGTATCGGCTTTTTATATCATCTTTGTGGATCCCAGCAGATCATTTGGGAATTCACACTCGTATTTGATTCATTGGCCGATAAATAAAATTCGCATAGGCTCGCGAACTTGAATTTGATATTTAATTAATTTTTGGCTTTGTGCCAGAATCTCTGCGTGGAGCTGGTTGCGCACCGACCAGTTTTGGTCATTTGCTTTCTGGTCCTGAGAGTGCAAACATCCAGTCCCTCGCTTTGCTTGGTATCACCACATAGGGATACTTATGGGCTAAGATTTTTCTGAGGATGAGGAGGTAAACTAAAGCCGCATCTTCATTCTGATACTACACAGCATATAAATTTGGCATCTGAGAATTTTTCAGTATATTGGAGAAAATTACTGACCAATTCTTTCACTTGGCCATAAAATCAATAACTGCGTATATCTACATATCAAGTTGGGCGACATTATTTCTAATTAATGTCTTTGTTCACATACGAAAATATCACTGTTAAGTCTCTTTCTCTCCCTAACAACATGTCTGTTTCTATATATATGGTGGTTTTATTTTGTTTTTCATTCAAACAGGTCTCTGTATGTGTCCTTAAAAAGTTAAATGAAAAAGAAAATGCAGAGGGAAAAGTGTAGAAGATCAAATCTTATCAAAATCAGAGACTGATCAGTTTCATAAATTTTTGAAGCTTATAAAAGTGGGGAGGGACAACTGAAAAAGCCAGCCAAAATTCTGGGTTGGGGGCTGGGCCCACTCCCCCACCCTGTAAAAAGTTTCATTAAAATTCAACTTATATATAATTTTTACAAGAATTTCCAAATCAATGTATTTTTCGTTGCAAAAAGACTCTCAAATTTTCTGCACAAATTTATGGTCCTTCGTTGATGTCAGAAAAACAGGATTTTAACCAAAATTTCGAGAGTTCTAAAAAGGACTAACAATTTCTTTTGCATCAATGATTATTTGGTTTTTCATTTTAATAACACAAAGATTTTGACAATAAAACTATTTTTATTAAGTTTAGGGCATTGCTTCATTATGTCGGCTCTATCTCTCTCTCTCTCTATTTTCCACATGACCCTAATTTTCAACTCTATAGTTCAACTTAATACTCACTTTTGATTGAGTAATACTGATACACCCACAATTATATTGTTTAATTTCCTCTAACCATCCCTCTTTGATTTTCTGAATGATCATGAATTCATCTTGTATTTTCTAAAATAAATAATTTTCACCATTTATTTTTAAAATATCACCTGAAGAAGAACAATATTATTTTACTTGAAACTTTTATTTTAGTTTTGATTAAAAGCTAAATGATTAAATTTACTATTTCCAGTAAGTAATTGATTAGAGGTAATTTTCGAGTGCAGCATCCAGTTTTACTTTGTTGAACCTTTAAATCATTGTGTAATCGGCACAAATACTGAGTTAGGAACTGATGATATCGGGAAAGCTGTTTATGATGATGATATCGGGAAAGTTGTTTATGATGATGATATCGGGAAAGTTGTTTATGATGATGATATCGGGAAAGTTGTTTATGATGATAAGAAATAAAGTAGGTCCAAGGGTACAAGCCTGGGAAACTCTAACATTAATATGAAAAGAATCTAGAAGCATGGCCGTTCAGTATGAATCTCTTTACACAATTTGTTCAGAATGATTAGATTATGTCAAATATTCATCCAGAGACACCATTGCTCTTGAATTTGTGAAGGCCGGCATGCTCTACCCTTTCAAATACTTTCAAGATATCTAAAGCCACAGCCTAAGCCTTGCAATTCTTATCTAAAGCTTGATAGACAAATTCAGTTATAACATTTAACACTTTGAGATGCTCAAAATTTCCCTGCATCATCTGTGAACCTAACAACTTCATCGAGTCATTAACTGTGTTCCATGGTGGTGTTATACTGATTTATACTCTTCTCCAATTGTGAAGTGGTTTCGTTGCATTCCTTTGGCCGATATATATATTGAATTCAATCCATTTGTTTTGTGTAAGTCTGTTCAAAATCTTTTTAGGACCAATGGTTAGAGAATGGGGAAAAAAAGAAAGAGTAAAAATATCGACTGGCATTTATTCTGGTTTTTACAAAAATGACTTGATTTTTCTTCACACTGGTTTGTCAAGGCAGTGATTGAGTGGAATGAATGTTTGATTTTAAAGCTAATCAACCAGGCCTGACGCTGCTTAATTTCAGGAACCAATGTTGCCTATTGTCACTTTTGATTGCACCCACCAAAATTTTTCTTATTTTCATTCAATCTTTTCTGGGCATTTTCAGCTTTATTTAAAGTCAGAAAATATTTCTAGGCTGCAAGAATTTTGGCCGAGGAGATAAAAGTATAGTAATATCAGTCTTACTACTTAACCCATAGATTGGGAGAGAAGAAGATTCATACCATTCCCAAGATTATTCTCATATAAATAAATACAGTGAAGCCAACTGGAATTGGAATTTAGCTCTCTGATTTACATCTCCTGGGTAAATACTACTTCTCGGATATTTAGCTGAGATCAAAGTGTCGTATCTTTTCTTCTCAGATTAACTTGATGTACACACACTCTCACCAAGTAATGTCTTTTCTCCACTCTTCACATGATCAAAATATGAAATAGTCCGTTATTTATGAGGTACTGACAGGAAGTAAAGTTGTGTTAACGAATCAAGGGAGGAGGGAAAATCACAATTATAATAAAATAGGCAAAGATGATTTCATTGGCGGTTTTCTAAAGTTTTATTTTCACATTTTTCATCAGTGGCTGCCATGTTGGATATTTCAAGTATTGTGTTTGCATCATATCAGTTTGAGGTATTGAATTCTTTTGTCAAATATTTTGATAACTGTTGTGGATTAGTTTTCATACTGAAGGTTATAATTGTGCTATATCGGTTGCTAATCGAATTAACGCACCCAAAATGTTAAGAACTTGGTAATCGTCCACTGAAAGCTGACTCCTTAGTATTCAGCTTACTGGTGACTAATATCAACTGCCTAGTAGTTCTACTGAACTCCTAAGAACTTCCTGTTAACTCTTATTAGCATAGGAGGGAGAGTCCTTTATCTGAGGAATAGGTGTGTTTCCCCATAACAATAACCAAAAATATATATAACATAAAAAGATGACAACAAATCCTGGAAACTTTAACCATAAAATGTTGAATCAATTTAGGAACAAATCACAACATATTCCACAATTTTTCCATGTAAGAATGAGGGTTTGAGAAGTTTCGCTAAAAAGCAACTTTCATCTCGAGATGCTCAACAAAATTCAAAGGAGGATCTGCAATATAATCGATTTCAATTTGACAGCTCGGCTTCAGTCACTTTCTCACTGTCAGGATGTGGCTTTTCTACAAATATTTTCACGGCTTCTGCTCTGACGAGCTTATCTCCTTAGTGTGCCCTCTCCACGAATTTACTTGTGCTACTTGACTGGCAACTAGGTCCCACTCTTTTACAGTGAAAATAGTCAAATGTAACTGACTCTTCTACTCTACCCGCTTCTTTTCTCGCACTTCCCGCCGTTGGAACTTCTTTCTGAACACTTACTTTCCTGATAGGTACAATCTTCAAGAGTGCAATGTCAATGCTATCTTATATCCACCTTGATTCTCATCTTTCTGTAACCCCCCTTATTTTATCCCTCTTTCTTTTTGCTCTTCTCTCTTGTAAACCGCTAGTACACCAGTGGTAGTACCACCTTGCTTGGGGTGAATTGATTAAAAAAAAAGTCAAAAATTGGTAATGTTTCATCTGAAAATGCGATAACCTATACCAGGCTAGAAAATGAACAAGAAAAACATAAATAAAATAAGATAAAAAATAAAATAAAAACAAAGACAAAGATAATGGTCTAAAAATTTATTGTATACAATGATATTCATTAAGTTGCATTCAAAGAAAAGTCCTTTTTTTAATTCTTTTTGAAGTCTTCATTTTCATTTCTTCAATTGATTAAAGAATCACTTGAATATGTTCAAGAACATGAGTTAACCATAGAGAAACCAAGCTGCAGTGTAATTAAAAAAAATATTTGTCTATATTTCTGAGAAGAGGTATTTAAATTGTTCAGACTGTTGTCCTCATCTTTATTGCCATATTCATGACATTAGTAGTACACTCTGACCTTCTCCAGGTGATTGGAATTTGAACCAAACCCTTTATTTCAATCACTCAGAAACATTGTTCTCGTTCCATGAGTCATGCTACTTCCTGATTTCTCAGTTATCTTTCTTTAACTCAACTCTTAAAATTTTTGTTTGCCTCTGCTGTAGCCAGGTACTGAACTCAGTTCTTTGGGTCAAGACTTGGGATCCAACCAATTCTTTTATCTACTAGGTCATGAGTCCATATGTATGAATTTTTGAGATTTATAAACCTAATGTCCCAGTAACCAATTTTAACAAGAGCTGATATTACAACTTGATATTTGTAATTGATTTTCTCTAGCACTCTGTATTACTGGTTCCCATATAGTATTCATTTCTATGCTAGGCCAGCTTAGAAGATTTTTGTGGCCTAGCATATGTGCTGTTTCCAGTGGTGTTCTCTATCAATCTTTGATACTAATGATTTTCTGTAGTATTTTTTTTTACCAGAGTGCATATTGCAATCTTTAACATCAATGAGCACTCCGTTTTACTGGTTCTCATATTGTATTCATTTCTATGCTTGGCTTAGGAGATTTTTGTGGTCCAGTGATTGAAATAAAGAAGTTTATGTTTGTTTTTATTTTATAATCATGTTGCCGCAAGCAAGGCATTTTACTGCCACTGTTGAGCAGGGGGTTATGAGAAAGAGTGACAGGTTACAGGGGGTGTCTGGAAGAGGGTAGGAGAAGGTTGAGAATACTGCTGAGAGTGGAGTGGACAAAGATAAAAGCATGAGCAAGAGATAAGAAGCAAGTTAGTGAGATGGTAGATGACTATTGACTTTACATTTGAATTCTTGAAGATTGTAGCTGTCAGGAAATTCCACAGACGGGAAGTGCGAGAGAAGCTGCTGCTGGAGTAGAATTTGCATTTACAATTTATTAGTTTCACAGTAAAAGGGTGGGACCTAGTTGCTAATCTTCAAAATTCCAATCACCTGAAGAAGAAGGTTGGAGCATACAATGGTTGAAATGTCATAAATATAAAGAGCAAGACAACAGTCCAAACAATGTAAATAAAATAAAAAGTAGCAATTTGGGACTCACAAGAGAACAGCCTGACACAACAGTCCACAATGAGTCATGTCAGAGTCCGTGAAGCAAATGTAACAGTGAATTTCATTTTCCCTTGAAAAAAACTGGCTTCACTGAAAGCATTAAATCAAATGATCACTTCCTCAGATTGATTCACTTCATTGGAAAATTGAAACGTAGAAAATTAAGGGAAGACAAATATGGTCTTTTGAATGGGAGTCGAGATTTATCCCATGTTTCCAGTTTAGGATTAGGTCTCCTCTTCCTTCTAAAATCTACTTCAACTCTATACTTCTAACATCTCTGCCTAAACTCTGAAAGTTATTTACTATTTTTTTTTTCTCTCCTGAATAGGAGTAAATAGGGTTGACTATCATCTGATTCACACTCCTGAGTCATTTGGTCAGGACTAGAGGTTCATCTATTGTTCACTGTTCAGGAGTGGCTTTTTTGTTCCTTCTAAAGTCTTTTCATTTTCCTTCACTCCCAGTAACCCTTTGTGTCTTAGTGACATTATTGCCTTACTTTAGGTGAATTGATTAGAAAAAAAATTATATCACATTAGTGCTTTTTTCTATCATTACCAGTTGATTTATTTATCTATTTATGATAATAGATACCATTTTTTTAATGGATGTGCTGATTGGCAAGCCAAGTTCAAATTCCAGTCAAGATGGTTATATTCATTTTCATACAAATGTGCATTGTGGTATAACAGATACTGGCTCAGAATGAGAACTCGGAGAGCCAAGTTCAATTTCCAGTTGAATTTGTTTTATTCACTTACACACAAAGACACTTTCACTTGGGAAAGACATTAATCCATCTCGTCTCCCTCCAGCTATGGCTTAAATAGCAGGACAGATTTGGCTCTATAGCCTTGGTTGGCAATTGGCCTACCACAAAAAGTAATGGCAACATATTACTGGAAAATTTGCTTAGTCAGTCATGTTTGAAAAGAGACATGATCATCGAAGCATATATCACATACAGTAATTAACTGACTGACTGACCCTTTGGAAAAATATGAATCCATCTATTCTCCCCTCAGCTATGATGTAAATAGTAGAGTCCTAGTGGTGCACATAAGTGAACTCTAGCTAAGGTCACTACATCATGTTTGAAATACCAGTTCCCACACAATCACTGAAGTTAAGTAATGTTGAGCCTGGTCAATATCTAAATTCGTGACATCTTGTGAACACCAGGCACTTTAAGCTTAGATGAGCAGATGGTACAAAAAAATAAAGGCTTGGAATAGTTAAATTAGAGAGCTGAGTTCCCACTGGTTTCATTATATTCACATATATGCAAATAACCTTGTATTCTATAAAAAAAAACAAAAACAAAAAAAAACAACATTTTGATTGTAAGAATTTTTGCTTGGAGATAACAATGGTTTAGTGATCTACAGTAATTAACCCATACCTGGAATGGGGAGAAGAGATGGTTTCATATTGTCATAATAAAACATCATATCACCTCCGACAGTTGATTCGCCAAAGAGATTAAGAAGTATCAAAGTAAGGAAGTACGAGACAATTCGGTTTCCGGTCCCAATTCGTCTTGACTTACCATTTTATGAACTCTCTGTTACTTGTACTTTTCTGTACAATAAACTCTGTTATTTGTTTACCCCTTACGTGTTGTGTAAATCTTTCCACTTGGAAATTAACTTGCTGTTCATAATATTCCCGTGATATAACACATATCTTTCATAGTGTTATTTTTACTAAATGAATATAAGGTACCCAACAGGAGTTGGAACTCTTTGATTAAAAATACCAAGCCAGTATCCATTACACCAGTGGCGCAACCAACCTGACAGCAACTTATATTGACCAGGCTCAACATTGCTTAACTTTGGTGATTGTATAGGAACTGTATTTCAATGAGAAGTGGCTGTAAGACAAGAATTGTTTGCTAGAAAAGTTAGCAAAGTGCTGAAAACCTATCAAAGCTAACCAATCTGATGGTAGTTTGTAGAACAGACTCACTTGTGGGTGCTTTCTACATCTCAAGTCAAGAGTCATCACTTCCTACTTCCTCCTCTTAATTTTTTATCAGACACGCACCTCAATCAGTAACTTTTTACCATGAGTGGCTCTCGAGCCTTTTATTTGGTGAATGTTAATGTATCCATAATGAATGAACAATTCAGATATGAATTTGGTAGGGCAGTAAGATTCTCTGTTGTAAACAAAGAACAACAAATGAATTAGCTAGTGTAATATTTAAAAATCAAATATAATTTTAAAAAAATAAAAGCGTAGTTCACATCATCGATTTTCGATATTTATCGGGGGTACCTTGACACAAAACCTAGCTAAGAACACTTGCAAACGCTTATAGTACAACTGTGTAAATTTTTAAGAAAATCGGTTCAGCCGTTTCGGAGTTTATAGGTAACAGATACATACACACACAGACACAAAGTTCTATTTATAAATAAGTTTAGATAATAGATACCATTTTTTAACGGATGTGCTGGTTGGCAAGCCAAGTTCAAATTCCAGTGAGGATGGTTATATTCATTTTCATACAAATGTGCATTGTGGGGAATGAGAATTCGGAGAGCCAAGTGCGCTATGGGTTAAATAGCAGGACAGATTTAGCTCTATAAGTAGTTCCCTTTTTTATATTTTGATTTTTTTGTGAAGTAAATCATTCGACAAAATGAAGATTCGATTTTATGCTTTTGATGAAGAAGGTTTTTCGAGCAAATGACATTCACCATTATGATTGCCTCTGAAGCAAAATGGAAGAATTAGTGTGAGCATTGGAGAATGAATAAAGAATATAGCAAATAAAATGACAATTAAATTAGGAGTTTTTGCTCAGGAGAGGTTTAATGTGAAACCTACCCTGTTGTAAAGAAAATATTATGGCCTTTGTAAATTAAAAAATATGATACTTTTCCCTTTTTTTGAGTACTAAAATAACTTGTTTTGTCATGATGTTTGGCAGATGAAGACAACAGAGAAATGCTAAAAACAAAAACAATGAATGCTAAAATCTACATCAGTCAGGGGCAAACTGTGGCCCACAGGCAGCATGCAATGCATTTGATCTTTCTAAATGACACGCTTAATTGCATAAGAAAAATAGCGTTTCTTAAAATTTTCTTTTGTTTCATTCTCACTTGTTTATTAACATATTCTTTCATACATAGCCACATACATAAACAATGATCAGATACAATGTTTCTTGAATTTTGTAAACTTTCAGCGAAAGTAACATTTTCAAAATTTTAAACCATTGAGAACTTTCACTAAGGAAGATCATACATGCAAAAAGAATTTTGTTTTTGACAGAAAACACAATTTTTTTCTATAGAAAAGAAATATACTTTTATAAAATTTTCAAATGGATAAATTAAACATAAATCACATACAGTTACATATGTTAATCAACACAGTCCTCTGTATTAATATACCAAAACTTCAACTTGTTAATTATAGAAAAATCTTCAAAAAAAAAATTCTTTTCCATTTCTAAGGTTTTGATTTTCAGTAAAATAATTGATTTCCTGTATCATACATAATTCAATTACTTTTTTAAAATAATGAAGGGTTTTATTCAGTTTATTTTTTCAAAAAGTCAATCCTAACATGAAATTTCTGAAATCGTATATAATTACATTTCTGAGATAAGGTATTGTAATTATTTACATTGTTTAAACTGCTGTTCTCATTTTTGTTGCCATCTTCACAACATTTCAGCTGTTGTACACTCCCACCTTCTTCAGGTGACTGGAATTTTGAATTGAACCCTTTATTTTGATCATTCAAATAGATTGATCTTGTTCTGTGAGTCATGCCATTTCCAGATGTTTTAGTTATCTCCATTTAACTCAACGCTCCAAGTATTTTTGTTCACCACTACTGTAGACAGGTACTGAACTCACAACTCTTTGGGTCAAGTCACTGGATTCAACCAAAGCTTATGAAAAATAGATATAAAAAATAAAAATGAATAAATGCCATAACATATCATAAATTATTGAGTTATCTTTGCCGTTATCTTCATTCTGTTATTAAATTGTAATTTTTTTTTCATAAAACATCTTCAAACGTAAGTCTACAAAGCTAAACTAAGATTCTATCAAATATTGGATAATTGCTGAAAACTGTGTTAATTTTTTAATTTTAACATAGTTAAAAATAAAAAAAAGCTATTTCTATGAATAAGATTTATACCTAAATTTGTCTTCCATACTTTTGGTCGGATACTGTAAATCATCAGTTGTCGGCTGCTGCTAAGGTGCTGATAAGGTGTTAACAACTGTGATAATGAGGCTACCATAATTGATAAATGCTTTTTGAAACATTTTTCAAGCAGTAAGCAAGTAATTCTTGTTTCATGTCAACTTAAAGTAAGTTTAAATTTGGTAATTTGAAGAAAATAATGTGTCAGCAAGGTGTATTTTATTTTTGTAAGATTTTTTAAAACCGAGAATTGGCTTCTGCTTACAATAGATAAAAAATGGTGGAAAATTTGAAATTTAAAAATTTTTTTTTAAATTTATAAAAATTTTTGATTCCAATCAATATAATTTCAGTTTAACATACACTAGGGTATTTTGCTTACTGGAATTACTAAATTTAATCCCTTGGCTTTCAATTAAAGCTAATTTTAAAGCTTGAAGATAACTTATTTCTAAAATTTAAATTTAAATTTAAGTATAGAAAAATGAGTGGAGGTACCTACTTTTATCCATTGTGGATAAAAGAGTTGTGAGTTCAATACCTGGTTACAACTGGTGAACAAAAACTTAGAGAGTTGAGTTAAATTAAAATAACTGAGACATCTGGAAGTGGCATGGCTCATGGAACAAGATCAATCTGTCCAAGTTTTAGAAATAAAAGGGTTCAGCTCAAAATTCCAATCATCTGAAGATCAGTGCATACAACGGCTTAAACTTTGTGAATATGACAAGAGTCCAGACAATGTAAATAAATATGGTAGTACTATGACTTTTAGAATTTGTTTTTGGTTATTTGTAAGCTTCTATATTATGTTATTAACTGCATTCAAAATATATAAGAACTGTCCAATTACATTATTAGCAAATTGTAAAATAAAGTGTTTGAAATATTTTTATTTTTTACTTTTACTGTGTATATGGTCAAATCAAATTTTTGATCATGGGGTGACCTTTTTCAAGAACTAAAACAAATTAATGTATTTTTTTAATGAAAGTTTATCAATTTATGACAGGGGCATAGGGTTACAAAAAAAGTCATAACCCTAATGCTTACGCATATGGTCTTCTGTAGTGAAAATACCTGATGTACATGTTACAAAAAAATTACTTTGAATTTTTTAGTAGTGCAACCAGCCTTATGATGAGCCATAGATCAACCGGCCTACTGATTGAAAAAAGTTGCATATGCCTGATCTTGGCAGTGCATACAGCTGACAAAAGCGTCTGCTCATGTAACAGATAAGCAATTTGGAAATGTAGATTGCTGAGGTCATAACCCACTCAATTTTATGAAGCTAAAGGCAAGTCAGTCTATTTTACAGATGTGTGAAATGAAAATATAAATTATTTTTTTGTGTAAAACTTTTCAAATATTGTTACAAAATTAAAAAATAGATTCTTATTTTAAAAAATTACGTAGTTTCGTACCGGATAAAAACAAATTAAGATGCAAAATCATATTTTTTCTTTAATTTTCAAAAAAAAAAAAATGTTAAACTTTCTTATGAAAATCTCATCATAGAGTAGTTTTTATATTTCCAACCATGTAAGACTCACTTTAAAAAATAAAACATTCTTCAAATACCAGTCAGTCTTCTTATTGTTAGGTTACTGGGATTTAACTAACACGTAAACAACCTCTCTTCGGCACACTTGTCCTTTGAAGATTTGTAGAATGAAATAAAGACAATCAATTGGAGTAGACAGACTCAAAGGGAGTAGATTGACTCAATTGGAGTAGATAGACTGAACTATCGCCCGGTTCACACTCCACCCACGTCTATTGAACAGGTGAAGAGGCTCATCCCTTGTTCACTGTTTAGGATGTGGTTTCCGGTTTTCTCTTTTCCAATCTTCTTACTCTTACGTAGCCCCCTGTGCATCAGTGGCGTTACCGCCTTGCTTGGGGTGATATGATTAAAAAAAAAAAAAAAATTAAAATTGCGATTACAAATCAAAATAACAATATGGTTATTTATGTCATTCACCCTACTAAGATGTGGATGTGACACATGGTCGAGGTTTAATGTGGGGAGCCCGAATGCATGTAAACAGGTAGGAGCTAAAAATTGCCCAGTCCCTGCACCATTGGTTGTGCTGGCCTCAGTGGCAACCACTGATCCATCCCACTGGTACAATGGGGTGTTGTAGCTACGGGACACTGTTCCCTGGGACTGAGCATCTCAGAGTATAATTTTTCTCAGATGCATGTCTGTCCTTGGACAGAGATACAACTGAGCTGCACTCTGTCAGAGGACAACTGAGAAATGATGATCTCATCAACCAAAAAATGGCAGGTAAGTATGAATATTTACCTCCCCCCGACTAAGTTGTGGATGTGACTCAAGGTCGTGGTTTTATGTGGGGAGCCCAAACATGTGCGCACGGGCAAGGGCCAAAAATTGCCCAGTCCCCACAACTGATCCACCCCTTTGATGCAATGGAGTTACTGTTCCTCAGGACCGGGCACCTCTCAGTATAATTTTTCTCAATTGTATGTCTGTCCTTGGACAGAGACGCAACAAAGAGATGATAATCTCCACCTGATGCAACAGGTAAGTATGTTTCATTGTTCACAAAATAAATAAATTTTATCATAAAAAATGTAAAAAAAAAAAAATTCTAAGTTAAATTTATTTAAATATAAGAAAATTATTATCAAAAATCTTGATCAATAAACTGAGTGACAACCCTTCACCAAACAATGAAAAAATTTACTCAAATTTCAATAAACTTAAATCATGTCTAAAGGTTGAATCAACTTTGCATCTATTAAGTTGAAGAGTGGGAGTCTAATATCTTCAGAAATTTGTTATTTAAGGATAGTGAGTTCAATCCTTGGCAAAACACAACCGAATACATAGTTAACTGTAAGCATCTTCATTTTTCAACAATTGCAGCTCATAGATATGAGTGGAAGTGATGGTTGGTTGGTTGGTTGTTTTGTTTTTATGGCATATCAACACCTCAGCAGGTCATTTAATGCCAACTAAATTTCTATTTATTTATTGCTAGTAATACCTTTTTCTTGCAACAATTTATTGTTGTTTTTATATAAGTTTTGTGTCTAGTAATACTTTTTTCTTTTTCGAGTATCAAGATTCATTGGGATTTGTTTTTAAGGGCAGGGTCCCCAAGTCCTACCCTGTTATTTAACCCATAACTGGAGGGAAGAGACAAATTAATACTTTTCCCAAGGGTACCAATGCAGGGTATTCAACTAGAATTTGAACTCAGTTCACCGATTTCCACTGCTCCACAATGCACAGCTGTCACTAAACGCTTACAGCACCTGGTATTCCCAAGCGGTCACCCATCTAAGTACTGACCAGGCTCAACGTTGCTTAACTTTGGTGATCGAGCGAGAACCGGTGTATTCAACATGATATGGCCGTAAGCAATAAATGCTTACAGCACCTGGTATTCCCAAGCGGTCACCAATCTAAGTACTGACCAGGCTCAACGTTGCTTAACTTTGGTGACTGAGCGAGAACTGGTGTATTCAACATGATATGGCCATAAGCCGGATGTGATGGATTCATACCACTGCCAGTGGCATTTATGTGAAAGTGAATGCAACAAGTGTGACCAGAATTCAAACAGATTAACTGTTCCAAGCCATTAAATATTAATCTACTTACACATCCAATACCTCAGTAAAATCTAACACTGGTTGTTTTTGATGGCTTATCAACCCTTTGCAGGTTATTTAAAGCCATAAAATGTTTTTACATTTTAAGAATTCTTTTTTTTTTTAAGATATTAATGGTTTAGTGATATGTCTTACTAATTAACCCATAGGAACATCTACAGAATACTAATGTACAAAAGTTATTTCCAAAAGATTTTTCCGTTCTTTATTTTTAACTAATTTTTATGAATGACCACTCTATTTAAGTAGTTCTTATCAAAATCTACAGTGTAACCCGGATATAAGAGAGTTGCCGGGACCAGATAAAATTCTCTTATATCAGGGTCTGGTGTATTTTATATATTGCCACAGGCTCCAATTTGGGGCCAGAGAAAATCTCTTATATCCGGGTTTCTCTTATATCCGGGTTATACTGTATTTTGCACATTTATAAATATACCATTTGTGTGTGCCTTCAATACTGCTGTCATATCAGGTCAGGTTTTCCTGCAATTCATCTTGAGGATCTGGAGAATGAGCTTGAGTTTTGTTTAACAGCATATCAACCTCTGTGGGTTATTTAATGCCAAAAAAGTAAGGTTTTAAAGTATTTTTTATTTTATAATGTTCGTTTATAGTAAGAAGGTTGATTTAGTCAGATTTTAATGAAAATTTATTTTTATTCTTTTTTTTAGTTTAGAAAACTGAAAATGTCTTCTAGTTTTGTATTCAAAAAATGTTTAGCCGAGAATAATTTTTTTTTCTTCAAAAAATGTTATATTAGTAATATTTTTCTTTCAAAAATGTATATATTTCTATAAAAGTTTATTTTTTTATACTTTCATAGTGTTTTGACCCCACTTTGGGGTGTAACTATTTGATCATAGCTGGGACCTGGGAACAACAGCAATTAAGAGGTGGTTCCATGATCCTCACAACCTTCAAATCAGAGGGCTTGCTGCCGGATGCAGTTTACCGTCATACCCAGGACCAGGATCTGGAGAAAATCCCAAGGAAGATCTGCAATATAATCAATCCTGACTTGGCAGTTTACCTTTGGTCACTCTCTCACTGACGTGATGTGGCTTCCCTGTCTTTTCTACAAGTATTTTCATGGCAACTGCTCTAAGCTTTTTTCTCCTGGTGCCCCAACCACACGTACTTACGCGTGTTACTAGATTGGCATCAAGGTCCCACCTTTTTACTGCCAAAATAGTTAAATGTAATCGCCTTTTCTACTCTAAGTTTCTTTTCTCACACTTCTTACTGGTGGATCTCCCTTCCATTTGCCAGATAGCTACAATCTCCAAAAGTTTAAATGCAATGTCAATTGCCATCTTCTATCTCCTTGATTCCGATCCTTCTCTTATCCTTTCGATATCCCCTGTACCTTGTTTTTTCACTCACTGTAACTCCCCAGTGCACCAGTGGCAGTCCCGCCTTGCTTGGGAAGAAATGATTATAAATTTTTTTTTTCAAAAGTGCTAAACTTTTTCAATGCCTGAGATGGAATTAAAAATATCAAAACCAAGTGAAAATGGTATGCTGACCATTTAATATGGTATTAGATTACAAATTGTAATGATGTGAACCAGTCTGTTGAAAAGGAATATTTTCTTGTATTGGTAAAATAATGGTTTTAGTGATAAAATCTTAATAATTAACCCATAGCTTAGGGGATAAAAGGCAGATTCATTCCCTTCCCAAGGGTATTTGCATAGAAGTGAATATAATGAAGCCAATGTGAATTTTAATTCAGCTCTTCAATTAACATTCCATGCCAATATCCATTATACAACCTGCACACCTAAGCTTATAGCACCTGGTATTCCCAGCCATTTAGGTACTGACCAGGTTTGACGATGCTTAACTTTGGTGATTGTATGGGACCCAATGTTTCAATTTTTATGTGGCCATAAGACAAATCTAACATTAACAACAGTATTTAAATTCTTTCATATTTTTACTGACCATGAATAAACTTATAATATTAATCCAAGCAATACCCAGTAAATATTTAGAAAGCTTATTGTTTAATTTTTACTTTTTTAATGACTTAACTGTGACAACAAAGAAACCTCAGTTAATCTATTTCTACAAACTGTGCTTTCTTTGGTCATTGTTGGTAAGTGATCTGTTTAGAATCATTCTTTAAATGGATATTAGCATTTGATATTAACCAAACTCTACCTAAAATATGTACAAGGTCGACGCCTCATTGGGAGCATCAGACAGTGCTTTGTGATTCTTACTAACTTATCAACATTTACTGTTTTCAACCTACATTTATATATACATTTTATATATATATATATATATATATATATATATATATATATACATTATATATATATATATACATTTTATATAAGCACAACATTAAAGGGGTGAAGATATTTTGGATTTGACGTCATTCTAGGTTCATTTTTTTTTGGTCAAATCTGGGAATTTGTTTTGTTCATGCTAAGTCTCATAAAAACAATATAAAATTCAGTTTTTTATCAATAATGTTGAATGTGTTAGAATTATCCAACATGTTAAAAAGGAAAAATCTCAAGTTGATGTTAAAAATTGCCACAAAACATTCATGTATTATGACACATCTCTAATTTGTATTTAGATACATTGTATTTATTTTCAGTTTTTCTACTTGAATTGTTCACCTATATTGCAATGATTCATTACTGTACATAATTAGGTTAAAATAAAATTTGCATTTTATATGAATACTACATTATGAAAATTGAGATCGAGTAGAGTGGGCACCTTGTATCATAGATTCGGTGGGGGCCAACAAAACCCTTGCATCAGCCTTGAATACACCTATGGGCTAAAATATATCCTGTGTGGTTGATTTTAAGTGACTACAGTTACTCGAAGCAAAAAGTAGTTGACTGTTCCCGACTTTGTAGGGGTGTATGCAGCTATTTCACTGAAAAAAAAAAAAGAAGAAAAACTGGCGAAAAAATTAGAGGCCCAGACAAAATAGAGAAGAATAATTGTAAAAAGAAAATATAACTGCGAACGAATACTTCAACAATGGCCCTTTGGAAGAATTGAAATCAATTCTGAAGAATTTAATTACTTTGTAGAATTTGTTCCTTATATTTCAAGAAGTGGGCATCCAAAGGCATATTGAACAAAGTTCTACAATCATTAATGATTGTTGGTCTACTTATAATGAGCTTTAAATGATCCGAGGTAAAATAACAAAATTATAATTTATGAAAATAATTTTTTGGGATTTATATGAATCTTTAGTTCATACTCAAACAATAGAGAATAGCTGACTTCATCTAAAAAGTGTTTTCTCAGAGAAAAAGAAACCAACAAGCATCCACATAAATGGGAATATATATATGAATATATGTGAAATATATATATATATATATATATATATATATATATTAACATGCCCTGTGGACATAGAAGAATCCAAAGGAGTATCCTTTACATATAATGGTAGGATAACTCTCTACAAGAGCTCTAAACATATATGCATATAAAAACATATAGAGCAAATATAAGAAAAATTAAGACAGACACGTTATTTCAGGGTAATTCGGAAGTATAGGCCTATTTCAGGCGAACCATCTTCAGCTTCTGTCTTTATTCAACGAAGGATTCTACATGAATGGGATTCGCTCCTCTAAAAAAGAAAAATCCATCCGTTTGTCAAACCCACAGACATTCCTACATAATCATCGGTCAGTGTCGACGAAAGTTCGAGGTAAGCGGGTGGGTCAGTCGAGAAAGAGGGAGTGATAAAGAAAAGAGAAGAAAGGAAAGACATGAGAGAGAGGGAGAAAGAGCTTTACATCCTTAATTTAAAGGAAACTAGAGGAGAGACAGTTATATTCTGATCATCTTATATGTTTTTATTTTGTTCTTTATTTTTTTTATTCGCCGGATTAAGTCGTTGTGAATCCCATTCATGTAGAATCCTTCGTTGAATAAAGACGGAAGCTGAAGATGGCTTGCCTGAAATAGGCCTATACTTCTGAATTACCATGAAATAACGCGTCTGTCTTAATTTTTCTTTATATATATATATGTATATATATATATATGCAATTTGTTATATATATTATATTATTTATATATTATA
This sequence comes from Ascarosepion bandense, assembly GCA_037127315.1. Classification (NCBI taxonomy): domain Eukaryota; kingdom Metazoa; phylum Mollusca; class Cephalopoda; order Sepiida; family Sepiidae; genus Ascarosepion; species Ascarosepion bandense. The sequence goes on from JBBBDQ010001190.1 coordinate 714,629, forward strand.
TATGTGTGGTACTTATTTGAAAGTGCTCAATATCAGTGATAGAGATGACATATTCATATACATAGGTGTGTCACACCTATCTATATGAATATATACGAATATATATATTTTGGAAAAAAAAATCAAAAACTGTATTTGAAAATATATTAAAAAACAACAAATGATATATAAGAATTTTAAACTCACATGTTTTGTGACCCAAATTCTAAACTTTCATCAAACTTCCATTAATAGCCATATGACTAGTTTATTTTAAATTTTTACTTGTACTTGAATTATGTTGTTTTTCTTAAAAAACTTTTTTTTAAAGATAAAGGTATGACAAAATAGAGGTTTTGTGATTCCATGAATTTCTATTAATGGCCGTGTGACTAGTTATTTTTAAAAAACATTTTTCAAACATAATGGCATGACAAAATGGAGGATTTGGAATGTGAAGTGATTTTAAATGTTGCTAGTTTATTCAGAAATGTTTTTCATAAAAGAATAAAATTAAGCATGATACTCAGATGATTTTTCCATGTCAGCTGCACACACCAGTAACCTCGGTAATTTCAATAATGAGAAAGAATTCCATTACGGACTCTAAATAAATTTTTGGTTCCAATCCACAGTGGAATGACTGCTAAAGACATTCTCTCCTCAAAATTTATAAACAAATCATGCAGATGCATAGAAGCATCTCTTCCTCATCAATAAGATGGATCACCTTTGGTCTTATCTTCACATTTTTTTTTGTTCTGGTCTTAAAGTCAAAATGCTATAATCACTGAACTGTATCCCTTTTCGTGTTAACATCATTCTTACTTTATAATAAAAGCAAATTAAAAATATTTATTTATATCTCAAGGTTGTTGTAATTACACTTTTCCTTAAAAACAGGCAGCAAAGTATAATCTTAGATATTGCTACTTGCCACTTGAAAGAGAAATCATGCAAGAAACTTTCTTTTTATATATTTGAAAATAGTATTTTTTTTAAAAAACATAAGTTGCATCGGTGTAGAAGACACACCCTTATTTTGAAGACAGATCTTTAGAAAAAAAACTACAGTCATATTTTTAAATTTTAATCTGATACTTTAAAAATTCATACATATAGTTCCACACACAAGAGCTCAAAACATTGAAATAATAAAACAACATGAAAACAAATGTTTATATTTCTAAGATGAGATACAGTGTGTCCATAAAGTCTGTGTGCACTTTAAAAAAATTATAACTTTATTTGTATTTGCAACAGAAATAATTTGTAAAAAGGATTAGAAAGAAGTAACTTTATATTTTTTAAGGTTTTATTGAAATTTTATTTAAGTTTCCACATATCTTCCATCATTAGCAATAAAAAGGGTAATATGATTTTGCAGTTCACTGATTTACAGTAATGCCTGAAATCACATTAGTTATTTTAGCTTTCAAATCTTCTAATGAACTAGGTTTGGTTGCATAGACAATTATTTTCACACGTTCCCCATAATAAACAAATATAATGGAGTTCAAGGCCAATAAAATGGTCCACCCCTTCTGATCCATCTTTTAGGAAATTCCTGATTTAGAAACTAACACGCAGAGAAAAGTGACAAGGAGCTCCATCTTGTTGAAACGTATTATTTATCAAGTTTAATTGTTCAAACTCATTTTGTACAGATTATTTGTATTTGTGATAGAAATAAAGTTATAATTTTTTTTAAAGTGCACACAGACTGTATGGACACCCTGTATTGTAACAAATTACCCTATTTCTATTGTCCAGTCTGTTCTTCTCATCTTTACTGTCACATTCACTACGTTTTGACCATAGTATGCTCCACCTTTCTTCAGGTGATACTTGTTGGAATTTTGAACCAAACTATTTAACCAATGGGGTTTTGGACAATGCTTTATGAGTTTTGTTATCTTATCAACGTTTACATTTTTTTCTAATTACACTACCGGTCATAATTATTAGGCCACACCAGTTTTTTAAAAGAAATTATGTATTTCATACTATTTTTAGTATTTATTGCCAAGTGGATAATTCTAAGTGAAAACAGAATGGTTCTTTTGTTATTATTACTTTGCAAAATTTTACAAGGCAAGGAAGCAAAGATGAACTCGTCCAAATCACCCTAAATTTTCTTCATTCTTTCATTGATGAAACTGCATTACAGGTAATTATTAAATATTTATAAATTCATTTGATGCTCATGTTATTTTGCAGTATTAACAAAAGAAATATTTTATTTTCATTTACAATTATTCACTTAGCAATAAATACTAAAAAATAGTATGAAATACATAATTTTTTTAAAACACTGGAGTAACCTAATAATTATGGCTGGTAATGTATATCTATATACATTACAAATTAAACTAAGCACTATTGACTATTATTAAAGGATGAAAAATATTTGCAGATTTTGATGTCATTCTGGAGCTTTTTTTTGGTCAAAATTTGTGAATTTTTTTGCTCATTCAATGTCTTGAAAAAACACAATATAAAATTAACTATTTTTTTTTTATCCATGATGCTATCCTGAGTATGACGATAAACTGCATCCAGCAGCAAGAGGTTTAGAGGAGAGTGGAACCACATCTTAATTGTTCGAGTCTGCTCTGACCTGGGGTGGTAGCACCTGTTAGGGACCCAGCTATGGGCAAATAGTTAACCCCCAAACTGGGGTCATTTAAGAGAAAAAGAAAACGTTAGGCTGTGTAAGAGTCTTTAACTTTGGATAGCAACTTTTCTTAGTGAAGGAAATCTTTGAAATAAAAACATCTACACCTACTCTGTGTAGAATAGGGTAGACTGAACTCTCTAACCTTGATAGATAATCTTCCTAAAGATGGTGTCTTTATAAAACAGAGTTTCCAGTTTCCAAAACTGGTTGGTGTTAGAATGGGCATACAGCTGTAAAACTCTCTTCAATATTTCATGATGGTTCAGTTATGGAGCAATCAAGAAACCCCATCTAACCCATGCTAACAATGTTTAATGGACGTTAAACGATGATGATGATGATGATGTTGAATGTATTCAAATTATTCAACATTTTAATAAGAAAAATTTCAAGTTGATGTTAAAAATTGTCACAAAACAGTGTTGATTTATTTAAGATGGAATGATCTGTTAAGACATTAGTATTAAAATACATTGTATCATTTTCAATTTTAATTCCCCGTGACCCAACAGATAAAAGTGTTGATTGATTGACCCAAAAAGTGTGAGCTTCATCCCTAACCTCAGTGGAGAGAACAGAAAATCAAAGAGTTATCAAGATGAATTAAACAAAACTAAGAAAGGCAAGTTTCCCCTGTAAAGGGTTTGGGTTCAAAATTTCAACAAATATCATGTGAAGAAGTCCGGAGCATACAATGACCGAAACTTTGTGAACATGACAGTAAAAGATGAGAACAACAGTCCAATCAATGTAAATACTGCAAATAAAAACAAATGTTTACCGTTCTTCAGTTTAGTTCAAAACTTACAAATTCTCATTGTTTTCCCTATCGCTTGAAAATGAATCCGACAGTCATCATTGGATCCATTATCATGATCAAAGGGAATGCCATTCTTGGTCTGATACTATGTTTCTTAAATGACGGATTCACTACATCACATTTTTTTTCCCCATTAATTTTTCACCTTTATGCACCTGAACAACCATCAGCTTTTTTCCTTTATCCAATTTTAGTTCTTATAACAAGGCCTTTGCATTTTATGCACTGAAAATGCCACAATGGATGCCCAGTAAAATTTTCTAAATTATTATCTCATGAAATCCTCTTTAAAAAATTATGTTTGTTTGAGTTTTGTTTAACGGCATATCAACCTCTGTGGGTTATTTAATGCCAAAACGTGGGGTTTTAAGGTATTTTTTTAATGTCCAATTATAGTAAGAAGGTTGATTTAGTCAGATTTTGATGAAAGTTTTTATTTTAGAAACTGAAAATGTCTTCTAGTTTTGTATTAAAAATGTATTGCAGGTAATAATTTCTTTTTTCTTCAAAAATGTGTTATGGTAATATTTTTTTCTTCAAAACTGTATTGTTGGTAATATTTTTCATTCAAAAATGTGTATTTTTTAATAAAAGTCTATTTTTATAGTTTCATAGTGTTTTGAACCCAGTTTGAGGGTTAACTATTTGCCCATAGCTGGGACCTTAACAGGTGCTACCACCCCAGATCAGAGTGGACCTGGGGACAACAGCAACTAAGAGGTGGTTCCATGCTCCTCACAACCTCCCAATCAGAGGATGCAGTTTACGGTCATATCCAGGACCATAAATTATGTTTGTCAAAAAAAAAAAAAAATTAAAAAAAAAAAAAAAGAGGCCCCTTTCTCCACTGATCCACAAAATATAAAATTCGTTTAGAGTTGATTTTTGAGATCTTGCTATTGTGCATACCCACCACCCTCGGGGAAATTGCTTTTATTACTTTTATTCATACCTTTGGTGTATAAAACACAAGCAGATTTCAACATAAGCTATTAAGATAAGAAAGTACATCTTATACACTAAAAAATATGGTCACTTATTCAGACTGATTCATTTTCTACAGCTTATCAACCATTTTCAGGATATTTAAAGCCAAAAAATATTTTTATATTGTTAAAATTTGATTTGGTGATAAAAATTTTACTAATTAACCCATACTCGGCGAGAAGTGGCTTCTTACCTTTCCCAAGGGTATTTGCACATAAGTGAATACAACAAACCCAACTGGAATTGGAACTTGGCTCTCTGATCAATAATTCTGAGCTATTATCCATTACACCATCCAAGCTTACAGCAATTATATATAATTAAAATATAATAAGCAAGAGTGAAAAGGAAGACTGATTGTGGTACAGTGGATATCAGCTCAGAACGAGAAACCGGCGAGCCGAGTTCAAATTCCAGTTGAATCCATTGTATTCACTTACGCGCAAATACTCTTGGGAAAGGTATTAATCCATCTCTTCCTTCCAGTTATGGGTTAAATAACAGGACAGATTGGGTTCTATAGCCTTGGTCGGCAACCATTCTAGCATAGAAAGCAATGGCAACCTACTGCGGGATAATCTTCTGCCCAGTCAGTCATGTCTCTTTCGAGACATGATCGCCCAAGCGTGTATCATGTATGGCACTTAACTGACTGACTGAATATAATAGTTGGAAACATGATTAAGGCTTTTACTGGCATTAAGTAGGGGATCAATTTTATATTATTATGAAGTAATAAACTGATCCCCCACTAATTACTACTTAAAAATATAATACATCTCTTCCTGCTCTAGCTATGAGTCAAATAACAGGACAGATCGGGTTCTATAGCCTTTTGGTCGGCAACCAGTCTACAGCAGAAAGCAATGGCAACCTACTGCGGGATAATCTTCTGCCCAGTCAGTCATGTCTCGAAAGAGACATGATCGCCCAAGCGTGTATCACGTATGGCACTTAACTGACTGAATCAATATGGACTCTATATAGATTATCAAACTATTATATAATATCACTGCTCATACAGTTTTTAACTTTTGATATTAAAATTCAATGCATTATGAATATGTTATATATTGCTATGACAAGTAACATCTTTTCATTACTTAATCCATAGCTGGGGGGAGAAAGAATGGAGTCATATCTTCTTTAAGAGCATTAGTGCAAACAAGTGCCAAGAGACTGATCTTGAACAAAAAACATTTTGCCGTCTAATGAATTATTTTACTGCAGATTCTAATTCATAATTATACGTTTTCTTTAAAAATAGACAAATAAAATCTAGATAAAACTTAAAGTGGAACCAGCATGTAGGTGACTTGAAATGAGTTTAAGTGAATACTGTATGAAAATTTCTAACTAACTGATAAAAAAGTTTGAATATATTAATAAAAACTCAAATAATTTTTGTTTTTTGTTTTTTAATCATTCCACCTGAAGCAAGGTGGCCATACATCGAAGACACATGCAAGGGGTTACTGGGAGTGAAAGAGAAGAAGATTTTAGATGAAACCAGAAGCCTGCCTATATTGAATCCATAGCTGCATCTACTGAGGAAAGTTGGGTCAATGTGTTGGACCGGAAATTTTCTCATCAGAATCCATCCTACACATTTATAAATCTACCATTCATCCAATACTGTTGCTGTATCTCGTCAGGTGCTTCTGTTATTTGTCTCAAGGTTCTTGACAAAATCTAAAAAAGTATCTGCAATGTAATCGATTCTGACTTAGACTCTCGACCTCACTTTCTCAGTGACTTGACGTGTCTTCCCTCAGTCTTTTCTACAAGTATTTTAATGGCAACTACTCTGATGAGTTTATTTTTTTTTTTTACCCTGGTGCCCCAACCACAAGAATTTAAGTGTGTTACTAGATTGGCATCTAGGTCCCACATTTTTATCATTGAAATAGTTAAAAATAACTATCTCTTTTACTTTAACAATTTCTTTTCTTGCACTTCCCGTCTATGGAATTCCCTGTCATTTACTTGTTTCCCTGATAGGTCAGTCAGTCAGTTAAGTACCATATGTGATACACACTTTGGGCAATCATGTCGTTTTTGAGACATGACTGACTGGACAGAAGGTTATCCCACAGTAGGTTGCCATTGCTTTCTGCAGTAGACTGGCTGCCAGCCAAGGCTTTAGAACCCAATTTGTCCTATTATTTAACCCATAACTGGAGGGAAGAGACGGATTAATAACTTTCCCAGGGGTATTTGTGTGTAAGTGAATGCAAGGAATTCAACTTGTCCTTCCAAGCTGAAGTATCAAATACATGAAATTTATTTTACCTCCCCCTTACCCCCAAAAAAACAACCTAAAACAGAATTGCCAGTAACTGTGCAAATTTAACAGAAATATGCTAGTTCTAACATTATAAAGTTATTTGAAATTTTTCTATTCATTATTTATTTAATAAAATGTTTACAACATTTGATTATGCTAAAGAAAAAAAAATTGCTAATGGGGAATATGTCCTCACTAAATTACTGTCTTATTTTCTGTTTTAAACCATTTGTGAAATATTTTCCATGACTCGTGTTTCAACATAGATTATGGTAAAAATAGAAAAAATATAGTTTTTGTTAGATTTGAGAGGATTTAAACTTATATTAGTTTAACCTGCATAATAACATTGAGTTGCAGTTTCAATAATAAATCCAATAACTTTAATAGAACATGTTGAAACTATCTAAAAAATTAACAGAACATGTTGAGACTATCTAAAAATTTAACTATGAATCAATCTGACATATTTATATGTCTACCATTCATCCCTACTTTAAATATTTCTACCACATCTGGTCTGGTGAATCTGCAATGTTATTCATCTTAACCTGGCATCTCAGCTTCAGTCATTTTTTCCCACTGTTGCAACGAAGCTTCCCTGTGCTTTTTCTATAAATATTTTCAAGGTAATTGTTCTGGTGAACTTTCCACTATGATACTTAGACTTCATGAATTTAAGTGCAGTACTAGATTTGCAACAAGGACTCATCATTTTAAAGTTGAAATGGCTTGATGTAGCCACAGGTTCTATACTAACAGTTTCTTCTATAACATTTCTGGCTTGCTTCCTTGTCAAGTTTGAATTTCAAAAATTTAAATGCAATGTCAATCATTATCCTCTGTCTTCTTAATGCTTCTTTTATTGTCCTCTTTCTTTAATAGCATATTTTTCTTATTTTCTTTAACAGTCAGTAACCCCTTACATCCTAGTGGCTTTATTACCTTGCTTGGGATGAAATGATTAAAAAAAGGAATTAAAAGAACAAAGCTCATGTTTTGTTTTGACATCTAAATTAATTGTTCAGATTCTGATGAAAATTGTTCAAATTATTGAGGTTAATGTGATTTACTTCAGAGAGAGAAAGAGAGAGAGGAAAGAGAAAATGGGAGATAGAAAAGAGACAAGTGGGGAGAGAAAGAGAGAGAGACAAGAGGTGGGGGAGAGAGAAGAGACAAGAGGGGAGAAAGAAGAGACAAGAGGGGAGAGAGAGAGAAAGAAAAAGAGAGGAAATAAAATAAAAATCAAGGAAATTTCAAGCTCGTTATGCATTGACAGTAACCGAATTCAATGGTAATACTAGATGAACGTTTAGATTAGAAAATATTTGTCAATTTAGAGGCAACATTAAATTTCTTATATAGAGTTTAGCAGAAATACCTCCCACAATGGTAAGACAGTAGTTAGATAAAGACACCATTGCTACTAATGTTTTATCATTATGTGAGAGGTATTTCTTGCAGGTTGTTCTAGAGTAGGACTCAGCATACTTCCTGCTTTCCCCTACTAGTGTAACAATAGACTGATCCTATTTATAAATAGCCATATTAGACTAGGATTTGAGTAGGATTTGATTTACTCAAGTCTTTCCATTCTATGTAAGAGTATTTAATAAACCTTGTTTTCTGTTTCTTCAATACTCTAACTATAACCCTCATAATTCTCAGCTATTCTGAACAAAGACAACATTACAACACAGATCTTATATATATATATCTATATATATATATATATATATATACTAGCATGTAATGAAAGCTTTAAAACTAATCCATGGTTCTGGAGCTCAGTCAAATTTTGATTTTCCTGGTATCGATATCAAATCAGTTTTTCTTGTCATAAACTGAATTTTGAAGGCTAAATAAGTCCTCTGAGTAAATGGGCTGAGACTAAGAACTACAATTATACCTACTTAGAGCCAAACCCGAAGCAAAAGCTAAAATAAAAAGGCTGAAAAAAATACAGACATACAGGCAGATAAACAGACACACACATAAACATCTTGCCTTTTATATATATATATATATACTATCGATTTTCTGCACTATTGTAAGAACTACAACCTTGAAACTTCTGAATATCGTTTCTTATGTCTTTGTCTATGAGTGTATGAAATTTGATTAGAATCAGACCAGTCTTTCTATAACCCGATTTTTTCAATTATCGATATTTATCGGGGGTGCCTCGACACAAAACCTAGCTAAGAACACTCACAGACAACTGTGTAAATTTTCAAGAAAATCGGTTCAGCCGTTTCGAAGTCTATAGGTAACGGATACACACACACAGACACACACACACACACACACACAGACAAAGTTCCATTTATAAATAAGTGTTTCTGTAACAATATTGTGTTGAATAGAGTTGCCATATCTGGTCAAGTGCACCTGTAAAAAACCCTTGTGTAAATTAATTGAAAGAACTGTTTTAGTTTCCTTTCTTTTATCCTACGATCAGTTTTGAATCCACTGGAGGAACAGGGTGCAATCAATTTCTATTTTTCCCTCAGATTAGGTCATTTGCAGTCGTGTATGAATCTATCTATCTATGATAAAGGATATATATATATATATATATATATATATATATATATATATATATATACACTCTTGTACAAATTAATTGAAACAACTGCTTTAGTTTCCTTTCTTTCACCATACGATCAGTTTTCTACCCACTGGAGTGAGAGGGTGTAATCAATTTCTATTTTTTTCTAAGATTATGTCATTTGCAGGGTGTACAGTTATATATATCTATATATATAAGAAAATTAATCTAGTGAGCCAACAAACCTACCAAGGTTTCACCTAAATGGATCTTCAGGAAAGGTTGCCCAACCTTCCCTGAAGATCCATTTAGATGAAACCTTGATAGGTTTGTTGTCTCACTAGGTTAATTTACTTATTCTGCTCTGCTTACATACTGAGCTCTTTTTTGTTATTGATTACTCGTCTCAGGTTTTTTCTTTGGGCTACGTACTGGCTCGGTCCAAATCGCTTTGGCTGATGTTCATGTGCTTAGCTCTTTCTTTTTTTTACAACCATTTTTTTCCTTCCACATATATACATATACGTGGAGGGTTTTTCAAAACGAGTATAGTGATAAGTTTGCATTTATATATATATATATATATATATACACACACACACACACACACACACACACACACACACACACAAATTAATTGAAACAACTGCTTTAGTTTCCTTTCTTTCCCCATATGATCAGTTTTAGAATCTTCATTCCTGGCCATCTCTTATCTTTATTCTTCGATATCCCCTGTATCTTTTTTTATTCTCTCACCCCCTGTGCACCAGTGGCATTTCTACCTTGCTTAGGGTAAAATGGTTATTTAAAAAGAAAAATAAAGAAGAATGACTGGAGTTTCATGCTAGCAATGATTCTGTTTGACATCCAGACAAACATGCAAATAAAGTTTTTGGTCGAACAAATGCACAGAAGTGCAGTTTCAAATCAACTGCAATAAAAGCTTTGTAGTTCTGTATTATTTTTCCTAATTTTTTCCCCTCTCTTTTTGTCAAGAAATAAAATTTTAATTATACTCTGGTGTTGGTAATCACTGATGTTGCTAAATCTTGGCACAGTGTCCGAACATCCTCTGGCACCAGATTATTCTGCTGGAGGTCCTGGTGAATGACCTCCTCCCAGCAGCTGTGTAGTCTGCTGTGAAGTGATCTCCAGTTTGCTGATGACAGGTCAAACTGGTAGACAAAACTGGCTGGATGGTCATCAGGTCATTGCAAGACATAACCGAGCCAGTGAATAGAGCGTGATAGCTGGTCCTTTGATAGAGCACCTTCTTAGGCACAAGATTAAACCAGGTCAAGCCTAAGAGCACATGACTCAAAGTCAGGAGGTGAGGGTCTAATTGAGAATCCATGTCTTAGGGATGAATGGTAGCACAGAGAGGACAAATTATCATTGATGGCAAATATCTTGCAGCTCAAAATGTAAAAGATACTATGGCTTAGCTTATTTCTAAGTACTTTTACTTTTAAACTGGCATTGTCTAGCTATGACTGTAAGAATTGACCCTGTGACTGTCAAGTTGCTGTGAATCAATTATATATTCATGGGATGGCAACCAGCAAGGACAAATCATTCTCTCTATCATAATAAAGACTGTTATATGTAATGATATACGTGTGTAATGATATATGCTAAAAGTTCTGCCTTCTTCTACCGGACGCTCGTGGCCCAGGGGTAGAATCGCCGACTGATGCCAATTTGGTTGGGTTTCAATCCTGCGTTAGGAAGCAATTGGAGTCTAACCGTATTGATGAGCTGTGATACAGCAAAACAGATCTGTCTGCGAATGACTATAGTATATATATATATATATATATATTAGTGTTGAGTTGTGATAATGTTTAGCACAAAGGTTGTTGTTTTCTCAGTGGTTCCCACTGATAAAACATTTTTGCAAGCGGATTTTAATTGTAAAGTGGTCAATATTGGGATGGAGATAGAGCATTGATAAGCACAAAGAGTTTGAACTTACTCAGTTAAAGTGATAAAACTCTTTGTGCTTATATATATATTTCCCTCCTGTCACACTCATGGAAAGAGTGACAATAATGAGGCAGCATCAGCTCTGTTCTTTCTCTTTACTACTAATTACAAAAGCTTTTGGCACGTGCTTGCTTTTTAACAGTGGCTCATTATTTTTCTTTTTTGCAATAATTATTTTGTCAAGTAGTATATATATATTATAAATTATACTTTAGAATATGTACAAATAAAGAAAGAACAATGTCTCATCAGGTAACTAATAATGATGGCAATGATGATGGTTACCATCATTATTAACTACCTCATCAAGACATTGTACTTTCAATGTCAAAACAAAATGTAAAATTTTGTAGTAACTCATAGTTTGCATATAATTTATAATAAATATTCATTGGTCTATTTTTATATTGAGCACTGTTTTAAATTAATGTTTTGAACGTTGCAATTATTTTCTTCATTTCTTATTCATATATAATATATCCTCTCTATTATAATAAAGATTGTTGTGTATTTGTGTGTGTGTGTGTGTGTGTGTGTATATATATATATATATATATCTTCTCTATTATAATAAAGATTTTTGTGTATGTGTGTATATATAAATCATTTTCACAACATCTAACATTGCCTGATGACAAGATAGAAATCTCGAAACAGAATCACACAATGTATTTTTAATTCATAATCATATGATTATATTATGCTCTACAATATTTATTGTATTGAGCACTTTTTATAAAAAAGTAAATGCCAGGGAACTCAATATCATAAAACCTTGGGGCCTCTTTACCTGGATTTATATATACCCTCTTGTCATGCACAGAGGTGAAAAACAGCTTATAATCTTCTCAAATATTTTGCTATCATTTTTTATGACTGGGGTAAACTTGTTTAATCGTAATCTTCACTTTCTACTACCTGCTCTTTCATTCATATCACACATTTCACTCATAATTACCATTTTTCACACTATTCCTCTACCTTCTGTAGTTCTCAAGCTTTGTATTGAATGAATTCTCATATTAAAACCAAAAATTCAAAATGGCAAATTCAAATTTTAAACAGAATAAAGAAAATTTTGGTTGATGCTTGTTTGTGTTTAGCAGCATATCAACACTGCTATGGGTTATTTAATGCTGAAATTGAAATATTTTGAATGTAATTTTATGATAAATAATTTTTACTTTTAGGGAAACATATGCTTAAGCGACATATAGTTTGTTGATGAGCTATTGTAGCTTTTATATGTTTCAGTATAGACCTATTTCTTCAAGGTAGGACATTAGGTTCCAGTATTTTCAAATAGTTTTCTTGTGTTGGCTTCCTTGAAGTATTTACGTCTTACAGGAGACAAATGAGAACATTTGGCAAATATGAATCAGTGAGGTATGAGTGGCCTATGTGTAATCGAGTCTGCATTACTCCATCTTTTCTACATTTTCTAGACATTTGTTCCCATTCACCTAAAAGTTGTTTGATTATGTGAAGCTTATCATTTGCATTGTCAGTTTAGTGCTTCTGCTACTTCTGTTGAACGTAACTGTTTATTTTACTTTTCACATATGTCTAAGAGATCTTCTAATTATTTTCAAGGGTTTCATTATGGGCAGACTTTGCAGCCGAATCTGCTTGGTCATTTCCTCAAATTCCCATGCGGCTTGGGATCTAGCCTAGCACAATTTTTTTTCTTTAGAATAAAAAAAGGACTTCTAGGGTATGAAGAAAGTTCCAAATAAGTAAATCCCAAACTGTTTACATATTGCCAACAATTGTAACACTTGATGAACTTAGATTAGGAAATATTTCCTGGGTCAGAGGTGATGTTGAATTTCTTGTATAAATAACTTTAAGCAGCAAGAAAAATAAACACAGTTCTCTGTATATGACTATGCTGTCATCCAGCCAAGTAAGGCAATAAAGCCACTAAGATGCAAGGGGGTGGTTACTGAGTGGGAGAGATAGTGTTGCTATAAAGATTTAGTAAGCATAGCTTAGATATGGTACAAGGTCAAATGTATGGAATACCCAATGGGGATTGAACTCACTACTCAGTTGTAACTGATCTAGTGCAACAAGGTTATTAAACATTATGCCACGACAAAGTGCTCATATTTAGTGTCATTTCATCCCAAGCAAGGTAATAAAGCCACTAATATGCTCAGAGTGAGAGAATACAAAACAAGAACAAAGTCATCTGTTGAACACAAACACACAAACATACACACAGCTGTTGTTTCAAGTCACCAACAATTAATGAAGTTCCTTATTAGTTCCCCCTGCTGCTTTTGTCATTATTGAAAACAGGTAATATTTTGCAGCTTAAATTTTCAGTGACATTCAACAAAAAAGATACCCTGTCTTAGTGCGAATCTCAGATTCTTATTAAGTACAAACAACAACATCTAAAACACAAGACAATTTGATTTTAACCTGACATTGTCCAGGTGCAGCTGATTCGAATCAGCCACATTTCTGTCAATTTGATGTGAAACAGTGACATCTTCATCGGAGGCTGGCCAACAATGACTAACTGTACATAACTACTTCCAATAACTTTTACAATGGTTGATACTTTTGTAAGTGTGTTTGAGTGTGTTTCTTTAGACTGGAACTTTGGGAAAAGTCTGATCCACAAATGTCACAGTGGAAGGGCTTTTCTCCAGTGTGTTTTCGCATGTGACTCTTAAGGTTGGAATTTTTAATAAAGTTTGACCCACAAATATTACAGTGGAATGGCTTTTCGCCAGTGTGTGTTCGCATATGATCTTTGAGTGTTGAATTTTCAGAAAAATTTGATCCACAGGTATTACAATGGAATGGCTTTTCCCCAGTATGTGTCCGCATATGTGTTTTCAGATTGGAACTAGTTAAAAATTTAGATTCGCAAATACTACAGTGATAAGGTCTTTCCCCGGTATGTTTACGTATGTGAATTGTGAGATGTTGTCGTCTTAGAAACTTGGAATCACACATGTCACATTGGTAACGCTTTTCCCCATTGTGTACAAGCATGTGACTTTTAAGATATATTTTTTGAGAAAACTTGGACCCACAAATGTCACAGTGGAACGGCTTTTCACTACTATGGGTGTACATATGTCTTTTGAGGTATAGTTTTTCCAAAAACTTTGACCCACAAATATCACAGTGAAAGAGCTTTTCACCAGTGTGTCTTCTCATATGTCTCTTGAGCATGTAGTTTTCTGGAAAGCATGCTGCACACTGGTCACAATGGAAAGGTTTTTCTCCGGTATGTTTTCGTTCGTGCCTTACAAGGTGAGATTTTTTGGAAAATTTGGCTTCACAAACATCACACTTCAACGATTTTTCAACGGTGTGCGTTCGCATGTGACTTTTGAGGTCTGAACTCCGGGAAAATTTTGACTCACAACTTTTGCAACTGAAAGGCTTGTTGCTGGAGTGTTTCCGTGCATGTGATTTGAGATGGGAGTTCTGTGAAAATTTTGCTCCACAAACATCACAGCTGAAGGGTTTTTCACCAGTGTGTGTTCGCATGTGCCTCTTCAGATGTGAACTGGTGGAAAATTTAGACCCACAAGTGTTGCACTTAAAGGTTTTTTTTGCAGCATGTGTCCGCATGTGCACTTTAAGGTTTGAACGTTTTGAAAACAGCAATCGACAGACCTCACAATGAAAAGGTTTGTCAGTGTTGTGAATACTTACGTGATAGTCCAAATTAGATTTATCGGAAAACTCATACTTGCACTTATCACAACGAAATGATTTTTGGTTTGCAGCCAATCGCACACTGCGTTTCGGACGAGAACTCTGAGGTGGACTAGAACTTTTGCCATTAACTTCAGAGCTTGTTTCATCTGCAGTTTCCATTGTAGAAGTTTCTGTGCAAAGCAAGACTTAACGTTTAGCAGTTTTTTGTAAAAATCGCAAATTTCCTGATCCAAAAATCTTTGGTTTAGTTTTTTTCTGTTTTGGACAAGACTGTTTCTTCAGTAAGTTTGTCTTTGATAATCAATATTATTATTTTTTTGTTGTGTAAGGGAGTATAACATTTATGGCCAAGAGAATTCAATTAATAATCATTTTGTTTTCTCAGGTTATTTACAATGTGATTCCTTATGATAATGACCATAGTTTGTAGTTAAATGTTATGTCAATTATAGTCATTTATTTAAAAGAAAAATCTCCAAAGAGAATTTTTAAAAATTTTACTCCATCTTATCCTGTCAGTAAAACCTGCAAATAAACAAACAAGAAAAAAAATTCAATGCTCTCTGTGTTTCTAAATTTACATTCATATTTTATGTATTAAATTTTCGGCAATGTTTAACCTTTGAGTCTAAATGAAAAAAAAAATGCTATGTCAAAACAATGGTTATCCCTTTGATACCACTATTACATCTTATTTTGACTCTCTTGGCAATGCTTATTTACAAGATTCTAAAAACATATGAACCAAGTACAATGTGATATTTATTTAACTTTTATAAAAACTTTTTACCATTTTATAAAAACAAATTTGAAAAGAAATCTTTTTATTAAAAAATTTATGAAAAAAATTACAAAATTATCAATCTATATATTATCAATCTATAAACAACACAATATTTGCAGTAAAACTTAGACATTCTGTAATAAAACACAAAGAAGACTTTATCCATCCAATTAATAGGAAGATCTACACTGAACATATTGAGTGTTTGTGGTCTCACCTAAAATTAAAAGAATGCTTGATCCAGGAGAAGGGATGCTCTCAATCTATTTTAGTGAATTTATATGGCAAGAGCAAATTAAAGAGAATAATTGTCCTTTTGACATACCATATTTTTGGAGGCACGGAGGTCAAACATTGCCAAGTTGTGTTTTATACAAAACAAATATAAAGGCATAAAAATTGATCAAAATATATGTATATTTAAAACATGTTGAAATAAAACATTTCTTTTTAAGCTTAGATTGGATCATTTTTATAAATTGAACATTTCCTAGCCTGTTATTTATAGAAATACTTTTACATTTAATTATGAAAGTCTCCAAGATTTTTGAGAGGATTTAAATTAGGTATGAGCAACCCTTTCCGAACAGTGGGCCACAGATGATACTGCTTATCATAAAGTGGACTGAATTACTAAAAGGACTCAAGGTAATTTTTCATTGACAGTGTTAGCCATTTTCACTATGAAAGACCATATGGCATAAATATCTACCTTAAAAAATGGAGAAAATTTATTTCTATAATTAAAAAATTAAATCCTTGTTGTATTATCACTGACAACAGTATGGTTAACACAGACTGCTGTATGTAATTTTCTCATTTAATAGTTTGAAAAATACAAAAATTACTTTTTTTAATAAAAATGCATTTCTTCTCCAGAGAAAAAATGATGTTTTCTGTTTCTAAAGCAAGAGGTTGACACATATGATCTTCCTTACTGAAAATTGCCAATGGTTTAAAATTATGAAAACCTTACCTTCAACGAAAGGTAATGTACTTTATCATTATTTATGTATATGTCTACCATATATACTCTTGGAAAAGCCTACTTCATGTATAGTGTGATCCCTGAATGTTTTTGTGAAAAACCTTATTTTTTCATAACCTGTGTAGAATGTGACTGACTTCGGAGTAATAATAATTAGCCTACTATAGTCAAATATTGCAGTACTAGGCATCATTCTGGACATATTTTATAGCAAACAAATGGTGTTCATTGTACAAAGCTAGCCCTCAATGGCGCAAACTACTTACTGTAAAATATCTGATCTGATGATCTAGATAGCATTTCAAACTTTCCAGAAAAAAATTACTTGTGCATAGTGCAACTGGTCACTGAAAATGCATAATTTTTAATCTCTTAAAAAAAAAAAAATTAACTGTGTATAGTGCAATAATCTGTATTTTTCATATAAAAACTCACATTATACTTGGGTATATATGGCATGTATGAGAAGGTGAGTGAACAAGTGAGAATAAACAGAAAGAAACAAAATTTTAATAAACATTATTTTCCTTGTAAATTTGTGCTATTCAGAAAGCCAAATGGATCATAGACCACAGTTTGAGCATGACTGTTTTAAATGGATTTTGAAAACATAAGGTATGTGACAATCTTTTTTTTTGTTTGCTTGGAGGTGAATGTTTGTCTAAATTTTAAATCAAGCACATTTGAAAGAAGAAATGTGAAGGGAAAATCTGATTTTCAATAAAAGTCTTGAGTATGTGATTCATGTCAGGAAATACAAAAGGTCTGAATCAAATTTAATGCCCATTACAAACCTTGATTTAAGAAGAGTTGATCTGTGGTGACCCCAATATGCACTAGATTCATTCTAAAAGGTACCAAAGTAAGTTTTGTAATCAGTGTCACCTCAGAAAGTTAAGATCTAAGAGCCCCCAAGTGCAGAATCAACCTCAAATGATGTCAATGAGTATACAAGCATAAACAAGGAAGTGATCTCAGCTGAACTTATAATATAAACACACAAGACAACCAGATAAGAAGTTATATTAATCTCCAACTTATGATGATGGGAGGAGAGAGAGAGAGAATCCTTACAAAAAGATCAAATACTCAAAGAAAGACCTAAAACCACATATTCTCAAATCAGTCAACTTCATGAAGTTCAGAGGTGAATAAACATTTATTTTAAGGAGAATATTGCTTTGCATACTATTCAGATGCTATTAACATAACATTAGAAATCATTTTCATTATAACATATAAACAAGATTTATCCAAATCCTTATGAAGTTGCATTAAAATTATCATTAAAACCTACAAACTGAACATAATGTTCTTATCATATGCCTTTTCATTAGGAGTAGTTTATACATTTTGGTTGGTTGACTCACAATGTTTCATATATTGTATTCACAAAGCCTGTTTAGGTATGTCACTAAAATTGAAAAAATACCAATAGATTAAAGCTTTGATTTAAACAAATCTGGTCCCTTGGCAGTTTCTTTGAGTTCAATCCCAAGGTTGGGTAACACTGAAACTTTCACACACTCTGGTTCAGCAGAAGAAACAAACAAGCAAATAGACTGAAGAGACTTGAGAGTACAAACTGATGAGTTATCTCCCTTATGTGTGGAAAGTAAAACTACTCTTATAAATTGAATGAAGCGTTCATTTCAAAATTCCAAGAAGATAAATGAGTATGATTAATAAACCTCTGAAGAAGGCTGACAGTACAATGGCT
Organism: Ascarosepion bandense; assembly: GCA_037127315.1. NCBI lineage: Eukaryota > Metazoa > Mollusca > Cephalopoda > Sepiida > Sepiidae > Ascarosepion > Ascarosepion bandense. The sequence goes on from JBBBDQ010001190.1 coordinate 733,101, forward strand.
AGCATTTTCTGAGTTAATCCACCAAGATACGTTTATTGGTCTGAATGAAAAGGCAAAAGCAAATAATAATAATTTATCATTTCAAAGATTCTAACACAAAATAGATGAGCACAATTTGAAAGTAAAACTAGAATTTATATGTTTATACAAAACTGAAATTATGTTCACATTTAATTTAAAAAGATAATATGAAGAATCAGTTATACTAAAATTTTTTAATTTATACTATATTCAGATTAGTGTCATCTTTGCTGTTGTTATCCCAATGTTCCGGTTATCCACCTGCTCAGGTCCTTCAAATATGTTATCCGCTGCTTTCCTCTGTCAATTTTCTCTCTATCTGGCCTGTTGGTATCAGGTTCTCCAAGCTCTCATTCCTCATTGCATGTCCCAAGAACTTCAGCTGTCTCTTCCTGATGCTCAGTATTAATTTTCTTTTCGTTTCCATTCTTTCCAATACCTCATCAAATATATCAGGTTTATATTGATCTGTTTAAACTACAGGGAATTAAGAACTGAACCCATTTTTTTAATCTGTGGGAGTAAGCTGTTCCCTTTCCACTGCTCTTGTGTAGGGATGGCGTCTAGTTCTTATTTAGTACTGCTCGTTTATTGCTCTCATTATTCCATTGAGTTCAAGTATACACTGCCCGGCCCATTGATTGAACTCATAATTACTATCTCAGCAAATTTTCAAACTAATGCTTAACTCCAACAGTAGACACTGGAAGAAAGCTTCAGAATACAGCATTGCAAGTAAGATTATTTGTTGTCCCTTCTTGTCAGGTACAAAAATTTAAATATATAGGAAGTGTTCTAACTGAAGATGAAAATTGTGACACAGAGATCCAAAGCTGAATTGACGTGGTAAAAGACGCGTTCCTGAAGCTGAGTAGAGTATTAAGACACAGGAAACTTTCACTAGAAACAAAGAAGAGAGTACTGGTTTGCTATGTGATGTCGGTTCTTCAATATTGCAGTGAATGTTGGACAATATCAACAACGATGAAGGGAAAACTTGAAGCAACTGAAATGTGCTTCTACAGAAGGATGCTGTGGATGTCGTGGACCGAGAATGTGAGCAATGACGAGGTGTTGGAAAGAATGGAAACAAAAAGAAAATTAATACTGAGCATCAGGAAGAGACAACTGAAGTTCTTGGGACATGCAATGAGGAAGGAGGGCTTGGAGAACCTGATACCAACAGGCTAGATAGAGAGAAAAAGTGACAGAGGAAAGCAGCGGATAACATATTTGAAGGGCCTGAGCAGGTGGATGACAGAACGGGGGCTGCGAGACATTACAGGAGAAAGTGTGCTAAGAGCCACCAGGGATAGGGAGACATGGAAGGCCATGATCGCCTACGTCTTGAAAGAACAATGCACGTAGAAGAAGAAGAAGTAAGATTAAGAAGAGTTGGTTGTTGGTTGTTTTTATATAAGTTTTGTGTCTAGTAATACTTTTTCTTTTTCGAGTACGAAGATTCATTGGGATTTATTCTTAAGAGCAGGGTCCCCAAGTTCTACTCTGTTATTTAACCCATAACTGGAGGGAAGGGACAGATTAATACCTTTCCAAAGGGTACCAGTGCTTAAGTGAATGCATGGTATTCAACTGGAATTCGAACTCGTCTCACCAATTTCTCTTTTGGAGCTGATATCCACTGCACCACAATGCCCATCAGTCACTAAACACTTACAGCACCTGGTATTCCCAAGTGGTCACCCATCTAAGTACTGATCAGGCTCAACGTTGCTTAACTTTGGTGATCAAGCGTGAACCGGTGTATTCAACGTGATATGGCTGTAAGCATATACATCTGTCACTAAATGCTTACAGCACCTGGTATTCCAAAGCGGTCACCCATCTAAGTACTGACCAGGCTCGAAAGTTGCTTAACTTCAGTGATCGAGTGAGAATCGGTGTATTCAATGTGATATGGCCGTAAGCACGCATATCCGTCACTAAGTGCTTACAACACCTGGTATTCCCAAGCAGTCACTCATCTAAGTACTGACCAGGCTCAACGTTGCTTAACTTTGGTGATCAAGTGAGAACCGGTCTATTCAACATGATATGGCTGTAAGCACGCACATCTGTCACTAAACGCTTACAGCACCTGGTATTCCCAAGCGGTCACCCATCTAAGTACTGACCAGGCTCAACGTTGCTTAACTTCGGTGATCAAGCGAGAACTGGTGTATTCAACGTGATATGGCCATATGCAATAAACGCTTACAGCACCTGGTATTCCCAAGCAGTCACCCATCTAAGTACTGACCGAGCTCAACGTTGCTTAACTTTGGTGATCAAGCGAGAACCGGTGTATTCAACGTGATATGGCTGTAAGCCATTAAGAATAGTAAGTCGGCTTGAATAATAAGGTGCAACAATCCGCTTGGATTCAGTTCTAAAAGTTTGCAACAAATATCAAGGGGACTTGATAAGAAAATATATCAGGAAAGATGACAAAAATGTCACTTATATTTAGAACAAGAGAGAAACAGTTGAAATTTCTAGAACACATAACGAGGAAAGAGATATTGGAGAATTTAACACTAACAGGACATAAGAATTTAAGAGGGATCGATGAAAACAGCAGGAAACCTACTTAATGAGTTTGTGTAAATGAATAGTAGAACAAGGCTTAGGAAGGATGGTGAAAAGACATCTTTTTGAGAGCTAGAAAGGATAGGAAGTTATGGAGAGCCATCTTCAAGAGACCTTGATATAGGAAAAGGATAAAGAAATTTAAAAGTAAAACAAAACTGACTTAAAAACAACACATATTTTAAAGGATTTCATCCAAATCAAGGTGATAAAGCCACTAAAATCAAAAAGGTTACTAATAGTGAAGGACACAGGGAAAACATTACTGAGGAGGAAGGACAATAAAAAAAAAGTGGGATTCAAGGAGGCAAGAAACTGGAAGAGAGTTCTACAGGTGAGAAATGTGAGAAGAAATTATTAAAATAGTACTATCCTAAAAAACTCTTAGAATGTACTATATTAAAATAATAACCAGTTATGTACATAAATACTAATATGTACTTAAAACTATTAGAATGTACAATTTTCAAAACTTTCAATATTTCTTTCTTGTCACATCACACATATAAGTCAATGAATATTTAAGAAAAAAACCAATAGTATTCAACTAAGCTTAGAGGACAAGGCAAATTTCAACCTTTGTTGCCAGCAAAAAACAAAATGTCAATTGGACAGTTTTTCCATCTACATTGCTATTATTTTAACTACCTTCCCTTTTTGTCCTTTTGACTCTCTGTTTCTTTGCAGGAATCTATGGTGCGAGACAGGCTGGTCACCCAGCAATCACCTACACTGACCAACTATGTTATAACACAAAATACCACTCTCATGATCTCCTGACTTTGATGTAGAACTGTGATGGTTAGCAGGATAGACTCATGAATGTCTAAGTTAGATTGACCAAATAAAATAAATAGATGGGTATTTGCTATTTGTTAGGTTGGTTAATTTAATATATGAAACCTTGTTGGGTTATTTAATGTTAAATGTAAGTCTTATAAGTATATGTTTGTAATGTAGCAGTTATTGCAGAAAATGAGACTGTCATGTGAAATTTTTTTTTAATTTTAGTTTTAATGTGAGCATATCAAACTCTGTGGGTTATTTAATGCCGAAAAGGTAGGGTTTTAAGATATTTTTTTAATGTTCAGTTATACTGAGAATGTTGATTTAGTCAGATTTTGATGAAAAAAATTTTTATTATTTTTTTTATTTGAGAAAACTGAAGATGTCTTCTAGTTTTGTATTCAAAAGTTTATTATGACAATATTTTTTTCTTCTTCAAAAATAAATTGTTGGTAATATTTTTTCCTTCAAAAATATATATTTTTCCAGAAAAGTCTATTTTTATGTACATATTTCTATAAAAGTTTGATTTTATACTTTCATAGTTTTTTATCCCAGTTTGGGGGTTAACTATTTGCCCATAGCTGGGACCCTAATAGGTGCTACCACTCAGGTTAGGGTGGACCTAGGAACAGCGATTAAGAGGTGCTTCTACGCTCCTCACAACCTCCGAATCAGAGACATTGCTGCTGGATGCAGTTTATTGTCATACCCAGGATCTGTCATGTGGAGTTCAAATTCCAGCCAAGGGTATTGTCTTAGCTTTTGCTCAAAAGCTTTTCTGAAGAGCCAGATCAGGCTAAATGAAGCACTGTTGTTATAGAGGCAGGCGATGTTCAGTCTTCATTTTCCAGTCTCGATAGAGCTAAGAAAAAAAGAAAAAAGAGCGATGTCCCCCATGGCCTTGTGAGTGATGAATCATTTTCCATCATAAAATCCCTTTTTCAACAGATGATAAAACATGGCAAACATCTGGTTGTTCTATCACTATTTCCATGGAAAGAGTTCAGGTGAGTTACACTTCTTAGTTCCACTAGTTCTAATCTTTATGGCTAAGACTGACCATGCCACACACATCGCAGTGAGACATTCTCATTTCATTTGTATTCAAATGGTGAGATGTAAGTTCCACTCAAACAGCTTCTTCCCACAAACAACTGCTTTGTGGAATTATCTCCTAGAGAATGTTTTCTCAATAACTACAATTTTAACCTCTTTAAATCTAGGGTTAACTGTTATCAACCCCACAAATTTTGCCTCTAACCTCTTATTCTGTAATGCTGTACCTCTAGTAAGTCTTGGACCTGGTACAGAGTGAACATTATTGTTAAAAGAAATCTTCTCTCATCCCCACATATGGGTTAAATAGCAGAGAAGACAAGGCTCTCTTGATTTAGTTGGCAGCCAGTCTAATAGAAGGAAAACTCTGAATTCAAAACTCATTTCGGAATTGTGCTAGCAACTCCACCAATTGAAAGCCTAATTATTATAGAAACTATAGCAGCAACACCTAGTGTGGTAAAGTTGTGGCCATTTACTCAATAGGGAGTCTACAGGGTTAAGAAGAAGTCCTATCAGTAGATTCTGTCTACATTAGAGATAGAGTGGGATCGCTTTCACTAGTCAAAAAAGGCACACATAAATCTAACCTGCAATAACACATTACTCAATAAGTCTCGGACCTGACATATAGATGGCACCACTAACAAAAAATCCATTTCATTTTTATGAAGTACTAACCTTCAAATGACACATGACAAAATTTGGGCATAATTGGATTATCAGTTTACAAATTATAGCTATTTAAGTGAAGCTACTATTGCAAATTTTCAAAACAATGAAAAAATCTGAATTTTTTTTGTCAAAAGATATTGTTAAAAATACTGTTCAAGCAAAGTAATGGCTTGGTAAGTGTTATTTGGGCTCTGCTCTGTCAGAAACAATGGCTAAAAGGCAGTATGCTGACTTTAAATGTGATTGTACAGACACAAATGATGCTAAATACTCAAGTCCCCCAAAATCAGCAGTTGTCTCGAACCCCCCCCCCTCGCCAAACTCTACAAACTCATTTTGGCTGATCATAAATTGAAGTTGCGTGAAATAGCAGAGGAGTTGAACATATCAGAAGGCAGTGTATTCACCATTTTGTATGAACATTTGTCAATGAGAAAGCTGTGTTCAAAGTGGGTGCCACGTTTGCTCACAGTTGATCAAAAACAAAACATGTTAACGATTCAGAGCATTGTTTGCAAGTGCTTCAATGCAACAAGGAGTTTTTGCATGAATATGTGACAATGGATGAAACATGGATTCGCCACTTTCTTCTGAAGTCAAATTGAGTGGACAGCAGCAAGTGAAAGCAACCAAAGACACAAACATCAGCAGGCAAGGTTTTGGCTTCTGTATTTTGTTCCTCAGTTACCTAGAGAAAGGAAGAATCATTAATAGGGAATATTATATAGCATTATTGGTGTGTTTTTTTAAAATGGCCACAAATGATGAAGAAAAAGTGATCTTTCTCCAAGACAACACACTGTGTCACAAGTCCATCACAACGATAGTAAAACTACATGAACTGTACTTTGAATTGCTAACGCATCAACCCTATTTTCCAGATCTGGCCCCCTAGCGGATGCTGACAGTTTACAGACCTCAAAAGAATTCTCCAGGGAAAGATATTTGGCTCAGAGGAAGAAGTGATATCAAAAACTGAGGTATATTTTGAGGCCAAAGACAAATCGTTCTACAAAAAAGGCATCAAATTGTTAGAGAAGTGTTAGAAGGAGACTATGTTGATGAATGAAGTCGAATTTGACCTCAAAGTTGTTGTTTTATTAGTTAGGCCCAGGATTCATTGAGTAATGTGTTAGAGTTAAAGAAAAACCTACCTATATATCCAGCTCTCACTAGTCAAAAAAGGTACTTGTAGATTCAGCTTGCACTATAGCTAAAAGGAAAAGGTATACATTGGTACTGCTTGTACTAGAGTCAGAAAAGTTACATGTAGATCCAGCCTACACGAGTCACAAATATACATAGGTTCAGTTTATATCTGATTTTAGCTCCTTTTGGAATAAGAGATGTCTTTCCCCTTTCCAGAGAAACCTGTTGGCATATTCTAAGTCCTATCAACAGGGCATATATGCAACTGAATCAGTCCAAAAAACATGATGGTTTTCATATAGTAGTAGTAGTAGTAGTATCAGAAATCTTCAAAATTAATATTTATTTCAAAATGATCTTATCTAAAGATAATTAATTTCGGATCCCATGTCAACTCGGTATAAACTTATAAATATTTCCGGGGCCTTGGCTGATGACAAGTCTGAAGTGAATAAAATAAATGAGTTTCTTTCTGAATTTCTGGGATGACAAGTTATTATTTCTATCCAGACTAATATCCTTATCTTTCTGTCTGAATTTCTAGAATGAGGAGTTATCATTATTTCTGGGATGACGAGTTATTATTTCTATCCAGATTAATATCCTGATCTTTCTGTCTGAATTTCTAGAATGAGGAGTTATCATTATTTCTGGGATGACGAGTTATTATTTCTATCCAGACTAATATCCTTATCTTTCTGTCTGAATTTCTAGAATGAGGAGTTATCATTATTTCTGGGATGACGAGTTTCTATCCAGATTAATATCCTGATCTTTCTGTCTGAATTTCTAGAATGAGGAGTTATCATTATTTCTGGGATGACGAGTTATTATTTCTATCCAGACTAATATCCTTATCTTTCTGTCTGAATTTCTAGAATGAGGAGTTATCATTATTTGTGTCCAAACCATGGCATTCTATATTAGATGGCCAATTCATAACGTAGCAAAGGGACAGAACCGGAGGCTGGTTTTAAACATTGCTTGATCGAATGAGAACAGCACTTTTAAAGCTTTCATTATAGAGTTAAGTGTTATATTAGTAGCCTGACCCAAAACCATATAAATACAGTTCATACTTGGTCAATATTGGAAGAAATTATCTGATACTATGACTTTTAATCACAAGAAGGATATCTTGAATCAGCACTTTTCAGCAATGGCCCCTAAAATAGTTGAGTACAGGTCAGATATCGTAATACATGCTTTATGATATCTTGAATCAGCACTTTTCAGCAATGGCCCCGAAAATGGTTGGAATACAGCTCAGATATAGTAATACAGGCTTTTGAGTACTAATGAAACATCAGTTACTGTATAACAGATTAAGACAGGATTTTTAATTACCATCATTAAGGAGAATGACAACAAATGGTTTAAAAAGTTAATGAAAGATGCTTTTTGCTATCTGCATTTAGTACTCTTAATGTCAGTCAAAAAGGGAGCATAATTCTCCATGATGGAGTATAAATATAGAAAATGTCACTATATCATGTCAATTAATTATTTGGCAAGCCAGTTGACAATCTATCTCTACTTGCCCAAATAGTACTTGGTATAATGCTGATATGTCTTAATAGGGGTCCAAACTTTCATACAAGATTGATTCCAATTTCAAAATTAACTTCAGCCATTTTATTTAAACAAATTGAATTAACAGTTCAGGCCATCACCTCTGTATTAGCTTATGTAAAAGCAATTATATGTGATGGCAACCGAGTAAGGTAAAGCAAGATTTTTAAAAAATTATATCCCACACTTCCTAAAAAAACCTTGGTTAACTGAAAATGAACATCATAAAAAAGCAAATGTTTATCTGTTGAAAAATATTCACAATTTCTGGCTTGCAGAAAAGACAGGAGACCTATCTTTGATGATAATGGAGTAAAATTAGTTGCAAAATAGGCAAACCTTAAACAGTTATATTGAAAGACTAGTCAAACTTTCGGATTTAAATGTAACTAGCAGTATAGCCCGGCGTTGCTCAGGTGTAATGAAAGCTTTAAAACTAATCCATGGTCCTGGAGCTCAGACTCTTTGGACGAAGCAAAACTAAAATAAAAGAGCTGAAAAACTACAGACATACAGGCAGATAAACAGACACACACACACACACACACACACACACACACACAAACCTCTTGCCTTTTATATATATATATATATATATATATATATATATATATATATTATCGATTTTCTGTACTATTGTAAGAACTGCAACCTTGAAACTTCTGAATATTGTTTCTTATGTCTTTGTCTATGAGTGTATTAAATTTGATTAAAATCGAACCACTCCTTCTATAACCTGATTTTTTCAATTATTGATATTTATTGGGGGGTACCTCAACACAAAACCTAGCTAAGAACACTCGCAGACGCTTATAGTACAACTGTGTAAATTTTCAAGAAAATCGGTTCAGCCGTTTCGGAGTCTATAGGTCACACACACACACACACACACAGAGATAAAGTTCCATTTATAAATAAGTTTAGATTAGATTAGATTTCCATTGCCCATAGAAAGATAATGGGGTTCTACTTGTCCCAGAGGATTTTAGAAAAAAAACATATAATGCCCTTCTTACCAAGTCTGGAATAAATGTGGATAAAAATGACATTGCTATCTTAATAAACAAGGTTTTGACATCGATGAAAATTTTAAATGCTAAGACCCTTTAAATAAACTACACAATGACACTTTATATGTAAGCTGAAATCAGATCTTTGAATGACAGTCAACTTGATTTTATCATTGAGTTTGGTCAAATAGCTCTTAATATGACAGACGGTCAAAATAATCATATAAAACAATTATCCAAACACACTGCTACTATCATACTCAATACTTGCTTTATTTACATTGTTCAGATTATTGTCCTCATCTTTATTGCCATGTTTATGACATTTTAGCCATTGTATGCTCCAGCTTTCTTCAGGTGCTAGGAATTTCGAACCAAACCCTTTATTTCAATCACTGGGGTATATCATTCTTATTCCATGTGCAATGCCACTTCTGGTAGCCATGTAGTTATCTCCCTTTAACTTAAGTTATTTGTTCACAACTCACAACTATTTAGGTCAAGTCACTGGAACAAACCAGTGCCTATATCCACAGTGCCATATGTCCTTGGGGATATCAGTGTATGAATTTCTGAGACTTATAAACATGATGTCTCAGTAACCATTTTTTACCAGAGCTCATATTACAATCTTTGACACTAATGATTTTCTCTAGCATTTTTTACCAGAGCTCATATTGCAATCTTTGACACTAATGATTTTCTCTAACACTCTGTATTACTTGTTCTCATATTGTATTCATTTCTATGCTTGGCCGGCTTAGGAGATTTTTGTGGCCTAGAATACGCACTGATTCCTTAAGTTTACATAGTTTCTAGTGGTGTTCTCTATCAATTATTTCAGGTTCATCCCATAGAGGGCAGTGATCCCCTTTCTCCGTCTATATAGTGGTTAGTTCCAGTGACTTGACCCAGAGAGCTGTAAGTCCAATACCAGGCTACAGCAATGGTGAACAAATAACTTAGAAAGTTAAGGTAAAGGGAGATAACTACATGGCTACTAGAAGTGGCATTGCACATGGAATGAGAATAATATACTCCAGTGATTGAAATAAAGGGTTTGGTTTGAAATTCCTAGCACCTGAAGAAGGCCGGAGCATACAATGGCTGAAACGTCATAAACATGGCAATAAAGATGAGGACAATAGTCCAAACAATGTAAATAATGTAAATACTACCTCATCTTAAAAGTATAGACAAATGCCATACTTGCAATTAGTTAATGTCAACACATTTTAGCTACAAGCCATAAATATGTGCTACTTGTGAAATTTACAACATATCTATTAGAAAAAGATTTTAGTAAACTTTGTTTAGGATCAGGTGGCACCTATCTTATAAATGTCCAACTGCATTGAAAAGCTGTATATTAAGCAGACATATTTACAACTAAGCTTTTGATGTTAAGTGAGGTTACCAATGTACATATTGTGATTATGAATTCTGTGAGGAAGGTTCAGAAATAATTGACAATCTGGAAAATTTAGAACCCCCAATTTTTTACGATAATTATAGTCGGACGAGCCCCCAGTTTTGCTATGTGTTATAAATTGTAACAAAAAAAAAAAAATGATTGACTACCTCTTTGTTTCGTTTAATACTTATCAGTCTCCACAAGGAAAATACATATTTTTGCTTATTTCACTTTCAACACATTCCATTATTCAAAGGTACAGGTCAAAATAATATTCTAAGTATTGTTGAAGAATTTAATTTTCTTCCCAAATTTTTTAAAATAAAATCTTTTTCAATAGGCCTTCTAGTTCTGCCTTTTAGCTGTCCATGACAGGCCTTCAGTTCTGCCTTTAGCTGCAGCCCATGCATAGCCTCAGTTCTCTGCCTTTTAGTTGCACTAAGTATTAGGCCTCTGCCTGCCTCCTTAGTTGCACTGCTGCTAGCCTCAGTTCTGCCTGGTTGCACTATGCATAGGCCTTCAGTTCTGCCTTTTAGTTGCACTTTTTTATAGCACAGCTTCAGTTCTGCCTTTGGCTGCACCAGTGCATAGGCCTTCAGTTCTGCCTTTTAGTTGCACTATGCATAGGCCTTCAGTTCTGCCTTTTAGTTGGGCACTATGCATAGGCCTTCAGTTCTGCCTTTTAGTTGCACCCCATGTAGGCTTCCTTCATACTATGCAGGCCTTCAGTTCTGCCTTAAAGGCACCAGGCAGGCCGTGTCTGCCTCAAGCACCATGCATAGGCTTCAGTTCTGCCTTTAGTTGCACTATGTATAGGCCTGTGGTGGTCCTGGAGACCAAGGTCCTCACCTTTCTGGCCTCAACTTCTGTGATGACAGCAATGAATGTCTAAACCAATTTCCTGATGAATGCTAAAAAAGAAGGCTGGTTTGATCGTCACGACAACCAAAAGAGGTAGACGCAGGCATGGTTGTCATGACAACCAAAAGAGGTAGACGCAGGCCTGGTTGTCATGACAACCAAAAGAGGTAGCTACTTAATTATAAAAATCTCAAAAATTAATCAAAATATTCAAATCATTATACTTAAATAAAAAAATAAAATGCAATTCGATAAATTAAATACATAAATAGATAATTTGAACAAAAACTTGATATCACAGAAGATAGATACTGATATAAGGCACAAAGCCATTTTTTTTTCTTTAGGTATCCTTTTGGCAAACACTTCATTGAAAGGAAAACATGAGCACTGATTATGACAAACAAAAAGAAGGACAATTCTTACAGAAATAAAAAAAATAGGTGAGGAGGGAAAACTATTCATGAATTATATTACTTATAAATTGCTTTAATCGTGTTTCATAGTTTTCCATCCTCATCTATTTCTTTATTGCTGTGAGAATCATGCCTGTTTTTTTCTTCATCATTAATGCCAACATTTTTCTTCTGACAAAGTGTTGGCTGAAAGGATTCCTAATGAGGAAAAAATAAATATGCCTATTTAAATCAGATAGATAATTATCAATTTATTAAGGGGTTTGTGGTTGAATGGTTATAATGCAAACATTCCGAATTGTTATAAGCAAGCATTCAGAGTGATTACAATGCTAGCATTCTGAATGGTTATAATGCTAGCATTCCAACCATTCATGATTGGAATGCTAGCATTTTGAATGGTTATAATGCAAGCGTCTGAATGGTTATAATGAAAGCATTCTGAATGGTTATAATGCTAGCATTCCAACCATGAGACTTTGGTCAAATCTTACCACAGTTGTTTTGTCAAGGAGGTGAATTCTTGATAATATCCCAGCATACAACACTATTGGGAAATGACTAAACCCAGCCTTGTGAATGAAATTGTGCAGAAAAAACTGTTAAAAAACTATTAATGGTTGTGTTAGCACAAAATCATAAGCTGACTGAGGGGTTGAGTGTATTGGACTTGTTCAAACTTGTGATTACACTAGATTATACATTCTTTTCAAGAAACTGTTAGAAAAGTCTGCTCAGCATAATTAGCTGTTGGTATTGACCAAATACAAATGTGCCTGAGCAGGTGTCTACAACAGGGAATAGCTAGCCAGCTGAATAGACAGGCATACTTGGATATGAGCAGATAGCCATACTAATAAATACAATGATTCTTGCCAGAATCAATTTTAGACATTTATAAGTCTACCAATGCTTTGAATACTGTTGCCACATCTGATCTGGTGCTTCTGCTATATATTTAAAGATTCTAGATAAAATACAAAGAATCTGCAATGTTATTGGTCCTGACCCAGCATCTCGACTTCAATCATTTTCTTACCGCCATAATGTAGCTTCCCTGTGCCTTTTAAGTATGTTCATGGTAATTGTTCTGATGAGCATTTGTCTGTTTTCTTCTGCGTGCTGTGTTCCTTCATGACATAAGTAATTATGGCCCTTCACATTTCCCTATCCCTTGTAGCTCTTAACAGATTTTCTCTTCTTAGTCCTCCCAAACCCTGCTCTGTCTTCCATTTGTTCAAGCCCATTAACTATGTTATGTGTTACTTTTCCCTGTTTCTCTCTCCCTCTGTCCTGTGAGTAACAAATTTTCCAAGCCCACTTCCTCATTAAATGTCTAAGAAACTTCAGCTGTCTTTTTCTGGTGTTAAGTATGTTTTCTTTTCATTTCCATCCTCTCTTAAACCTCATTGTTGCTAACTTATCCTCAGCAGCCTTCTGCAGAACCACATTTTGGCTGTTTCAAATCTCTCCTTCATCTTTGATGAGATTGTTCAGCATTCGGTGTCATATTGAAGAACAGACATCACATAACAATTCAGTACTCTCTTCTTTGTTTCCAGTGAAATTTTCCCGTCTCTCTACATTCTACTCAGCTTCCAGAATGCATTGTTGGCCATGCCAATACACCATTGGATTTCAGTGTCGCACATTCCAATCGTCTGTAAGAACACTTCCCAGGTATTTAAATTTTTGTACCTGCTTGATTTCAGTATCCCTGACTTGTAGTTGGTATTTTGGGCTCCTCTTTTCACTGATGACCCTACAGTTTTCTTGCTGTTTATGTTTAGTTCTTTTCTTTTTGCTTTCTACGGTAAAAGGATGGGTCCTTGATACCAGTCTAGTAGCACGAGTAAATACCTGTGGTTGATGTACCAGGAAAAAAAGCTCATTAGAGCAGTTTTCGTGAAAATACCTGAAGAAAAGACAGAGGGAAGCCACATCATGTTGGTGAGAAAGTGACTGAAGGCAGGCTGCTAAGTCAGGATTGATTATATTGCAGATCCTCTTTTGAATTTTGTCAAGAACCTCAAGATGAATAACAGGATCACCCGACCAAACATGGCAACAGTATTCAAAGCATGGATGAATAGCAGATTTATAAATGAACAAAATGGATTCTGAAGAGGAAACCTTCCTTGCCCGGCACAGTGAACCAACCTTCCTAGCAGTAGATGCAGTTATTGATTCAATGTAGTTATTCCAACTGAGGTCATTTGTGAGAGTAAGGCCAAAAATGTGCAGTGCATGGCTCTCTAGAAGACTAGCATCATCCATTCTAATGGTAAGCAGGAATGATTCTCTTTCACAGTTAAAGGAGAGAAGCTTCGTTTTGGAGGCATTAAAATTTGCAAACCATTTCCTACTCAATTCAATCACAGATTGGAGGTCCTTTTGAAGGGCAGCAGCCAGGTTGACATTGTTGACCTTGGCAGACTACCGACAGAGATAGTTGTAAAGGGTAGTGTCATCTGCATAGATACCAACTTGGGAATTGATTACATAAAGAAGATCATTAATGTTTCTTTAGATTCCTTTTCTATATTATCTGAGAATTAACATTCTTGCAACATTACAGATACAATGCATTTTGTTTAGAGGATATGTGACCCTATGGTGAAATAGCAGTATAGCCCAGTGTTGCTCAGGTGTAATTAAAGCTTTAAAACTAATCCATGGTCCTGGAGCTCAGACTCAGCCTAAAGAATATTTGTGAAGTTTAGTGAGAATTGGATAAAAATTGTGGATTTGTATAAAGGACATACAGACAGATAAACAGACACACACACACAAACATCTTGCTTTTTTATATATATATACATATATATATATATGTATTATCAATTTTCTGCACTATTGTAAGAACTGCAGCCTTGAAACTTCTGAATATCGTTTCTTATGTCTTTGTCTATGAGTGTATGAAATTTGATTAAAATCAGACCACTCCTTCTATAACCCAATTTTTTCGATTATCTATATTTATCGGGGGTACCTCAACAAAAAACCTAGCTAAGAACACTCACAGATGCTTATAGTACAACTGTGTAAATTTTTAAGAAAATCAGTTCAGCCATTTTGGAGTCAATAGATAACGGATACACACACACACAGACACACACACAGACAAAGTTTCCTTTATAAATAAGTTTAGATATATATATAACATGCATGTGACCCTATGATGATATTACTGAAAGGTCAAAAGCATCTATTTTTATACTCTGCTTTAGATTAGTTCTCTCTCTGATTCACTCCACACCAAAAGCTGTCAGCCAGATTTGAATGCTATGAAAGCAAAATGAAAAGTTGTATCTGGCTCATACTCCAAAAAGTATCATGATCACAAAATCCACAACCCTATTAGGGTCATAGGGGCACCATGCATACTGCTACCACAGTAGCAGTGAGGATTTCTAGGCAAGATAGCCTGATAGGGCCCAACCAACTCCAGGTTGGTTTTAAATTCAAACTGTTTCTTTCTCCTAGACTGGTTGCCACTTAAGGCTAGATAACTCAGTCTGTCATACTATTTACTCATAGCTGGGAGTGGGAGAAGAGATGATGTCATCCTTTTACCAAGGGCATTAGCACATAAGTGAATATAATGAACTCAATTGGAATTTGAACTCAGCTCTCCATTTCGTCAATCCAAGCCACTCTCTGCACCTGATTATACATAGGTCTATCCTGAAATTCTAAATCCACTAGGTATGTCAATAATTAAGTTATTTAGTTTCTACTAGTGAAACCACCATATGCCATTGCTTGTTTTAACTAAAAAAATATTGATACAAAATAGTTTTTGAACATTATTGACTCAATAGAAGAGATCACTAAACCAAAATATCGACCTGAAAACATGTGCCATACTTTTAAATAGCTTCATTTAATCTAGATCATAAAGATGTCATGGATGACCCATCTGGGGCAGGACAATAAACTAAATTCGGTTGCAAGGCCTCTGATCGGGAAGTTTGAGGAGCAGGAAACCACTTTTTAATTGCTGTTGTTCACCTAATCCGAGTAGTAGTACCTGTTAGAGTCCCAACTATGGGCAAATAGTTAACCCCAAAACTGGGGTCAAAACACTATGAAAGTATAAAAATACATTTTCATAGTAAAATCATCAGCAATACATTTTTAAAGAAAAAAAATACCAGCAGTACATTTTTATAAATGAAATTACTAACGCTCTAAAGAAAATTAAATTTCAGCATTAAATGACCCATAAGGAGTTGATATGCCGTTAAACAAACCCTCCTGCATAGCATCCAACTCATCCAGAAATTCCAAAACTGTCACCTATGAACAACTGTTTTGTTGGTTTCTATTACACTGGAATGAGTGCAAAAAATTCCCCCTCCCCAATTTACAGACAAGACACACGGATGCATGTTGGGATTTCTCTCTAATCAATAAGACAGGCTACTTCTTGGTCCCATCTAAATTAGTTCTGTTCTTTCATGTTTTCAAGCCAGAACACTGTGATCACTTGTCTGTATCCCATTTGTGAGTTAACACCATTCTTAGTTTGTGAACTTTTTGCCTTGTTACCGTTGCTTCGTCTTGCATGTATGGTTTGCACAAAATTAATATTAAGCAGTGGAAATTGGAGCAAGGGGTTTCGATACAGCCACTCTGTACCAATTTCTGGGTCAAATTGGAATCAAAGGGCGTAATAGGACCAAAAGTATGAAACGCCTAATAGAAATCACTGAAAATAATTCTATGTGGATATGGAAGAAAAGAAATATTCCGTGGAGTGTTTCAGCGAACATGATTGATCGTGAATGCATAATAAGGTTCACGTTGCATTCTCGGAACTCAAGGTTTGCCATTTATCGTTTTCTGTAAATTTAATTTCACTGTTAGACATTTAAACAATTATAACTACACATGTATATCGTCATAATGGAGGGGCCTCACATCAGTGAGTGGGGCCAGTGTGCAAGTGAAACCGTTGAGAGGAAGGCCTCGAAATGGTGCACATTCTCTCCTGATGGCCCCAATTTAAATATAAATTCAAAAGGATCAAAAGAAGTTCAATGAAGTCATATGCTGTAGAGAAGCTCGGTGGAAATGTTATTGATATGAGGAGCATTTTATATTCAACTCACTTCAGGTGAATGTCAATTACTTTCCAGTAATTTTTTTCTCCTGCTCTGTTTTTATCTTTCTCTTGTTATTCATTATTGCAAACTTTGTCAATTCTATTTGTTGGGCATTTCTGCCAATTACAATTTAACCACTCTACACCCTTGTGCCAATTTGTAAACTATGGATGTGCGTTGTGGTGCATTGGATATCAGATCAGAACGAGAAATCGGGGAGCCGAGTTTGAATTTCAGCTGAATTCATTGCATTCACTTACACGCAAATACCCTTGGGAAAGGTATTAATCCATCTATTCCTTCCAGTTATGGGTTAAATAACAGGACAGATTGGGTTCTATAGCCTTGGTCAGCAACTAGTCTACCGCAGAAAGCAATGGCAACCTACTGCGGGATAATCTTCTGCCCAGTCAGTCATGTCACTTTTGAGACATGATCGCCCAAGCGTGTATCACGTATGGCACTTAACTGACTGACACCCTAGTACAAATGAATTGAGACAACTACTTTAATTTCCTTTTATTCACCATACAGCCAATTTTATACCCACTGGAGTGACAGGCTGTAATCGATTTCTACTTTTTCCTCAGATTAGGTCATTTGCAGTGGTGTGCAGTAATATGAACCTATTTTTGGGGTGTATGATGAAATTTGTTTGGTTTTCAAAAATATGGCATCATCTGTGATTGCATCAGATTATTATCATGCCCTAACAATACTGTCTCCAATGTTGATTAGTTGTCCTACAGTAATTGTCTGTGATGGACATTACTCCAAGAAAACTTATGAAAATTGTAACACTGCACAAACACACTGGCAATTCTTACAGAGAGATCGCAGATATTGTTGGTGTCAGCCTTTCAACTGTCAGTTGTGTCATCAAGGTGAAGAAACAAACTGGATCCATCTGCCCAAAACGTAAAGGAAAATGCGGTCGGAAGAGAAAAACGCCAAGATACAATGTATACATGATTAGGGAAAGTGTGAAAGAACCTAGGAAGACATTATTCATTTCATTTCAATTAATTTGCACAGGGGTATACACACTTTCTCAGATTAATAATTAAACATGGCTTTGAACAAATTAATCCTATAAATCTTTATAAATCCTATAAAATGACCCTTTATCAGACCTTATAGGCTGGTATTACAAAAATAAAAAACAAAAAATGAAGAGCTTTGCCAAATAATAAAAACCTACATCACATAAACACTTTCATGTGGTTGTAAAAGAAAACAAAGACATAAATCAAGCTTTCAAGACTACCAAAAACAAAAGGTTAGGAAGGAAATTCCCAGTGGTGAACTGGGTCTAAAAAATATTGGTTAGCAAGAAACAAAGGGTCCCACCCACAACTACAATGCTATCATTTTTTAATTTTCATAATAAATAGATAAAACAAGCCCCTTCCCCACCCCCTGCACTCCTTCTAATATCCGTTTCACACTTTTTGTTCATTCATCTCTACTGGTTCGTTTTTTTTATTGCACTTTTATTTGTTGTTCCCCTTTTGAAAAACGAGTCTATGAAGTTAGAAGACAAAACTCAAAAAGAAGTTGGAAATTTATTTATCATAATAATTTTTAAGGGCCATTCAGAGATTGACGGGTCTCTTTTGGCTTTCCAGGTCAACTAAACTGCTGTACCAGCTAAAACAAAACTACTGTCTGATATCCTTTCAAGATGCCAACTATTTCAAATCTGGAATTGTAATTTTATCTTGAAATTCACACACTCTTCCTGAAAACATGGAATATCTTTAATTATGAAAGATCTTCCACCACTTTCCGGTTTTTATTTTCATTACTTTTTTTTATTATTAAAACAATATATAATTATTATGTCTATATCACGGCTCGGTGTTTCTGCATTGTGCAATTATCAGATGCATATAAACTGACTGTCTCTAGATTTGAATTTTTATTTATATGCACCTGATGATTGCATAGGGCATGAAATTCCGAGTCGTGCTATAGACGTAGGATTACATTGAGCACTGTTCTGTTAATGCCAGGAAATATTTGTGTGTGTGTGTGTGTCCATATATTTGTAACAGTTTGTACAAGACATAAAAGAATAAACTAAAAAAAAAAAAAAAAAAGCATTATTACCATCAAACAAAAATTACTGGAATAAAAAATAGAAGCTTACTTTTATTTATCTTTTATTTCATAATTTCCCCTTTATAAACTTTTGTTTATAAAGGGAAAATTATGAAACTGACAGTGGAGATGAAAAAGCAATAAACAGCAAAAATAATTGCTTCAGTTTTAAATTCAACATTGCAATTGCATCATTGTCATATATTATAAATTTTGTTAAAATATAATTAATTTCCAATAAAAAGAAATAAACCATATCTTAAAAAATAACTGTAAATTTTATTTTCAGACTATAAAACATCAGGAATTTTATTTACTGTAACTCGAGATTTAATTCTTTAAAAAATAAATAATATCCAAGTCCGTCTTCCTTGATTTTCACAATTTTTCATGTTTTTTTGTCCATGTTTTCTAAATAAATATTATTGCCTTTAGTCTTTAATTTTGTGTTTATAATTTAAGAATAAATACAAAAATTACTGAACCATACGATCGACACAATAAAATTGTAGACAGCATTTTTTTTTAATTATCGGACACGTTTCAGGAATTCTCCTTCATCAGCCAAAAATATTTTTTAAACTAATTTTTAAAAAAAAATCAAATTTATTTATTTTTCTTTTGTGAATTATAAATTGATGATTTTTTTATCTCCTGAAATATTCTATCAAACAATAAAATACTAAAATGAATAATAATCTAAGACATCCTAACTTCTTCAGAATCAAACCAAATAAACCTTTTTTAGGGTCGAATTGTCAAAAATTTATAGGTGATATGACCATATTACCGTTTTTTATTTTAAGGTAATTTTTTTAAATCAATAAAAATACACAAATTATGTCAAAAATAGAAAAAAATAAGATTTATATTTCTAATTAAGTTAAGTTGGTAATTAATTAGTCACTTACTTAATTCAATGACTTCTTCATAAAATGTGACATTTGTGACGGCTTAGATTATTGAAAAATTAATATCTAGGAGGTTTTACTTATCTTTTTCACAAGTAAAAACATTTTTAAATCCAAATATCAACAACTTACCTCGATTGTCAGCGATTTTTCTTTTAAAATAAACGTTTTTTTTTTTTGTTTTTTTGTTTTTTTTTGGGGACAGTGAATTTTTAAAGACGAAACTTCTTTTTACTTTGCTTTCGTTGTTTTATTTTATGATAAGCATGTCTTTCTTCGACTGCAAAAATCGCATCTTCTTTTCCTCCCAGATGAACAGAAATATCTTCTTAAAAATGGTCTTAAAAAGAACATAAAATACCTCAGCAGAAGCCAACAAATAACACCAAAAAAATATTTCTGGGCAGGAAGAACATGTCTACTCAACAGGAAATAGATGGCAGGAGATTCTACGGATGCCCCTACGTACTATAAAACAACATATTTACTTTTTTTTGTTTAGTATATTTAGTGTTTCTGTAGCGGTTTAATAGACGTGGCACAAAGTAGAAAGTATGGAGAAATCAGTGAGAATCAAATTCACTATTCAGTTGTTATAGAGACAAGCTTGCTAACCATTACACCAGGTCTAAGTGCACATAAGTGTTCCATATTTTTAATAATCATTTCAATGCAATAAAAGTTTAAAACACCAAAACATTTACTGAGTGTGAGATAATATGGGGAAAGAAAACAAAAAACTATTATGGATAGAGCGAGAAATAAGAATAAAAGAAATAAAAGAAAACGAATTTTAAAAAGCAGAAGATAACAAATGAAATTGCATTTTAAGTTTCTGAAGATCAAAGTTGACTAGAAAGCAAGAGGCCGGAAGAGAATTCCATAATTGAGAAGTTCAAAAGAATGTTTTTTTATTTAGCATAGAAGTCATTGTTATCGCGATCGCCATTTCGACTGTAAAATGAGAAGGTATTCGCGTCAATACTGTGATTAAATTCATAAAGCATAAATTAAAGTACCAAAGAGATTAATTAAAGTTATCAATTAGAATAATTAACATGAAAATATTTATATAAAAATGCACAAGAAAGCTACATTGTGACAGTGGGAATGTAACTGATGCTAAGATGCCAGGTCAGGACTAATAACATTGCATATTATTCTTTGGATTTTGTCAAGAATATATAGCAGAATCCCCAGACCAGATTGTGCAGTATGCCACACACACACACACACACACACACATATAAACTCGCTTTTTCATTGGATAAGAAATATTACTTGCTTACTATAGGACAATTATGAAATTGCAATCTAGCGACAATTTTGTAATTGCTTTAAAGTAAGATTTTGTGCACTTTTGGTAGAAGATGGCTCCAGATAGCTTCCTTGATTTTACGTGAACTCGAATTGTGATTGGTTGATTTGTGGTGATACCAAAAGAGCAAAAGCGAGGGACTGGATGTTTGCACTCTCCCGACCAAAAACCAAATGACCAAAAGTCGTCTGTGCACACCCTGGATTCACACAGATGTTCTGGTTGAAAACTAAAAACTAATTAAATATTAAATTTACAGTTCGCGAGCCTATGCTAATTTTATTTATCGGCCAATGGGAAGCCCAGAATCAAATACGAATATGAATTCCCAAATGATCTGCTGCAATCCAAAAAGAAGATATAAAAAGCTGATACAGAAAGAATCGCCAGACAGACAGACCGACCCACACAGACTGACTCGAGACAGATGAGAATAATTAGTATCTCCCTTGACCAAGTCAAGTGGCTTACTATGCTCGTCGCCTTCACCTCCCTTTTCCTTCATCCCTGTCTCAAAACTACTTACTGATCTACGGAGTGAATACATCAAAGACATTCCTTACTTACAGCGCTCCCACATTCCTAAGCATTAATTCTCTTTTCAGCATTTTATTGCCATGAGCATTTTAACATCCAATGGACCTATACTTCAAGTATTACTTTAATTGTAAAAACCTTAATTGATATGTGTATATATAAAATGTTATTTTTCAACTCAATTTGCTTTTCTTGATTTGTAATCATTTTATGACTTACAGTGGGCTATCTACAATGAGGCCAAATTCCGTTAATCTTCAACAATATACAAATACCCTTCAAAAGAACGACTCTCCACTATAAACTGGAAAAGAATGGATAACCCACTATAGATTCGAGCCAATAGAATCTTTGGCACATGAGATAAAGTTTTTTCCTATGCAGCTAAGTTGATCCTACCTGACACCTATAAAATCTCTGAGATTTGTTGTTTTCACCAGTGTGTCTTATTTTGCCACAAGAGTCGACACCAGTCTCATGCATTCACTCACTCATTTGCTCATTCACTCCCTTATACCTGTGAAACTGCCTAAACTAAGAACTCTTTCAACAAGCACATAACACTAAATAATTTTATTCACACAAATTACCTTCCAGCAAATTCTTATTTTTTCATAACATTCAACTTTAAATCTAAATCAGCAACAAGTGAACTGTCGACAATAATTTTCAAACACGAAACTTACTTTCTGTGAACTTAACGACTAAAGAGAGACAACTTAATATTTTGTTCTCTGAACATTTTTTCCTAACTTACACATGAGTTTTTTTTTTATGCAATACGAGCAGTATAGCCTGGCATTGCTCAGGTGTAATGAAAGCTTTAAAAGCAATAGTTGTTTCCAGTTAAAGCGAAACCATAGACTGAAAGAAAAATGAATGGATGTAAGTGAAATTTTGATTTCCTGGTTTTGATATCAAATAAGTTTTTTTCATCATAAACTGAATTTTGAAGACTAAATAAGTCCTCTGAGTAAATGGTATCATGGCTGAGACTAAGAACTACAATTATATATACTTAGACCCAAACTTGAAGCAAAAACTAAAATAAAAGGGCTGAAAAAAATACAGACATACAGGGAGATAAACAGACACACACACAAACATCTTAACTTTTATATATATATAATCGATTTTCTGCACTGAGTGGTCCAATTTTAATCAAATTTGATACACTCATAGACAAAGATATAAGAAATGATATTCAGAAGTTTCAAGGTTTCAGTTCTTACAATAGTGCAGAAAATCGATAATATATATAAGGCAAGATGTGTGTGTGTGTGTGTGTGTGTGTGTGTGTGTGTGTATCTGTCTGTATGTCCTTTATACAAATCCACAATTTTTATCCGATTCTCACCAAACTTCACACAAATATTCTTTAGGCTGAGTCTGAGCTCCAGGACCATGGACCATGGATTAGTTTTAAAGCTTTCATTACACCCGAGCAACGCTGGGCTATACTTCTAGTAGGATATATATCTGGCTTAGGTTAATTCACAGGGTTGATTAAATTAACCTGAGAACACTAACCCAGTGCAAATGACGCCATTTTAATTACAATTTTCAGTTAATTCAGTTATTAATTTTAACTCAAACTACAAAACTTGAAGTGCCTGCATGTAAAATATTTAAAATAAAAATTTATATTTAAAATTTTTTGATATTTTCAAAATTGGGTATGATATACCCATGGTTAGTAGTGGTATAGCTTTAACTGATAGTGTTCCAGGGTTAAATACATAAATAAATTAAAGAAATTGTAATTAGTAAATTTACTTTTTCAAACTTATGCATTTAAAGTTACTCCTTATGGTGCATGCAACACTTCAAAGCCCCTTTTATTCCCTCATTTTTTATGATGCCATATCTCATAAGATTCCTTGTGTTTATTATCTGGGACTTAAGATGGTGTCTTCAGAAAAAACAGTTCCAGAATACCAGCTAACATGGAACATACTTGCAATGTTACACATACATTGTATTTTAATCAGAGGATATATGAGATTGTAGTGAAATTACCATAAGGTTATATTCTGTTTCAAATTAGAGCTCTTTCTGATTCACTCCACATCAAAACCTGTTGGCTGGATGTGAATGCTTATAAAAACAAAATTAAAAATAAAAAAGTCATTCGCTGTGCAGAAGATTCGAACATTGCATTCGTCTCACAAAACAAATCCCTCAAAATTAAAAAATACAATTCACACTTTGGAGCCAATTACAGACATTGCTACAAATGCAGGACTAAAAAATACTGAGTCATATCTCCACCCTATTTAAAAGCACCCATTCATAACACCCAAAATGGTAGTCAGGCAGTCACTGAGTTCAGCAGTATTGTTGAGTCAACTGACCTGACACAAGCTTCATTATCAGACCATACAAACACCCCCATCCTGCAAGTTGTTTCCCTTGCCCACAAAGAGACATTCCGCTTTGAGCTTTTATATAGGTAACACAAGAAATTTTCTCTATATTTCTGTATGCTGTATACTCTGGACTTCTTCAGGTAATATATATTGAAATTTCAGACTGAACTCTTTATTTAGGCCATGGGGGTAGATTGTTCTAGTTCCACATGCCATGCCTTTTTGGATATTTCAGTTAATAACATTTAGTAATTCAACACTCCAAATTTTACTTCCCTTTGCTGTGGCCAGGTACTGAACTTAAAACTCTTTGGATCAAGTCACATTTTAGCTTACCAAACAATACTTTTATCCATTGGGCCATATGTCACTGTTCAAAATCTCAGTGTATATCCCCTGAAGAAGGTGAGATCATACAAAGGCTGAAATGTTGTAAATATGGCAATAAAGATGAGGACAACAGTGCAAACGATGGAAAGAATGTAAGCAAAGAAATTTGTTAACATATTTTCTTCTTTTCTTTCAAAGCGTTTGACAGAGTCTGGCATGCTGGCTTTCTATGCAAGCTGCAGGACTATGGTATAACTGGACAATTGTTTGACCTAATCCAGTCCTACCTTTCAAACCGTACAATGAGGGTGGTATTGAATGGACAAGCCTCCCAATACTATCACATGAATACGGGTGTCCCTCAAGGCTCTATTCTAGGTCCTACGCTTTTCCTTATCTATATTAACGATCTCCCTGATGTAATAAGGTCCCAAGTGGGCATATATGCTGACGACACTACAGTTTACTCTCGTCTCGATCAAAAATCTACTGAGGCTGAAAAAGCAAACCTCGCTGCTGCGCTTGAAAAGGACCTCCAATCCATGGTGGACTGGGGCAAGAAATGGCTAATAAATTTTAATGCTTCCAAAATGAAGCTGCTATCTAATAACCACCACAGACAATCGTTCCTCCTGCTCATTAACATGAATCAGGCTTCTCTCCTCGAAAGCGAAACACTGCACCTCCTCAGGTTAACTCTCACACCAGACCTCAAGTGGAATAACTATATAGAATCCATAGCTAAATCTGCTGCTAAGAAAGTCGGTTCTGTGTGTACAGCCAAGAAGTTTTTCCCGTCGCAAACAATCCAGCACATATACAAGTCTACCATCCGCCCGTGCATTGAGTATTGCTGCCACATCTGGTCTGGTGCTCCTGCTATCCACTTAGGTGTCCTCGACCGAATCCAACGGAGAATCTGTAATGTGATTGATCCCAACTTGGCAGCTACGATACAGTCGCTTTCTCACTGACGCAGTGTGGCTTCCCTGTGTCTCTTCTACAAATACTTTCACAGCTTCTGCGCCGATGAACTTAGCTCACTGGTACCCCCTATATATGAATTTCCTCAAGCCACAAGATTAGCAACTAGGTCCCACCCTTTTACTGTGAAACTAATAAAATGTAAATACAAATTCTACTCCATCAGATTCTTTTCTCGCACTTCCCGCCTGTGGAATTCTCTTCCGCATATTTGCTTTCCTGACAGTTAGAATCTCCAAGAATTTAAATGTAAAGTCAATCGTCATCTCCTGTCTCACTAACTTACATCCTCTTTCTCATGCTTTTCTACATTCACCCCACTCTCATCAGTACTTTCTTCCCTCTCGTACTCTCTTCCCTCTCGTACTCTCTTCCTGACACCCCCTGCAACCTCTCACTCCCAACATTCCTCCTATGTAACCCCCTGCACAACAGTGGCAGTAAAATGCCTTGCTTGAGGTGACGCGATTATAAAAAAATAAAAAACTTCATGAGAGTAATTGATTTTTTTTTTTATTTTGAAACTTTATGTGAATATATCATTATTTTCCAAACTGAGTACTCATCCCCAACATTGTTACAATATCATGGCAATGTTGAGAAAAGCAGTAGCTAAAGTATCTGCACTGGTCAATTTTAATAAGAAACTGGATTTTCTACATTTAACAATAAACATCGAAGGTATAACATTTCTTTTTATACTGATGATAATATTAAAAAGTGCGATGGCTATAAGTTCCTGTACTGGTCAACAGCCTTTGAGATTTGAAAAAGAAATCATGTTTGCGTATTTTTTTAAATTTTTTTCAAATGCTCGCTTTTACTTTTGTAAGCAGTGAGAAAAATATAAGTGTTGAGTCAAGGATAATATTTTTCCAAATAAGTTTCTAAAAATCTGTGAGTGTCATTAATCTTGGCAAGAGAGACATTTTGGTTCCACTCTGAAAGCATTAATTAAACGAATATTTACACTGACTGGGACAATAAAAGCCAAGAGTTCAATAATGTCATTGTAGGTCATTCTAAGTAACTTGTGAATCTTCAATGGCATACTTTTGGTTTGTAAAAGGAATCAGATTTTCGTCTGTGGGTGAGTAAAGCAATGAACTTTAATCGCCCAATTAAGTTTTTAATCGACTGAGTTGATCAGGCGAGTGAAATCTCAAAGGCTGCTGGTCAATAATAATAAGAGAATGCTTTCTCTTTTCTTTACAATATGCACAGAAGTTACCTTCTTTCTTTTTACATTCATGGTCATGTTACAAGTGCTGCAGATGAAAAAACCTGAACTGGTCAATTATAACAAAATAATGCTTTTTCTTCATTTTTTTTTAATCATATCACCCCAAGCAAGGTGGTGATGCCACTGATGCACATGGGGCTACTTAAGAGTAAAATGATTGGAAAAGAGAAAGCCAGAAACCACATCCTAAACAGGGAACAAGGGATGAGCCTCTTCACCCATTCAATAGATATGGGTGGAGTGTGAACTGGGCGATAGTTTAGTCTATCTACTCCAATTGAGAAAAAAAAAGAGAGAAAAAAAAAGTGAAAGAAGATTGGAGAAAAAAAAAAGAAAGAAAGCCGGGAACTACATCCTAAATGGGAAACAAGGGATGAGCCTCTTCACCTGTTCAAAAGATGTGGGTGGAGTGTGAACCGGGCGATAGTTTAGTCTATTTAACAATATATATAGAAAGTAAAACATTAATTTTTATATTTATGGTAATATTACAAAGGGCTGAAGCTGAAAGAATGGAAAGGACCAATTACATGAAAATGATATTTCTTCACTTAAATATATGCAGAGAAGTTACAACATTTTTTTTCCGATGAACTTAGCTCACTAGTGCCCCCTATATATGAATTTACTTGAGCCACAAGATTAGCATCTAGGTCCCACCCTTTTACTGTGAAACTAATAAAATCTAAATACAAATTCTATTCCAGCAGCTTCTTTTCTTGCACTTCCCACCAGTGGAATTCCCTTCCATTTATTTGCTTCCTCAACAGCTACAATCTCCAAGAATTTAAATGTAAAGTCAATAGTTATCTTCTATCTCACTAACCCGCATCCTCTCTCTTATGCTCCTTTCTCCGTCCACTCCACTCTCATCAGTATTCTCATCCTTCTCTTACCCACTTCCTGACATGCCCTGTAACCTGTCACTCTTTCTCATGACTTTCCTCCTATGTAACCCCCTGCAAAACAGTGGCAGTAAACTGCCTTGCTTGGGGCAATATGATTATAAAAAAATCTATGGCAATGTTGTGAAGTACCATGGCTGAGAAAATCAACACAGGTCAATTATGGCTGAGAAAATCAACACAGGTCAATTATGATAAAAGAATGCATTTATAGCTCTTAACAATATGCATAGAAGGAATAACATTTCTTTTTATATTCATAGTAACGTTGCAATTCATTGCATTCACTTATGCACAAATACCCTTGGGAAAGGTATTAATCCGACTATTCCTTCCAGTTATGGGTTAAATAACAGGACAGATTGGGTTCTATAGTCTTGGTCAGCAACCAGTCTACCTCAGAAAGCAATGGCAACCTACTGCGGGATAATCTTCTGCCCAGTCAGTCATGTCTCTTTCGAGACATGATCGCCCAAGCGAGTTTCATGTATGGTACTTAACTGACTGACTGACTGCAGATGAAAGGACCTCCACTGGTCAATTATTATGAAAGAATGAATTTTCTTGCCTTAAGAATAAACATTGAATATATAACATTTCTTTTTATAGTCATGGTAATATTGCAAGTGATGCAGATGAAAGTACCTGCACTGGCCGGTCATAAGGAGAACATACATTTGCTTGCCTTAAAAATAACCATAGAATGTATAACATTTCTTTTTATATATATGATAGGGGAGCAAGTACTGTAGATGAAAGAACCTGCACCAGCTAATTATAATGAGCAAATGCATTTCCTTGTCTTAAAATAACCATAAGGTATATAACTTTTTTTATGCTTATAGTAATCTTGCAGGTGATGAAGATGAAAGAACCTGCACTGGACAATTCTTATGAGAGAATGTTTTTTCTTGCCTTAAAAATAACCATAGTACATATAACATTTCTTTCCATATTTATAATAATCATACGTTTTCTGCAGATGAATGAACCTGCACTGGCTAATTGAGTTGAGAAAATGCATTATCTTGTCTTACAAGTAATCATACATAGTATAAAATTTCATTTTATATTTGAGGTAATATTGCAAATGCTACAGATTAAAGAACCTGCAATGGCCAATTCTAATGAAAGAATGCATTTTCTTGCCTTAAAATAAACCATAGAATGTATAACATTTCTTTTATTGTTTATTGTAATATTGCAAATGATGCAAATGAAAGAACCTACATTGGCCAATTATACTGACAAATTGTATTTTTTTGCCTTAAAAATAATTATAGAGGGTATAACATTACTTTTTTATTCATGTTAATGTTGCATTCACTTATGCGCAAATACCCTTGGGAAAGGTATTAATCCATCTTTTCCCTCCAGTTATGTGTTAAATAACAGGACAGATTGGGTTCTATAGCCTTGGCTGGCAACCAGTCTACCGCAGAAAGCAATGGCAAACTACTGCAGGATAATCTTCTGCCCAGGCATTCATGTCTCAAAAGAGACATGATCGCCCAAGTGTGTTTCACGTATGGCACTTAACTGACTGAATGTTGCAAGTGCTTCAGATGAAATAACCTGCACTGGCCAATTACAATAAGAGAATGTATTTTCTTACCTTAAAAATAACCAGAGTACGTATAACATTTCTTTTCATATCTAAACTTATTTATAAATGGAACTTTGTCTGTGTGTGTGTGTGTGTCTGTGCGTGTGTGTGTTCGTTACCTATAGACTCTGAAATGGCTGAACCGATTTTCTTGAAAATTTACACAGTCGTACTATAAGAGCCTGCGAGTGTTCTTAGCTAGATTTTGTCGAGGTACCCCCGATAAATATCAAAAATCGATAATCGAAAAAATCGGGTTATAGAAGGAGAGGTCCGATTTTAATCAAATTTGATTCACTCATTGACAAAGACATAAGAAACAATATTCAGAAGTTTCAAGGTTGCAGTTCTTACAATAGTGCAGAAAATCTAATATATATATATATAAAAGGCAAGATGTTTGTGTGTGTGTCTGTTTATCTGTCTGTATATCTGTATTTTTTTCAGCCCTTTTATTTTAGTTTTTGCTTCAAGTTTGGGTCTAAGTAGATATAATTATAGTTCTTAGTCTCAGCCATGATACCATTTTCTCAGAGGACTTATTTTTTTTTTTATAAGCGTTTCACCCCGAGCAAGGCATGTCACTGCCACTACTGTGCAGGGGGCTACGTAGAGAGGAGAAAGGCTGGTTAAATATAGGACATTTAAGAGGGTGGGTGATAGGCGGGTGAGGATACCGAGAATGAGGGTTGGTAGATGAGAGTGTTGTGAGAATAGTTGGGAGTTAGTGTGATAGGAGGTGTCTATTGACCCTACATTTAAACACCTGGAGATTGTAACTGTCGGGAAAGCAGACTTGTGGAAGGGAGTTCCACAGGCGGGAGGCGCGAGAAAAGAAGCTGTTGGAGTAGAATTTACGGTTACATCTTATTTGTTTAACTGTAAAAGGGTGGGACCTAGTTGCTAATCTAGTATCTCGTGTAAATTCGTGCTTGGGCGGCACCAGTGATCTAAGCTCATCGGAGCAGAAGCCATGAAAGTACTTGTAGAAGAGGCACAGGGAAGCTACATCACGCCGGTGTGAGAGCGGCTGCAGCCGGTCTGCCAAGTTAGTATCAACCACGTTACAGATCCTCCTTTGTATTTTGTCAAGAAGCCCAAGGAGAGCAGCAGGGGCACCCGACCAGATATGGCAGCAATATTCAATACACGGGCGGATGGTAGATTTGTATATGTGCAGAATAGTTTCAGGTGGGAAAAATTTCCGGGCCCTGCACAGAGAGCCGACTTTCATAGCAGCAGATTTGGCAATGGATTCAATATAGTCATTCCATTTGAGGTCCGCCGAGAGTGTAAGGCCAAGGAGGCGTAGTATTTTACTCTCTGGGAGGCTAGCCTGTCCCATGCTAATGGGAGGTAGATGCGATAGTCTATGGTGGTTAGTTGATAACAGCTTTGTTTTGGAGGCATTGAAATTTACCAACCATTTCCTACCCCAGGTCACTACGGATTGGAGGTCCCTTTCCAGTGCGGCAGCGAGGTTCACTTTGTCGTCCAGACCTGTCTTCAAAATTCAGTTTACGATGAAAAAAACTTATTTGATATCGACACCAGGAAATCAAAATTTGACTTACATCCATTTATTTTTCTTTCAGTTTGCGGTTTCACTTTAGCTGGAAACAACTATTGCTTTTCAGTCTTTCGTGCCAATGTTGAAAGTGTCTGAGCTCCAGGATCATGGATTAGTTTTAAAGCTTTCATTACACCTGAGCAACGCCGGGCTATACTGCTAGTTTATAATAATCTTGCAAGTGATGTAGATGAAAGAACCTGGACAGGCCAATTATGATGAAATGCATTCTACTCTTGAAAATAGCCATAGAATATATAACATTTCTTTTTATCTGCAGAGTAATATTGCAAATGCTGCAAATGAAAGAACCTGCACTAGCCAATTTACCGAGAGAATGCCTTCTTTGCCTTAAAAATAACCATGCAGGGTATAACATTACTTTTTTAATTCATGTTAATTTAGCAAGTGCTCCAGATTAAATAAACTGAACTGACCAATGATAATGAGAGAATTCATTTTCTTCCCCTAAAAATAACCATATATAGCATAACATTTCTTTTTAAATTCATGCTAATGTTGCAAGTGCTGCAGATAAAAGAATCTGCAATGGTCAATTATAATGAGTGAATGTATTTTCTTTTAAGATAACCATTCATGGTATTCCATTTCTTTTAAGATAACCATTCATGGTATTCCATTTCTTTTAAGATAACCATTCATGGTATTCCATTTCTTTTAAGATAACCATTCATGGTATTCCATTTCTTTTAAGATAACCATTCATGGTATTCCATTTCTTTTAAGATAACCATTCATGGTATTCCATTTCTTTTAAGATAACCATTCATGGTATTCCATTTCTTTTAAGATAACCATTCATGGTATTCCATTTCTTTTAAGATAACCATTCATGGTATTCCATTTCTTTTAAGATAACCATTCATGGTATTCCATTTCTTTTAAGATAACCATTCATGGTATTCCATTTCTTTTAAGATAACCATTCATGGTATTCCATTTCTTTTAAGATAACCATTCATGGTATTCCATTTCTTTTAAGATAACCATTCATGGTATTCCATTTCTTTTAAGATAACCATTCATGGTATTCCATTTCTTTTAAGATAACCATTCATGGTATTCCATTTCTTTTAAGATAACCATTCATGGTATTCCATTTCTTTTAAGATAACCATTCATGGTATTCCATTTCTTTTAAGATAACCATTCATGGTATTCCATTTCTTTTAAGATAACCATTCATGGTATTCCATTTCTTTTAAGATAACCATTCATGGTATTCCATTTCTTTTAAGATAACCATTCATGGTATTCCATTTCTTTTTATATTCATGGTAAATCTGTAAGTTATGCAGATGAAAGAATCTGCACTGGGCAATCATAATGAAAAAATGCATTTTTTGCCTTAAAAATAACCATACAAAGTATAAAATTACTTTTTATATCTATTGTAATGTTGGTAGTGTTGCAGATGAAAGAATCTGCACTGGCCAATTATAATCAGAGAATGCATTTTCTTGCCTTAAATATCACTATACAACTTATAACATTTTTTTTATATTCATGTTAATATTGCAAGTGCTGTAGATGAAAGACTTTGCACTAGCCAATTAAAATGAGAAATGGCATTTTCTTCCCTTCAAATTAAACATACAAGGTATTTTTTTTTTAATCATATCACCCCAAGCAAGGCGGTAATGCTACTGATGCGCAGGGGGCTACGTTAGAGTAAGAAGATTGTAAAAGAGAAAACTGGAAACCACATCCTAAACAGGGAACAAGGGATGAGCCTCTTTACCTGTTCAATAGACATGGGTGGTGTGTGAACCGGGTGATAGTTTAGTCTCTCTACACCAATTGAAGAAGAAAAAAAAAAGTAGGAAGATTGGAAAAGAGAAAACCAGAAACCACATCCTAAACAGGGAACAAGGGATGAGCCTCTTCACCTGTTCAATAGATGTGGGTGGTGTGTGAACCGGGTGATAGTTTAGTCTATCTACACCAATTGAAGAAGAAAAAAAGAAAAGTAGGAAGATTGGAAAAGAGAAAACCGGAAACAACATCCTAAACAGGGAACAAGGGATGAGCCTCTTCACCTGTTCAATAGACATGGGTGGTGTGTGAACCGGGTGATAGTTTAGTCTCTCTACACCAATTGAAGAAGAAAAAAAAAAGTAGGAAGATTGGAAAAGAGAAAACCAGAAACCACATCCTAAACAGGGAACAAGGGATGAGCCTCTTCACCTGTTCAATAGACGTGGGTGGTGTGTGAACCGGGTGATAGTTTAGTCTCTCTACACCAATTGAAGAAGAAAAAAAAAGTAGGAAGATTGGAAAAGAGAAAACCAGAAACCACATCCTAAACAGGGAACAAGGGATGAGCCTCTTCACCTGTTCAATAGATGTGGGTGGTGTGTGAACCGGGTGATAGTTTAGTCTATCTACACCAATTGAAGAAGAAAAAAAGAAAAGTAGGAAGATTGGAAAAGAGAAAACCGGAAACAACATCCTAAACAGGGAACAAGGGATGAGCCTCTTCACCTGTTCAATAGATGTGGGTGGTGTGTGAACCGGGTGATAGTTTAGTCTATCTACACCAATTGAAGAAGAAAAAAAAGAAAAGTAGGAAGATTGGAAAAGAGAAAACCGGAAACAACATCCTAAACAGGGAACAAAGGATGAGCCTCTTCACCTGTTCAATAGATGTGGGTGGTGTGTGAACCGGGTGATAGTTTAGTCTCTCTACACCAATTGAAGAAGAAAAAAAAGAAAAGTAGGAAGATTGGAAAAGAGAAAACCGGAAACAACATCCTAAACAGGGAACAAGGGATGAGCCTCTTCACCTGTTCAATAGATGTGGGTGGTGTGTGAACCGGGTGATAGTTTAGTCTATCTACACCAATTGAAGAAGAAAAAAAAGAAAAGTAGGAAGATTGGAAAAGAGAAAACCGGAAACAACATCCTAAACAGGGAACAAGGGATGAGCCTCTTCACCTGTTCAATAGATGTGGGTGGTGTGTGAACCAGGTGATAGTTTAGTCTATCTACACCAATTGAAGAAGAAAAAAAAGAAAAGTAGGAAGATTGGAAAAGAGAAAACCAGAAACCACATCCTAAACAGGGAACAAGGGATGAGCCTCTTCACCTGTTCAATAGATGTGGGTGGTGTGTGAACCGGGTGATAGTTTAGTCTATCTACACCAATTGAAGAAGAAAAAAAAGAAAAGTAGGAAGATTGGAAAAGAGAAAACCGGAAACAACATCCTAAACAGGGAACAAGGGATGAGCCTCTTCACCTGTTCAATAGATGTGGGTGGTGTGTGAACCGGGTGATAGTTTAGTCTCTCTACACCAATTGAAGAAGAAAAAAAAAGTAGGAAGATTGGAAAAGAGAAAACCAGAAACCACATCCTAAACAGGGAACAAGGGATGAGCCTCTTCACCTGTTCAATAGATGTGGGTGGTGTGTGAACCGGGTGATAGTTTAGTCTATCTACACCAATTGAAGAAGAAAAAAAAAAGTAGGAAGATTGGAAAAGAGAAAACCGGAAACAACATCCTAAACAGGGAACAAGGGATGAGCCTCTTCACCTGTTCAATAGATGTGGGTGGTGTGTGAACCGGGTGATAGTTTAGTCTATCTACACCAATTGAAGAAGAAAAAAAAAGTAGGAAGATTGGAAAAGAGAAAACCAGAAACCACATCCTAAACTGGGAACAAGGGATGAGCCTCTTCACCTGTTCAATAGATGTGGGTGGTGTGTGAACCGGGTGATAGTTTAGTCTCTCTACACCAATTGAAGAAGAAAAAAAAAAGTAGGAAGATTGGAAAAGAGAAAACCGGAAACAACATCCTAAACAGGGAACAAGGGATGAGCCTCTTCACCTGTTCAATAGATGTGGGTGGTGTGTGAACCGGGTGATAGTTTAGTCTATCTACACCAATTGAAGAAGAAAAAAAAGAAAAGTAGGAAGATTGGAAAAGAGAAAACCGGAAATAACATCCTAAACAGGGAACAAGGGATGAGCCTTTTCACCTGTTCAATAGATGTGGGTGGTGTGTGAACCGGGCGATAGTTTAGACTATCTACACCAATTGAAGAAGAAAAAAAGAAAAGTAGGAAGATTGGAAAAGAGAAAACCGGAAACCACATCCTAAACAGGGAACAAGGGATGAGCCTTTTCACCTGTTCAATAGATGTGGGTGGTGTGTGAACCGGGTGATAGTTTAGTCTCTCTACACCAATTGAAGAAGAAAAAAAAAGAAAAGTAGGAAGATTGGAAAAGAGAAAACCGGAAACCACATCCTAAACAGGGAACAAGGGATGAGCCTCTTCACCTGTTCAATAGATGTGGGTGGTGTGTGAACCGGGCGATAGTTTAGTCTCTCTACACCAATTGAAGAAGAAAAAAAAAAGTAGGAAGATTGGAAAAGAGAAAACCGGAAACCACATCCTAAACAGGGAACAAGGGATGAGCCTTTTCACCTGTTCAATAGATGTGGGTGGTGTGTGAACCGGGCGATAGTTTAGACTATCTACACCAATTGAAGAAGAAAAAAAAGAAAAGTAGGAAGATTGGAAAAGAGAAAACCGGAAACCACATCCTAAACAGGGAACAAGGGATGAGCCTTTTCACCTGTTCAATAGATGTGGGTGGTGTGTGAACCGGGTGATAGTTTAGTCTATCTACACCAATTGAAGAAGAAAAAAAAGAAAAGTAGGAAGATTGGAAAAGAGAAAACCGGAAACCACATCCTAAACAGGGAACAAGGGATGAGCCTCTTCACCTGTTCAATAGATGTGGGTGGTGTGTGAACCGGGCGATAGTTTAGTCTCTCTACACCAATTGAAGAAGAAAAAAAAAGTAGGAAGATTGGAAAAGAGAAAACCGGAAACCACATCCTAAACAGGGAACAAGGGATGAGCCTTTTCACCTGTTCAATAGATGTGGGTGGTGTGTGAACCGGGCGATAGTTTAGACTATCTACACCAATTGAAGAAGAAAAAAAAGAAAAGTAGGAAGATTGGAAAAGAGAAAACCGGAAACCACATCCTAAACAGGGAACAAGGGATGAGCCTTTTCACCTGTTCAATAGATGTGGGTGGTGTGTGAACCGGGAGATAGTTTAGTCTCTCTACACCAATTGAAGAAGAAAAAAAAGAAAAGTAGGAAGATTGGAAAAGAGAAAACCAGAAACCACATCCTAAACAAGGGAACAAGGGATGAGCCTCTTCACCTGTTCAATAGATGTGGGTGGTGTGTGAACCGGGCGATAGTTTAGTCTCTCTACACCAATTGAAGAAGAAAAAAAAAAGTAGGAAGATTGGAAAAGAGAAAACCGGAAACCACATCCTAAACAGGGAACAAGGGATGAGCCTTTTCACCTGTTCAATAGATGTGGGTGGTGTGTGAACCGGGCGATAGTTTAGACTATCTACACCAATTGAAGAAGAAAAAAAAGAAAAGTAGGAAGATTGGAAAAGAGAAAACCGGAAACAACATCCTAAACAGGGAACAAGGGATGAGCCTTTTCACCTGTTCAATAGATGTGGGTGGTGTGTGAACCGGGCGATAGTTTAGACTATCTACACCAATTGAAGAAGAAAAAAAAGAAAAGTAGGAAGATTGGAAAAGAGAAAACCGGAAACCACATCCTAAACAGGGAACAAGGGATGAGCCTTTTCACCTGTTCAATAGATGTGGGTGGTGTGTGAACCGGGTGATAGTTTAGTCTATCTACACCAATTGAAGAAGAAAAAAAGAAAAGTAGGAAGATTGGAAAAGAGAAAACCGGAAACCACATCCTAAACAGGGAACAAGGGATGAGCCTCTTCACCTGTTCAATAGATGTGGGTGGTGTGTGAACCGGGCGATAGTTTAGTCTCTCTACACCAATTGAAGAAGAAAAAAAAAAGTAGGAAGATTGGAAAAGGAAAAGAAAACCGGAAACCACATCCTAAACAGGGAACAAGGGATGAGCCTTTTCACCTGTTCAATAGATGTGGGTGGTGTGTGAACCGGGCGATAGTTTAGACTATCTACACCAATTGAAGAAGAAAAAAAAGTAGGAAGATTGGAAAAGAGAAAACCGGAAACCACATCCTAAACAGGGAACAAGGGATGAGCCTCTTCACCTGTTCAATAGATGTGGGTGGTGTGTGAACCGGGTGATAGTTTAGTCTATCTACTCCAATTGAAGAAGAAAAAAAGAGTAAGAAGATTGGAAAGAAGAAAACCGGAAACCACATAACATTTCTTTTTGTATTTATGGTAATGCTACAAGATCTGCAGATGAAAGAACCTGCACTGACCAATTATAATGAAAAAAAAAAGAAGCGTTTTCTTGACTTAAAAAGTAAATATTGAATATATAACATTTCTTTTTATATACATGGTAATGTTGGACGTGATGCTGATGAATGAACCTGCACTAGCCAATTATAATGAGGGAATGCATTTTCTTGTCTTACAAGTATCCATACATGGCATAACATTTCCTTTTATATTTGCAGTTATATTGCAGTTGTTGCAGGCTAAGGACCTGCACTGACCAGGTATACTGAGAGAATGCATTATTTTGCCTTTAAAATAACCATAGATTATATAACATTTCTTTTTATATTTATAGTAATGTTGTAAATGCTGCACTGGCCAATTATAATAAGAGAACGCTTTTTCTTCACTTAAGTAAAAGCATATAATATATAACATTTTTTTATGTTAATGATAAAGTTGCAACTTTTTGTATTTAAATGTTCCTGCACTCGTCAATTAAAAAAATAGAATGCATTTTCTTCTCTTCAGAATGAGCATAGATTTGTTAACATTTCTTTTTATATCGAGGGGATTGTTGTAAATTGCCTGAGTTAAAAGTACCTGCACGAGTCAATAAGAGATTAACATTTTCTTCCCTCAACATTTTCTTCTTCTCAGCCTTCTATTGGTCCTTTCTAACTAGTTTGTACTCCTCACTCTTTTCTAATTAATCTTTTTACAGTTATGTAGCCCCCCGCTCATCAGTGGCATTTCTACCTTGCTCGAGGTGAAATGATTAAAAAAAAACAAAAAAACAAAATATAGCTGAACAATCTTATGCAGGTCAATTACAATAAGCGTATGCTTTTTCTTGACTTAACAATATGCATAGAAAGTGAAACATTTCTTATACTTACAGTAATGTTGCAAAGTTTCATAGTTGAAAGAGTGTGAACTGGTCAATTATATGTAGATACTGGTTTTTCTTCACTTAGAAAGGATTTTTTTTTTTAATCATCTCACTCCAAGCAAGGCATTCAACTGCCACTATTGTGCATGGGGCTACATAGGGGAAGGTAAAGAGAAGGAGTGGTTAAACATAGGGAATGTCAGGAGGAAGGTAACAGATGAGTAAGGATACCGAGGATGAGGGTTGGGCAGATGGGAAGAGTGCTTGATAGAATGGGAGCAGGTTAATGTGTTAGGAGGTGTCTATTGATCTTACATTTAAACTCCTGGAGATTGTAGCTGTCGGGGAAGCAATCGTGTGGAAGGGAATTCCACAGTCGGGAAGTGCGAGGAAACATTCATATAAGGTATATTATTTCTTTTTATATTCACAGTAATGTTTTCAAATTGCCAAAATTGTCAGATCCTCGTGAATTATAAAAAATAAAAAAAACCTTACCTTCACTTAACAACATACATAGAAGTTGTAACAATTCTTTTAATATTTCTAATAATGTCGCAAGTGCTATA
This sequence comes from Ascarosepion bandense, assembly GCA_037127315.1. Lineage (NCBI taxonomy): Eukaryota > Metazoa > Mollusca > Cephalopoda > Sepiida > Sepiidae > Ascarosepion > Ascarosepion bandense. The sequence goes on from JBBBDQ010001190.1 coordinate 771,341, forward strand.
GCTGAACAATCTTACGCAGGTCAGTTACAATAATCAATTACTTTTATTTTATTTAACAATATGCATAGCGGGTGTGACAATTCTTTTTATACCAGGTCCACGACCGACTTGCTAACAACCGTAACGGAGTATATGCTCCAGGCCCTTGATGAGTCTGACGAGGCTCGCACGATTGCTCTGGACATTTCCAAGGCTTTTCACAGGGTTTGGCACTCTGGCCTCCTATGCAAGCTATGGAGTTATGGTATTACCCGACGCTCTTCCTTATTTTCATCAACGACCTCCCAGATGAGATCAGTTCACAAGTAGGCATCTACGCAGACGGCACCACAATATACTCCCGCACCAGTAAGAAACCTGTCGTGGCGGACAGACATAATCTCGCTGCTGACCTTGAATGGGATCTACACTCTGTGGTGAATTGGGGCAAGAAGTGGCTTGTCAACTTCAATGCGTCTAAGACCAAGTTGTTGTCTGTCAACCATCACAGGCAATCTCTCCTGCCTCCCATAAGTATGGACCAAGCGATTCTCCCTGAGAGCAACACACTAAGCCTCCTCAGCCTTACCATCTCCTCAGACCTCAAATGGAACCACTATATTGAATCCAAAGCTAAATCTACTGCTAAGAAGGTTGGGTCACTATGTCGATCCAGGATGTTTTTTCCGCCTGAATCCATCCTGCATATATACAAGTCAACCATCCATCCGTGCATGGAGTACTGCTACCATTTATGGTCAGGCGCCCCTGCCGTTCTCCTCAGTGTTCTCAATAGGCTCCAAAGGAGAGTCTGTAATGTGATAGGTACTGATCTGGTGGCTCGTCTGCAGCCACTTCCCCACCGTCGAAATGTGGCCTCCCTTTGTCTGTTCTATAAATACTTTCATGGCTTCTGCTCGGACGAACTTAAGTCACTGGTGCATCCTCAACAGGTGTTTACTCGTGCAACCAGACTGGCAACTGGGTCCCGCCCATTCACTGTCAGGTTAGCCAAATGCAGACAACAATTCTACTCCTGCAGCTTCTTCTCTCGCACTTCCTGCCTGTGGAACTCGCTCCCATATTCTTGCTTTCCTGACGGCTACAACCTCCAGAAATTTAAATGCAATGTCAATACTCATCTATTAACCACTGGACTCTAGCTCTCTCCCCACCCTCGTATATCCTTCCCTTTCTCTTCACCTATGTATCTGTCATCGCACCTGCATTCTCAGCTTTCTATTGGTCCTTTCTAACTAGTTTGTACTCCTCACTCTTTTCTAATTAATCTTTTTACAGTTATGTAGCCCCCCGCTCATCAGTGGCATTTCTGCCTTGCTCGAGGTGAAATGATTAAAAAAAAACAAAAAAACAAAATATAGCTGAACAATCTTATGCAGGTCAATTACAATAAGCGTATGCTTTTTCTTGATTTAACAATATGCATAGAAAGTGAAACATTTCTTATACTTACAGTAATGTTGCAAAGTTTCATAGTTGAAAGAGTGTGAACTGGTCAATTATATGTAGATACTGGTTTTTCTTCACTTAGAAAGGATTTTTTTTTTTTTTTAATCATCTCATCCCAAGCAAGGCATTCCACTGCCACTATTGCGCATGGGGCTACATAGGGGAAGGTAAAGAGAAGGAGTGGTTAGACATAGGGAATGTCAGGAGGAAGGTAACAGATGAGTAAGAATACCAAGGATGAGGGTTGGGCAGATGGGAAGAGTGTCTGATAGAATGGGAGCAGGTTAGTGTGTTAGGAGGTGTCTATTGACCTTACATTTAAACTCCTGGAGATTGTAGCCGTCGGGGAAGCAATCGTGTGGAAGGGAATTCCACAGTCGGGAAGTGCGAGGAAAGAAACTGTTGGAGTAGATGTTGCAGTTGCATTTTATTGGTTTCAGTGTAAAAGGGTGGGATCTAGTTGCTAATCTAGTATCTAGTGCAAATTCGTATTTAGGGGGCACCAGTGATTTAAGTTCATCGGAGCAGAAGCCGTGAAAGTATTTATAGAAGAGACACAGGGAAGCCACGTCGCGCCGGTGGGAGAGAGACTGCAGGCGGTCTGCCAAGTCGGTATCTATCACATTACAGACCCTCCTCTGAACCTTATCGAGAAGCCTGAGGAGAATAGCAGGGGCACCCGACCAGGTATGGCAGCAGTATTCACTGCACGGGCGGATGGTAGATTTATATATGTACAGGATAGATTTAGATGGAAAAAACTTCCGGGCCCTACACAGAGAACTGACTTTCATAGCAGTGGATTTAGCAATGGATTCGATATAGTCATTCCATTTGAGGTTCCCTGAAAGTGTGAGACCAAGGAGGCGTAGTGTTTTACTCTCTGGGAGGCAAGCCTGGTCCATGCTAATGAGAGGTAGGTGAGATTGTCGATGATGGTTAATTGAGAGTAGCTTCGTTTTAGAAGCATTAAAATTTACTAGCCATTTCTTACCCCAGTCCAATATGGATTGGAGGTCTTTTTCAATCTCGGCTGCAAGGTTAGCTTTGACGCCTACACCAGATTTTTGTAGGAGGCGAGAGTAAACTGTGGTGTCATCGGCGTACAAACCTACTTGGGCTTTATGGAATCAGGGAGATCATTAATGTATATCAGGAAGAGTGTAGGACCTAAGATGGAACCTTGGGGGACACCTGCATTTGTATGGTAGTTCTGGGAGGCATGTCCGTTTAATACCACCTTCATGGTGCGGTTAGAGAGGAATGACTGGATTAGTTCAAACAAATGTCCAGTTATATCATAGCTCTGCAGTTTACATAGAAGGCCAGCATGCCAAACTCTGTCGAACGCCTTAGATATATCCAATGCAACGGTTCGGGCTTCGCCATTCCTGTCGAGTGCCTGGTATATGTACTCGGTGATGGTCGTTAGCATATCAGCAGTAGACCTGGTGAAGCAGAAACCATATTGCTTGTCCAAGAGGAGCCTGTGTGCTGTGAGATGCTGAACTACCTCGGCGTTGATAATGGCTTTGAACACTTTGCCAAAGATCGGAAGAAGGCTGATAGGGTGGTAATTTGCAGGGTCAGAGGGTTCTCCAGTGTTTTTAAATATAGGAACTACAGAGGAAGATTTCCAACAGGCAGGAAAGCAGGAAGCAGATAGGCAGAGGTTGTAGAGCGTAGAAAGGACAGAAGAGAGTTCAGGGGCACATTTCTTTAAGACTATGGTTGGGATTCCGTCACCACTGCTCGCTTTGTGAGGGTCAAGTTTTAAGATTATCTTAGAGACAAGCGAAGGTGTAATGTGGACATCATTCAGTTGTGCCTCGGTTCTAGGTGAGAAGTTGGGTGTAAAAACTCCAGATGAATCCAGACTCGAATTGTTCGAGAATCTGCGGGCAAAGCATTCAGCCTTATCTGCTGGGGAGGTGAGGACCTCAAATTTGTTGATTAGCGAGGGTATTGTGGACTTGCTCTTGTTAAGTACTCTTTTACAGAGTCGCCAGTAGTCTTTAGCGCCGAATTTAGAGCATGCTATGCATTGCTTCATTCTGGCAGCAACATCTTAGCTTCGTTAAGTATCCTTTTACACTTAGTATCCTTTTACACTTACTTTTACGAGCTGAAGTGAAAAGGCGCCTGTTTTGGTCTGACACGTAGTTATGATAGAGTCGGAAGAAATGATTCCGGTGGGCAATGGCAGCCGAGCAAGTGGGTGAGAACCATGGAGACGAATGAGATTTAAGCTGGAATTTCCTAGCAGGGATGAAGACCTTGGATGCACATTCTTCGATGGGAAGACTAAAAACGTTGTTCCAAGGGATGTCACAGAGGAAGTCTCGGAACGAATCCCAGTCTGCTCTTTGATAGCAGTAGGATATTCTACTTGTCTGGGTTTCATGGGTCGGGTGGGAGTGGAGTGAAATATTGACAGACACTACAGTGTGGTCAGAGTTGTCTGGTAGTGCAAGAGTCTGGGATGGAAGTGAAGCAGAGGTCTAGAAGTGTGTCCCTTCCATTAGGGTTGTCGGAGAAACGCGTGGGGAAGTCCACTACTTGCGTAAGGGATTGGGTGATTGAAAAGTTCATGGTGTGGACACCAGCAGGGTTGGTGACAGCATTCTTCAGCCACTTGGTGTGGTGAGCGTTAAAGTCACCAAACACGAATACATGGGCAGAGGGATGGGAAGAAATGGCTTTGTCGATATTGTCAGAAATGATGTCAAGTAACAAACAGTCAGGGGAGGAAGGAGAGCGGTAGAGAAAGAAGAGATAGCTAATTGAGCTGAGAAGTGAGAGGCGGAAGCACATGAAAGAATGATCTGGGGATTCAAAAGATGACACCCTAGCTAAGGGAAGGTGTTTGCTGATATAGACACCAAGCCCATGCATATGAACATTGGAGTCCTTCCTGAAGAGGGGAAGGTAACCAGCAACGTAGAACTCAGATGAGGATGGAAACGAAAAGGATATTAATACTGAGCATCAGGAAGAAACAGCTGATGTTCTTGGGACATGTAATGTGGAAGAAAGGCTTGGAGAATCTGATACTCACAAGTCAGATAGAATGAAAAAGAGACAGGGGAAAGCAGCAGATAACATATTTGAAGGGCCTGAGCATGTTGATGGCAGACCAGGGTTTGGGTAGGGTAACAGGAGAAAGAGTGCTAAGAGCCACCAGAGATAGGGAGACGTGGAATGCCATGATCGCCTACGTCCTGAAGATCCTGCCACATAGAAGAAGAACAATACCAATATACAGAGAAGGTATAGTTTCTTTTGACATTTATGGTAATGTTGCAAAGTGCTATAGCTGAATGATTCCGCACTGGTTTTTATAATTTTTGGATTGAGCATACTATTTTCTTAATCCCTTCACACCAAGCAAGGCAATAATGCCACTAAGACACAAGGGACTACTGGAAGTAAAAGCATTAGAAGACATTCAAAGGAACTGTAAACCCAATCCTAAACCAGAAATAAGACATAAACCTCTAATCTTGTTCAAAAGACCACAGAGGAGTATGAACCAGATGATAGGTTAACCTATCTACTACTATTAATTAAAAATAAACAGTATTTAAAATTTTAAATTCTAGGTATAGATGTTAAATTATAGATTTCAGTCTGTAATACTATTTCACCCATGACTGATCGGAGAATAGATTGATTCAGGCCTTCCTCAAGGGTATTTGTGTGAAAGCAAATATAATGATTTTAACTGGAATTTGAACTTGGCTGACAAATTTCTCATTTGAAACTTGTCAGTATTACACCATCTGCACATCCATTAAAAAATGATATTTGTCATTGTAAATAGATAAATAACAAATTAACTAGTGTCATTTTTAAATGAGAAATAATTTAAAAAAAAGGAAAGCACTAACCAGATATAATAGTATATTTTAAAAAAATCAATTGATTCCAAGCAAAGGTGATAATGCCACTAAGACACAAGCGGTTACTTACAATTCACTCATGCAGAAAATAGTTAAAATTAACTGAGAAACATTTAACATTTTGTAAAATTCTAGATAATTTTTTTTTTCATGCTGAGCAGAGCTCAATTGAAGTTTCTGGAAGAGAGGAAATTATCTGGCATGATCAGAAGTCAGAACAAAACCTTATTCATGATGACTTGTAACTTTGTGCTAGCACAACCATCAGTCAGTCAGTTAAGTGCCATACATGAAACATGCTTGGGCGATCATGTCTTGAAAGAGACATGACTGATTGGGCAGAAGATTATCCCGCAGTAGGTTGCTATTGCTTTCTGCGGTAGACTGGTTGCCATCCAAGGCTATAGAACCCAATCTGTCCTGTTATTTAACACATAACTGGAGGGAAAAGATGGATTAATACCTTTCCCAAGGGTATTTGCGCGTAAGTGAATGCAAAGTATTCAACTGGAATTTGAACTCGGCTCCCTGATTTCTTGTTCTGAGTCGATATCCACTGTACCACAACGCACATCCTGCACCAGCTCTTAAAACATTCTGTCTACCCAATTTCAGTTACAAGGCGTGATGAGATTAGAGCCCGAGTTTCACAGTTAGAAAGTGAACATTCTAATCGCTCGGCCATATCCCAGCAACACCTAAATACACCTGCTTAAATCATGAGACTACTGATGTTGGTTGGTCGGTTGTTTTGTTTTATGGCATATCAACCTCGGTGGGTCATTTATTGCCAACTAAATTTTATTTATTTATTGCTAGTAATACCTTTCTCTTTTCAACAATTTATTGTTGTTTTTATATAAGTTTTGTGTCTAGTAATACTTTTTTCTTTTTGAGTATCAAGATTCATTGGGATCTGTTTTTAAGGGTAGGGTCCCCATGTCGTACTCTGTTATTTAACCCATAACTGGAGGGAAGGGATGGATTAATACCTTTCCCAAGGTTACCAGTGCTTAAGTGAATGCAGGGCATTCAACTGGAATTCAAATTCGGCTCACCGATTTCTCTTTCCGAGCCGATATCCACTGCACCACAACGCACATCCGTCACTAAACGCTTACAGCACCTGGTATTCCCAAGTGGTCACCCATCTAAATACTGACCAGGCTCAATGTTGCTTAACTCCAGTGATCGAGCAAGAACTGGTGTATTCAACGTGATATGGCTGTAAGCCTCGACTACTGATGTCTCACTAATGAAATATTTGGAATTACATGATTAAATTTCGATAAGAAATCAAAATAAATTTTAAATATACTCAAAACAATATGGATGAATCTCCAGTCAAATATTATTATGTTTTCATTTTTTTCTCATTAGTATTTTGTGGTGTAATGGATATCAATTCAGAACGACAAATCGGGGAGTCGAGATCAAATTCTAATTGAATTCCTCACATTCACTTACGTGCAAATACACTTGGGAAAGGTATTAATCCGTCTCTTCCCCCTAATTATGGGTTAAATAATAGGACAGATTGGGTTCTGTAGCCTTGGCTGGCAACCAGTCTACCACAGAAAGCAATGGCAACCTACTGCGGGATAATCTTCTGCCCAGTCAGTCATGTCTCTTTTGAGACATGATCGCCCAAAGTGTGTATCATGTATGGCACTTAACTGACTCACTGATTTGCATGTAAGTGAATATAATAAATTTGACTCCTGTTAACAACGAATTTAAAATAACATAAAGATTGTGAAAATGCATAAACTTTGAATTGTGTTATATATCTTATTTTTCTTTCATTTAATGTCCTGGAACAAATCCCAGATCACCTTCTACTTTCAAGGAAGATAACTGCTTTAATAAATCTCTTGGCTGAAGCATTGTAAATGGTTATAAATTTTTGATTTGTCTTTTTTCATTTTAACTCATTTCTTTTTATCACAGCACCTGGCTTTTTATTCTAGAACCATTAAATTAGCAATGGAGTTACAAATGAAGAATATACACTACCGGCCATAATTATTAGGAAGCCCCAATATTTAAAAAAAAATTATGTATTTCATACTATTTTTAGGATTTATTGCCAAGTGGATAATTCTAAATGAAAATAGAATGGTTCTTTTGTTATTATTAATTTGCAAAATTTTACAAGGCAGCCAGGAAGCCTTTGCTTCGCCCAGCCAATAAGAAGAAGAGACTAGCATGGGGAAGAGATCACAAAAACTGGACAATAGAACAGTTCATCTGATGCATATATGACTGTAGAGTATTAACAAAGAACCATTCTATTTTCATATAGAATTATCCACGTGGCAATAAATACTAAAAATAGTATGAAATACATAATTATTTTTAAAAACTGGGGTAGCCTAATAATTATGGCCGGTAGTGTACCTCTGGTCAGATTTGAACCCTCATCTTTTATTCTTGGAAGGTTATCTTTTCATGACAATGCTATTACCAGTGCGGCCACAAAGGAATAAGAATTAATATGTACTACTGATTTAAACCTTGTTATGGAAATATATTATACTGAAAAATATCTGATGTATAAGTTTGTTTTTTGCATCATAAAAGTATAAGCTTACTGATTCAGCAACATATTCATGCATATATAAAGTGCAAAATATAAAGTTTAATTCTGAAAGCAATAAAGAACAGTATTGTATTAAGACCTTCCTGACTTTTCATGAAAAGTAATGTTTTATTTACAAAAATTAGTAAGAAAATACATCACTAAAGTATTGTCTATTGCTAGCCACTACTTTTTCTTATCTTTCTTGCGGGATTTCAATTCCATGTTGGAAAAACAACACATCTTTTGGGATTAACCACAAATCGTCCCAATTTTGGCATCTTCATAAGGACAAAAGCACTACTCAGCCATTGAACACATGATAATCAGACAGGGCAGTGTCTGGTGAATGCAGCAGGTGGGGTAGGATTTCCCATTTAAGCATTTCCAAGTAGGTTTTTACCCATTTTGCAACATGTGGCCAAGCTTTGTTATGTTGACCTTGCTGTGCCTCTGCTCATATAGAGGCATTTTTTACCCATTTTGCAACATGTGGCCAAGCCTTGTTATGTTGACCTTGCTGTGCCTCTGCTCATATAGAGGCATTTTTTCTTCAATGTTCAGCTCAAATGAATCAACTGCAGTTGATGACAATCTCTCGTGATGGTTTTGGTAGGTTTTCACCTGTTTTACAACATGGAGCCTCACACTGTCACGTTGCAAAATCACTTTGTATTGTCTCTGCTCATATAGCAGCCACTTTTTTCTTCAATGCTTGGCTAAAATGCATCAATTGTAATCAATAGCAATCTCACATAATGGTTTTGGTCAGTTTGGGCAGTTCATAATAAACTACACCCAACTGATTCTACTAAATGCAGAGTAGAAGCTTCAAATCATGGATATTTGGCTTTGTCGCCAACATTGATGCATGGTTGAACTTACCCCATGATCTTCTGTGCTTAGGGTTATCAGTGTATCCACTTTACATTCTCATGATATGAGGGAAAAAAATCTTTCTTTTTCTGCTGTTGAAGCAATGGTTCACATGTGACAAGACAGTGTTTGATGTTTTCAATTTGTACAGCATCCAATGTTCTTGCTTTTGAATCATTCCTAATGTTTTCAAAAGTTTCAAAACTGTTGTGTGATCAGCTCTTAATGATTCTTCAATTTTCTTTTGTGCCTGACATGAGCCTCCAATTTTTTGCCTTCTAACGTTTTTGGTGTGCCAGAGCATTCTATACCTTCAACATCAAAATCCTTATTTGTGAAGCATCTAAACCAATCTCTGCATATTGTTTCTGACAGTGCATGGTCACTGTAAGTCTCAAAAAGAATTCTGTGTGCTTCAGCTGCAGATTTCTTTTGAATAAAGTAGTGCAGTAAAATTCTCCACAAATATACTTTCTTTGGCATGGAAACTGACATGTTTAACACTATAAGAAACAATGCTGTTTAGTGAAATGATCTACACTTAATTTCAAGCTTGCTCAGTACTTCCTTACAGATGCATTACCATCTAAAACTACATGCACACAGCTCTAGAAATGCCATCTGTTGGAAAACAGTGAGAACTTATTCAAGGTTCTAATACAGCTGTATTTTCTCAAGTGTTGTTCTATTTTTAAGTTTGAAAATGTATCTTCACAAATAAAATAAATATAAGCCAGCAAAGAAGCATTTAAATTTTATTTTAAGTTGTTACTCTGATAATAATGTTTCATACCAAGCTTATTTCATTAAATTATTTATTTTTTATCACAAATCTGATTTCTTAAAGTAGATCCAGGAATGAGTTCTCACATAAAAATTTTGAATGAAATGCAGTCTTTTAAATGTAAGTTATCTTATGACTTATTAAGTGGTCTTGACTAGATATTTCACAAGCAGATGACATATCTACAGTATGAGTTCTTTTATGATTTTTTAAAGCACTTCTCTGAGAAAAAGACTTGCCACACACTTCACAAGTGTAAGGAGTCTCTCCAGTATGAATACGCTTATGATCTTTTAACCCACCCTTGCTAGAAAAGGCTCTGTTACAAATCTCACAAGAAAATGGAAAATCTCCAGAGTGTGTTCTCATATGAATTATCAAATTTGTCTTTACAGAAAAGGACTTGTTACAAATTTGACAATGAAATGGAATTTTTCCAGTATGAGTTCGCATGTGAACTTTTAATGTACCCTTTTGAGAAAATGAATTGCCACACACCTCACATGAAAATGGTGTTTCTCCAGTATGAATTCTGACATGTCTTTCCAAAAATAGCTTTCTAGGAAAACCTTTATCACACACTTGACAATGGAATGGACTTTCTCCAGTATGAGACTGCATATGCATATTCAAAGAACTCCTTCTTGTAAAATATTTTCCACAAATTTCACAATGATAAGGAGTTTCTTTTGTATGAGTTTGCATATGATCATTTAACCCACCTTTTCTAGAAAAAGCTCTACCACAAACATCACAAGGAAATGGAGTTTCTCCTGTGTGAATACGCAGATGAACTTTCAAATTAGACTTTAATGAAAATGCTTTACCACACACATCACAAGATAACAAAACTCCTCCTGCATGAATTCTCATATGTGTTTTCAAACTTATATGATGTGAAAAGGCTTTGCCACACACATCACAATGGTAAGGAGTCTCTCCAGTATGAATTTGTATATGACTTTTTAAATTTCCCTTGTGAGAAAAATGCTTTCCACAAACTTTACAAGAAAATAAAGTCTCCTTTGTATGGATTTGCATATGAAGCCTCAAGCTTCCCTTCTGAGAAAATGTTTTGTTGCAAATTTGACAAACAAATGGTTTTTCTCCTCTGTGTGTTTGCATGTGGGTTTTCAAGTGCTCTTTACGAGAAAAAGATTTCTGACAAACTTCACAAACAAATGGAGTCTTTCCAGTATGAGTTTTTAAATGAAATTCCATGGTAACTTCAGATGAAGCCAATTTAAAAATTATTTTATTTTCATGATGTTTCACATGTACAATTTATTATGTCTACTGCAAAAATTACTTTTTGGAAATTCCTCATTGAAACTGCTTATTATCAGGCAAAAAAAATGTTCAGGACACAGGTATAATTCTTATTTCAAATGGTACTATTTTCTGTTCTCAGCCTGAAATAAAAAAAGCAGAAAATTCTCTTAAATTTCAGAGCAGAAAGAAGAGTTTTCAAAAAATACAAATAACTGCTGTAAAAATTTCTTTTATTCTACTATATTTTAAGCGTTTAAGATAATATTTTAAGAGTCTGAAATTTATGATACTCTTAGTGAAATGTCATATTAAGTTGTTTGAAAAATAACTCCTGATTTAAAAATCAACTTTTATCCCTGAATTAGTTTATTTAAACAATGTTAAAGTAGGGATTCGGAACATCTGCACATTTCATCCATTGAGATTATTTATGCTTTTTTGATAAATCTATAAAGGTCTGAATATCAAGAAAACTTTGAATGAAGTTTCTGTATCCTCTTTGCAATGGAATATCTTTTGGCATAAAAAAATTGTCAAGATGCTGGAAAAAGTGCTAATCAGTGGCCAAGAAATCAGGGGAATATAGTGGATGTGGTAAAGTTGGTACTAGAACAGTTGTGTCCCAGACAATTGCATATCAGGACAAATGCATCTCTGGATAATTGTGTAACTCAGACAACTTTATGAAGCCTTTAAAGGCAATTACCATAAATTTTGAAAAAAGCATGGGTAGTGATTACAAATTTTTAAAAAGGCATAAAATAAAAAAATTACAAGGATATTTTTGTTATAAATGCAATGACAAATTAAGTGTTTAAAAGAATATTTCCAAAATTGAAAATTATTGTAGTTTCACAAATTAATCAAAACTTATGAATGTTGTGAGTTATTCCTTTTAAGAAATTTATTTTGTTTTCCGGAGTATATTTATCTAATTGCGCCATGATTCTCTTATTTGCAGTTTTGTTTTTGATAAAAGAGTTGTTATGTCAACTATCTTTTGCTTTTTTAGAATAATCAAATGTTAGTTTGCAATTAACAATGCTTAAGGTAATATGATAACTTCAAAAAAATTCCAAAAGTTATGAACTTATTCATATGTGCATTATGGTGTGATGGATTGGTTTCGCCGAAGATTCTTACGGCATATCACATTGAATACACCAGTTCTCGTTTGATCACTGAAGTTAAGCAACGTGAGCCTGGTCAGTACTTAGATGGGTGACGGCTTGGGAACACCAGTCACTATAAGTGTTCAGTGATGGATGTGCATCGTGGTGCAGTGGATGTTGTCTTGGAAAGAGAAATCGGTGAGCCGAGTTCGAATTCCAGTTGAATACCCTGCATTCACTTAAGCACTGGTACCCTTGGAAAAGGTATTAATCCGTCCCTTCCCTCCAGTTATGGGTTAAATAACAGGATGGGGCCTGGAAGGCAATCCATCCAGTGTTGGTGTCACAATAAAAACACCTTTGGTAGCCCTGGCAAAGCATCAAGTATTCAGCTATTTGACAAGATTATGAATCTCACTACAAAATTGCGCCAGGCATTCCAAATGCACAGGAAATATTGGAGGGGTGTAGTGAGTTCTATCTCAACTGAGGCTGCAGGACGATGACGACGTGATGGATATCGGCTCAGAATGATAAACTGGAGAGTCGAATTCAAGTTCTAGTCAAGATGGTTATATTCATTTTCATACAAATGTGCATTGTAGTGTGGTGGATATCAGAATGAGAAATCTAAGAGCCAAGTTCGAATTCCAGTTGAATATATTGCATTCACTTATGCACAAATACCCTTGGGAAAGTTATTAATCTATCTCTTCTCCTTCCAGCTATGGGGTGATTAGCAAGACAGATTGGGTTCCATAGCCTTGACTGGCAACCAGTCTACCACAGAAAGAAATGGTAACCTACTAAGGGAAAATCTTCTGCTTAGCCAGTCATGGATCAAAGAGACATAATTGCCCAACCATTTATCACGGATGTGTTGCATCGCCAAGATGGATATGATACACAGAGAAAGCGTGCTGCAATATTATTCATCACAATATTTGGTGCTAAAAAAATATACATAAAACAGTACAATAGTTACAGTAACAGGCAGAACAGAACTTACAACACAAAGAGGAGATGGTTTAAATTGCAATAGTAAGTAATCAGTCTGAATATTACTCGAATGACACTCAAGTATTATACCTTGAATGCTACTATTATTTACTTAAATAGACCATTTCAGACATGGGCTATTCCATCATTGAGAGTGCTGAAGGGGTGTCAGCCACTCTACAACCATATGGCATATAACTGACATGCAAATATTCAGTACACAAATATGTGGTAAGCAACTGTCCATTCACCAGCAAAGTCTCTTATCGCAACTCATGGAGCTTCTGCAGTGTCGTCCTTGAAACATGTGGCTGAGCATTGTCATGAAGCAGAATTGAATCTCATCAATTAATCAGTGCTGATCGCATTTTGCTTAATTGGATGTGCATTTCATCCAGTTGCTCACTGTAAACTTTGGCAGTAATGCTCTTATTAGATTCCAGAACAGACAGACACCATAATCTTCTGTTGAAGCAATTTCAGTTTTGGAAAGATTGAGAATCTTTCATTATTATCAGAGCTACTGAGCCAAACATTTACGATTGTTGTAAAGGATCTATTTCTCATTAAAAGTTATTATCTGATTATGAAATGGATCCTTCAAGTTTTCCATTATACAGTATGGTCACTGATTTCATGTGGAACCCATTTATCAAGTCTTTTCACCTTGCCAATTTTCTTAAGATGGCTCAATATGGTTGAAATGAAGGCACACATTACACTGGTCAACACAATTTTTGTACCAAGAAATAAAAACATGTTTTTAGATAATATGAAGGTACTGATACTGAAAATGACTTTAGATTTTCATGGTTAGCTACCGTTTTTGCTGTACTGAAATTACTTATTTTTGGAAAAAAAAATCAATTTATGACCTTGGCTTATCGCAACATTTAGTTAACAAAGGTTACAGAAACCTGTCAGTTTTCAGGTAGACCAAGCAATTTATGTCAGTCACCTAAAAATAAACTATTTTTATAAGAAAAAAATATGTTTTGAGTCAAAAATTCTAAAATAGAAGTACCAAATTTTTTCAATTTATTGCCAAAATTCAAATGAACTGATGAACTTTATCAGTAAGACACTAATATATGTATTATGGTTCATTTTTCACATAGGCATCTCAATAAATTTCTGGATAATTGTGGCAATGTGAGTGATGAGTAAGGAGAACAATTCCCTCAGGATATCAAAACAATGAAAGAGAACTACCAGGGACCTTGGGACAAATGAATAATGGTTGACTACTGCTGATGTATCAAAAGGGACTTAAATAACAGTGAATGTGACAATCAAGAAAGAGAAAAATTTCACCATAGTTCTTATGTGCATGAAGGTTTTATTTTTGCTGTTAGTTTATTAAATGATTTGATGAAAATACTTGTTGATCTTGGTATATACAATCATGTTATTTTTAAAGACTTAGGGTCTGATTGCTATTGAAAAAATAGTATTTCTCAATAAGCAGACCAATATTTGTAGGGCTTACGGCCATATCACTTTGAATACATCAGTTCTCGCTCGATCACTGAAGTTAAGCAACGTTGAGCCTAGTCAGTATTTAGATGGGTGACCGCTTGGGAATACCAGGTGCTGTAAGCATTTAGTGACGGATGTGCGTTGTGGTGCAGTGGATATTGGCTCAGAAAGAGAAATCGGTGAGCCAAGTTTGAATTCCAGTTGAATATCCTGCATTCATTTAAGCACTGGTACCCTTGGGAAAGGTATTAATCAGTCCCTTCCCTCTAGTTATGGGTTAAATAACAAGGTTAGAACTTGGGGACCCTGCCCTTAAAAACAAATCCCAATGAATCTTGATACTTGAAAAGAAAAAAGTATTACTAGACACAAAACTTATATAAAAACAATAATAAATTGTTGAAAGAAAAAGGTATTACCAGCAATAAATAAATAAAATTTAGTTGGCAATAAATGACTCACCAAGGATGATATGCCATAAAAACAAAACAACCAACCAAAGATATTTGTAAGTTTAAATACAAATTGAGTGATTTCTACGAGTTTAATCTGAAAAATATTGCCATTGGTAAATATCATATATAAAGAAAGCAAATTAAAAAAAATGTTTTTTTCCAAAAAATGTGGCATTTCAGTTCAGCAAAAACGGTAGCTAATCTAAATCTAAATCTAAATCTAATCTAAACTTATTTATAAACGGAACTTTGTCTGTGTGTGTCTGTGTGTGTGTGTGTGTCTGTGTGTGTGTGTGTCTGTGTATCTGTGTGTGTGTGTGTGTGTGTGTGTGTGTGTGTGTCTGCTACCTATAGACTCCGAAACGGATTTTCTTGAAAATTTACACAGTTGTACTAAAAGCATCTGCGAGTGTTCTTAGCTAGGTTTTGTGTCGAGGTACCCCCGATAACTATCGAAAATCGATAATCGAAAAAATCAGGTTACAGAAGGAGTGGTCCGATTTTAATCAAATTTGATACACTCATAGACAAAGACATAAGAAACGAGTTTCAAGGTTTCAGTTCTTAAAATAGTGCAGAAAATTGATAATATATATATAAAAGGCAAGATGTTTGTGTGTGTATCTATTTATTGGCCTGTACGTCTGCATTTTTTTTTCAGCCCTTTTATTTTAGTTTTTGCTTCAGGTTTGGCTCTAAGTAGGTATAATTGTAGTTCTTAGTCTCAGCCATGATACCATTTACTCAGAGGACTTATTTAGTCTTCAAAATTCAGTTTACAATGAAAAAAACTTATTTGATATCGATACCAGGAAATCAAAATTTGATTTACATCCATTCATTTTTCTTTCACTCTACGGTTTCGCTTTAACTGGAAACAACTATTGCATTTTAGTCTTTCGTGCTAACGTCCAAAGAGTCTGAGCTCCAGGACCATGGATTAGTTTTAAAGCTTTCATTACACCCGAGCAACGCTGGGCTATACTGCTAGTCAAGAAAAAGTAAAGCCATTTTCAGATTCAGTGCACTCAAGTTAACTAAGAAAGATGTTTTGTATATCGACACCATTTCAAAATTTTTTTTTCTGACCAGTGTTAATTATAATTATGATATTTCTTGCCTTTTATATATATATATTATCAATGTTCTGCACTATTGTAAAAACTGCAATCATGAAACTTCTGAATATCGTTTCTTATGTCTTTGTCTATAAGTGTATCAATTTGATTCAAATCAGACCACTCCTTCTATAACACGATTTTTTCGATTATCGATATTTATCGAGGGTACCTCGACAAAAAACCTAGCTAAGAACACTCACAGATGCTTATAGTACAACTGTGTAAATTTTCAAGAAAATCAGTTCAGCTGTTTCGGAGTCTATAGGTAATGGACACACACAGACAAAGTTCCATTTATAAATAAGTTTAGATTTAGACAGATAGATATAGAAAACAAATTAAAAAAAAATTTTTTTTCCAAAAAATGTGGCATTTCAGTACTGTAGCTAATCAAGAAAAAGTAAAATCATTTTCAGATTCAGTGCATTCAAGTTAACTAAGAAAGATGTTTTGTATCTCGACACCAACTGAATTTTCTTTTTCTGACCAGTGTTAATTATAATTATGATATTTCTCTGTCATTTTGCCCTTGGTTTTTTCTGACCAGTGTTAATTATAATTATGATATTTCTCTGTCATTTTGCCCTGGAGGTTTTTTCTGACCAGTGTTAATTATAATTATGATATTTTTCTGTCATTTTGCCCTGGGTTTTTTCTGACCAGTGTTAATTATAATTATGATATTTCCCTATCATTTTGCCCTGGGATATTTTTCTGACCAGTGTCAATTATAAATATATTTCTCTGTCATTTTGCCCTGGGTTTTTTTTTCTAACCAGTGTTAATTAAAATTATGATATTTCTCTGTCATTTTGCCCTATGTTTTTTTTCTGGCCTGTGTTATTTATAATTATGATATTTCTCTGTCATTTTGCTCTGGAGGTTTTTTCTGACCAGTGTTAATTATAATTATGATATTTCCCTATCATTTTGCCCTGGGATATTTTTCTGACCAGTGTCAATTATAAATATATTTCTCTGTCATTTTGCCCTGGGTTTTTTTTTCTGACCAGTGTTAATTAAAATTATGATATTTCTCTGTCATTTTGCCCTATGTTTTTTTTCTGACCAGTGTCAATTATAATTATATTTCTCTGTCATTTTGCCCTGGGGTTTTTTTTCTGACCAGTGTTAATTATAATTATGATATTTCTCTGTCATTTTGCCCTGGGTTTTTTCTGACCAGTGTTAATTATGATATTTCTCTGTCATTTTGCCCTGGGATTTTTCCTGACCAGTGTTAATTATGATATTTCTCTGTCATTTTGCCCTGGAGGTTTTCTCTGACCAGTGTTAATTATAATTATGATATTTTTCTGTCATTTTGCCCTGGGTTTTTTTCTGACCAGTGTTAATTATAATTATGATATTTCTCTGTCATTTTGCCCTGGGATTTTTCCTGACCAGTGTTAATTATGATATTTCTCTGTCATTTTGCCCTGTGTTTTTTTTTTGACCAGTGTTAATTATAATTATGATATTTCTGTCATTTTGCCCTGGAATTTTTTCAGACCAGTGTTAATTATAATTATGATATTTCTCTGTCATTTTGTCCTGGGATTTTTCTGACCAGTGTTAATTATAATAATGATATTTCTCTGTCATTTTGCCCTGTGTTTTTTTTCTGACCAGTGTTAATTATAATTATGATATTTCTCTGTCATTTTGTCCTGGGATTTTTCTGACCAGTGTTAATTATAATAATGATATTTCTCTGTCATTTTGCCCTGGGATTTTTTTCTGACCAGTGTTAATTATAATTATGATATTTCTCTGTCATTTTGTCCTGGGATTTTTCTGACCAGTGTTAATTATAATAATGATATTTCTCTGTCATTTTGCCCTGGGATTTTTTTCTGACCAGTGTTAATTATAATTATGATATTTCTCTGTCATTTTGTCCTGGGATTTTTCTGACCAGTGTTAATTATAATAATGATATTTCTCTGTCATTTTGCCCTGTGTTTTTTTTCTGACCAGTGTTAATTATAATTATGATATTTCTCTGTCATTTTGTCCTGGGATTTTTCTGACCAGTGTTAATTATAATAATGATATTTCTCTGTCATTTTGCCCTGTGTTTTTTTTCTGACCAGTGTTAATTATAATTATGATATTTCTCTGTCATTTTGTCCTGGGATTTTTCTGACCAGTGTTAATTATAATAATGATATTTCTCTGTCATTTTGCCCTGTGTTTTTTTTCTGACCAGTGTTAATTATAATTATGATATTTCTCTGTCATTTTGCCCTGGGTTTTTTTTCTGACCAGTGTTAATTATAATTATGATATTTCTCTGTCATTTTGCCCTTGGGTGAACTGATAAAAAAGATACAGATCTTACAGTTAGATCTAGCTGTTACAACTGTAAAATAATGAGACCTCACTGCCAATCTAGTACTGCACTTAAATCCATAAAGTCTAGGTACCGTAGAGGAAAGTTCACCAGAACAATTTCCATGAAAAGCATTATAGAAAAGGGCACAGGGAAGCTGTCTTAAGATGGTGAGAAACTGAGATGCCAGGACCAATAAAACTGCTGATTCTTTATTGTATTTCACCAAGAATCACTAAATACATAGCAGAAGCACCCAACGAGATGAGGTAATAATATTCAATTCATTGGTGTAATGTTTAATGGTTTGGAATTGGAAATGAGAACTGAATTCCCATCCCAGTCGGGTTCATTATATTACCTTACACACAAATATCCTTGGGAAAGGTATGAACCAACCTCTTTTCCTCCAGGCTATGGGTTAATTAGTAGAACTTGTATTAGTAAATCATTATTATCAATAAAAAAATTATTACAATTTAAAAATATTTTTGCAAACCTCTAAGATTTTTTTGCCTTTCAGAAAAATTAACTTGTGAGCTGAGAAGAAGGAAAAAATTCACAAACCTATGTAAAATTGTTTGGGAACCAATGAAAACCTTGCCTTCACATACATTAGCTCGTCAAACAAGAAGTTAAGAAAGTAGTGAGCTTATGCAAAATTCTTTTTTGATATAAAATAAGGAGAAAAATGAATGAAAAATGTGTTTGAAGTCATATGAAGGGTTTTGTTTCAGTTCCTTGTGACCAGTATTGAAGTACTCACCAGTGTAAAATAACATACCAATTATATTATTGGTTTCTAGTCAGCGTGTGGCACCTCAAAGAATTTTCTTTTGACAAACCATGAAACCTGGTTGTTTTAAACTATTTCTCTGTGTCTAGTTTGGAATGTATACAACTGTACATCCCTTTGGTGAGCAACAAAACTTTCTTACTTTTATTTTAAACATTTTAAATGTTATTTTGTGCCAGATCATTTAATTTGTTGTATGAACATTTCCTCTTTGTGCAAAAACTATGGATTTTAAGACTTCTGAATGATTTTTCTGAAATGAGCTACTGACATTATTCCAAGAGGGAAAATTCATAAATAAATTCCTGACCTTGTTTTGTTAAAATTATGTTTCCTCATCATTAGCCTCCTTCATTAATCTTCTTGGCATGAGTAAATCAACTGTTCATTTAATTCCTAAGCGGACACCCCACACCACTATAAATATAGCAAGAAAAGCTTAATATTACACCTGTTACCTGTTAGAAGGTGTAACAAAAAAAAAAACAAAAAAATGATTTACCAAAACACAGAGCTAAATTACTAACAAATATTTAATTTTGAATAATAAAAAAAAAAACAACACAGAATAACATATATACAAAGATACAACTGCAGCATTCAACACAGAAAACATAGAGGTTTAGGTTGTACTCGGTCTATTGGCGAAGGGTTACGAGGGAGAAGGAAAAGTGAGGGTCAAGTATTTTTAACACATTAGGGCTAGCGAAGTAATGTAAATGCTATTACTAAAAATCCACAATAATTTTTAGTTTGGTTAATGAAAATAGTGAAAAACTCTATTTATCAGGTTAGTTCCAGGAAATCCTCTTTTTGGGTTTTTGTTGGTTGGTAACTTTTCATAGAAATTCTTTTGGCTGGATATAATAATCCATGAATCAAAAGCCGGAGTTGATAATACCAGAAATTCCTTTTTACAACTGACAACTCTCTTCCAAAAACCTATTTTTATAGAGGCTAGAACCTAATTAGCATATTTCTCGAATCATCTAGATTTTCTCAGATGTACTGGAATGACATAGAATCTTCCAAACGTTCTATTTCTAATTCCTCTATTTTACAACTACTTCATGAATGAAAACTTTTTTGTATTAACAAGTAGGACTCAGTAGAATCCCTTACTATACATTTGAACCTTTTTATAGACTTTATTAATATTTTTTATATAGAAATGTACACTCGTAACACACCATATTAAAGTGTCACAGTGATGAGTAGTTGTGGCACAAGGCTGAAATTCTGAACCATCCAGACAGGGTGGTGGAATTGCACTATATGTATAACTCCACACATTTTTTATATTTTAAATTTGAAATCAATTGAGAAAACTAACAAATCTGTTACAGTAACAAATAATAATGTATTTGTACGAATTATACAAACAAGATGAAAGAAGATTAAAATCAAGCAATGTTAAAAGAGATAAAAAATGTTGATTTAAAAAGTTCACTATGTGAGTCAAGGTAAAAATGTGTGTGCACAAATTAACACTTGTCTCGCTTAGATTATTTATTGCAATATTAGCTGAAATGAAAATGAATTATAATATTCAGTAAAGATATTTTGTTTGAATGTTCAAGATGTAATTTACAACAATTAGCATTGAATAGTTCTGTGAATATTTTGAATGATGAAAATTTTCTTGAATATAACTTTGACAAATAGAGTTGGCTAGTAAATTTCTCACTGGAAGATTCAAGTTCATGTCACGTGGCAAATGAAGTGGGCTATTGTTCTGTCTATTACATGGTGGCTATGCATTGGCGTCTGCTTCTTGGCTGAACTGAAATTGTCGCTGGGTTGATTTTGTTAAATACTGGCAGAGGTAGATCAAAACGCCTCAGCAGGAAAATTTATGTCTCTTGCTGAAATATTTTTTAGAAGTAAAATAACCAATCAAATTGCGAGCTTTAGAAAAATTTAGAAAGCTGGCTGAAGCCTAACTTGCAAGAAACTGCACGAAATTTGACTAGTAAAAACAGTGATAGATATATTGTCAACAAGCTGCGATTGGTGAATTGTCCTAATGATAATTAAGTAGTAATTTTTATCCAATGACATTGCGAGTTTTCACAAAATATGTGAAAAGGAATTTACACAAGTTTTTTGGTGAGGTGTACCTCACACGAGTACTGTACTCGGTATTTACCTGAATCTCCCTATAAAGGCAAAAGGTGCACAAGGCTGATTTTAAACTGGTGCTTTTACACCAAGTGCATACACTCAGGCAAAAATTTCCCCGTAAACTTCGAGCAGAGAGAAACCCAAACAAGACTATGACAAAGGATCTATGGGAAATTTTTGCCTGAGCTTAGGGGAGCTTTCCCACATTAAATAATCGACCTCGTGTCACAACCGGCCTCAGATTTCTGGTAAATACTCTTCTTCTTAGTGGTTTAAGACTTTGACGAAGCCATTGACAGCAGGTGTCAACAGATAAACAGACGAAGAGAAAATGAGTGACAAGGAAGAAGGCTTTCTTTTATTGGCGGAACTGAAGGAGACTACCACCACCTTTAAATTTGTTGTTTTTCATTTTTTCTTTTTTTACTTTTTTCAGTGCAATCTTATTGATTACACCCTAAACTTTCCAATTGACAAAAAAAATTGGGAAAATATCAATATTTGAATAATGTTTTTTTTTGGGGGGGGGGGGGCCTCCGTTTTTCATACAACGTTATAGTAAATCGGTCCTCCATTTTGGAACCACTCGCCGGTACGACATTACCACCACCTGTAAATTTGTTGATTATCAATTTTTTTTACTTTTTTCAGTGCAATCTTATCGATTAAACCCTAAACTTTCCGAGTGACAAAAAAAAAAAAAAAAAAATTGTAAAAATTTCAACATTTAAACAATTTGGGCGGGGGCTCAGTTTTTCATACAACCTTAGACCTTTGTGCAATTAACTATTTTGCTTGCGCATATTCAACAACTCACAACTGAATCCTTTGCAAAATTTTTGAATAAAGCCATTCTTGGAGTTTCCGAGGAAGATGCCATCGTAAGAACTGAAAAAAAAAAAAAAACTTGAAAAAGACAAAAAAAAACAAGAAGAGCAACAACTCGCCCCCCTCATAAAAAAGCGACCCCAACGCGAGTGGTTCCAAAATGGAGAATCGATTTACTATAAAAGTTGTATGAGAAACTGAACCCCTCCTAAAATTGTTTAAATATTTAAATTTTTTTTATTTTTTTTTTTGATAATCAGAAACTTTATGTAATAACCGATAAGACTGCGCTGAAAAATGTAAAAATAAAAAATGAAAAAAAAAAACAACAAATTTAAATAAAAGGTGCAGGTAGTCTCCTTCAGGTACGCCCTTTTTTAATTTTTTTTTTTATACGAAACCACAACAGGTAGAGATATTTATTTTTATTTTTCTAACTAAAAAAATGTTTCATTTTTGCTTTCTCTCCTTAAAATTCTACATGATTATTTTAAAAACGTGTTGATAGATTTTTTTTTTCACCAGTTTCATTTTATTCGGTATTCGTTTACGTTTTTTTTTTTTTTTTACATTTTCATTCACAGAAAAAAAAAACTAAAAAAAAAAAACTCGAAATAGATGGGAACCTTCTTTTTCGATCTTAACAGCCCAACCATTAAATAAAAAAAATATTTTTCGCTGGGAAAATTGTAGAAGTAAGTTTCAAATAATTGATTGTTTTTTAACATTAACTTTCTTTTGAAAATAAACACAAATTGAATGAAACTAAAAAAAATATTTCCTACCTGTGTAATTTTCTTTGTGTTACTGTTGTCTTTTAATAATTCTTAAAATAAAAAAAATGGAAAATTTTGTCGGATTTTTTAAAAAAATAAAAATAAAAATAAACGATTTTCGCTGAAAGACCCTCAAAATAATAACATAGAAATACGAAATTGGTCGGTGATGAATAAAATGAGTCCCTCGTGAAAAAGAAAAAAAATAGCAGTATCTTATTATTGTTCCGAATTTTTTTTTCTTTTTCCTTTTTCTTTTTCACACCAAGCAAGACGATAATGCCACTAAGACGCAAAGAGCTACTGGAAGTGAAAAAAAAAATATTAAAAAAAAAAAACTTTAGAAGGAACAGGAAATCCAATCGTAAACATGAAACAAGGAATAAAACCTCTCTCTCTCTCTGTTCAAAAGAATGGAGATTAGTGTGACTGTGAACCGGGAACTTTGAGCAAAGATCTCCAAACTTATTTTAACACAAATAAATTGCTCCTAATGAGGATTGATTTATTTCAATATTCATCAACCAAGGTGGCTCACTAATCATTATTGTTCGTCGAGAGGCTTTAGGGCGGAGTGGCGCAGAAGGCTTTTTTTTTTTGCGTTCACATTGAATAAAAAAACTCTGAGCAAACGTTGTTTTTAAAGATTTATTTTCTTTTGTATTCACTTTTTGAAACAATAAATTTGGCTAAGGAATGAAGGTGGTTAAAATAATAGCGGTGTCGAGAGAAAAACATCCATTTAACTTTCTTTTTTTTTTCTTTTTTCCTGGCAAGATCGGTTCAAGACTGCTGACATTACATTTAAATTTTTGAAGGTAAAAGCTGAAAAGTAAGGAGCCAGCAGAAGAAAAGAAGCTGTCTGCATAGAACTTGCGGTTGCATCTTACCGTCTCAACTGTAAAAATGATGAAACCTAGCCGCCAATCAAGTGCTGTGCTTAAATTCATAAAGTCTACATACCAAAAAGGAAATCTCATCAGAACAATTCCCATGAAAATATTTATAGAAAACTTAAAGGGAAGCTATGTTACGGTGATAGGAAAGTGACTGAAGCCGAAATGCCAGCTAAGGACTTATAACATTGCAGATTATTTTTTTAATTTATCAAGAATCTCTAAATACATGGCAGAAGCCACAGACCAAATGTGACAGCAATATTAAATGCATGAACGATTGGTAAAGTTAGAAAAGTTTAAGGTAGATTCTGATAATAATAAAAAAACACGTTGTCTAGCAAGACACAGTGAACCAAGCTTCCTAGTAGCAGACCTAGTAATTCATTCGATATAATTGTTCCGCTTCATGTCAACAGAAAATCTTAGCCCAAAAAGGTGCAATGAGTCACTCTCCTGGAGGTTACATATTTTGCTATAGGTGAGTGATTATCCTTTTGCTCTTTTGTATTTTTAGGATGCAAACCGCCCCGGTCTCAAGCTTGCCTGTATGTATGTTGCGTGCGTTAACTGGCTGTAAGTTAGTCACAGTCGCACCTGAGTCTGCAGCTGTTCGCTTCCGTTCCGTCCCCAAGTGATCGAACATATCAAATGATCAGTCGAAATCGATCACTTCCCCTGCCACGTTGTGATTTCTGATCTTAGAGGAAGTTAAAGACTTGAGGAAAAGGGGGCGGTCGTCTTCGTGCTGCATTCCTCGACAACTGAAAATCAAGAGACGGTTGGGTGCATAATGCAGAAATAAGGAAAACAAACAAGAACTAAAAAATAACAAGACAGTATCAAAGGCCAATCTATGTGGACTAATGATTATATTGTAAATCTTGTACAAGAAAAAAAGCGCGCGCGAGAGAGAGGGGGAGGGAGAAGAGTAAAGAAAAGAATTAATAAGAAAATACAATCCAACTTTTTTTTCCAGGGTCCACAAATTACATACTGCTACTATGTCTATTTGTTGCTAGAGGTAACACATTCATTATACAGTCATGCTCCCCTTCCCTTGGGCTCTGAATAAGGAACACTTACTGTTAAATTTTCTGTCTTTGATTACTTTCTTGCATAAGTTATTGTGGTATTCATGTGAATGTTCATTATTATATATGTATTGTTGTGTTCAGGTTATAAAGAAATTTTCTTCCGCCTGTATGTATATTCATGTAAATATAAAATATTTGTTCCTACATGTGACCGGTGGAATATAGTATCAGGTTGCTGTTTGTAATATGCTATATTTTGTTCCGGGTATTTGAATGTGTGGATTGTACTCTTTAATTAATTCCTTGGTTTTTGTATATTCTTTTGATGAAGATTAATTAAGTATATATCTGGTTTGCACGGATTTAGTCTTCTTCTGGTTGGTTGGTGTGTTGATTGAATCTCCGACGACTAACCCAAGAGCCACACGCCATATTGGCGAACGGGGATCAACTAAAGAGGCTATGCACGTGTTCACTGTTCTTTTTATATTGTCTTAACGCCTACGCGTTTCTGATTTGATTTTGGCGGGAATCTTAGTCATTGGTTGATTTTCGCGTGACGTCAGTTGACCACGTTAGCTATGTCCGGGTTATAATCTAGGTTACCAAAAATATGGAAGAATTGAAATGGGGAAATGATTTATGTGTTGAGAGAGAGAGAGAGAGAGAGAGAGAGAGAGAGAGAGAGAGAGAATTTCTATGTCACTTTACTAGTAAAGCGGAAAGGGTACATTTCAATACGCTTTACTATTACCTATCTACTCACCACAAGATAAAAGCAAATAATCATGTCATCAACATAGATACCGACTTCAAAACTGATGACATCAAGAAGGTCGTTGATTAAAATCATGACCACTCTAAGTCTAGAAAAAGTGATTCCTGAGGGCTATAGCAACTGAACGGACAGGTATGAACCAAGAAGATGTTTGTGGTCTTCAGCTGGCATTTCCGAGAAGGTATGAATGCACCGATGCCAGCTTTAACACAAGAAAAAAACCAAAAAAAAACAGCAGCACAATTTGGAATCATACATGTTGTTATCCAATGAAAAGGAATTGTTAAATAAATTTAATGCAGAAGCAACTGTTGGCTGACTAGCAGTATAGCCCGGCGTTGCTCAGGTGTAATGAAAACTTTTATATATATATTATCGATTTTCAGCACTATTGTAAGAACTGCAACCTTGAAACTTCTGAATATCGTTTCTTATGTCTTTGTCTATGAGTGTATCAAATTTGATTAAAATCGAACCACTCCTTCTATAATCCGATTTTTTCGATTATCGATTTTCGATATTTATCGGGGGTACTTCGACACAAAACCTAGCTAAGAACACTCGCAGACGCTTATAGTACAAATGTGTAAATTTTCAAGAAAATCGGTTCAGCCATTTTGGAGTCTATAGGTAACGGATACACACACACACACACACACACACACACACACACACACACACACACAGACAAAGTTCCATTTATAAATAAGTTTAGATCGATAGATATTCTATTTTCACTCTTTTCTCTTTTTTTTTCAATTGGAGTAGATAGACTAAACTATCGCCCGGTTCAGGCTCCACCCACGTCTATTGAACAGGTGAAGAGGCTCATCCCTTGTTCCTTGTTTAGGATGTGGTTTCCGGCTTTCTCTTTTCCAATCTTTTCACTCCTACGTAACCCCTGCGCTTCAGTGGCGTTACCGCCTTGCTCGGGGTGATATGATTAAAAAAAAAAAATTTGTTGTTTCAAATTTCGTATTGTTGTCATTTCCTATTTCTACACCAGAATTCTTGCATGTCGAATTATAAATAAAAATATTTGTGATGAATTTCGGAGATATTTTCGAAGGCCCAATCAGAGGGAATCTGGAGAATATTGACCTTGTACCAGATACAGTTGTCAGCTACAAGAATTAGTTCCAGTCTGATTGTAATTATCTGCAAAGTCTGCCACAAGTTCAGTTGAATTCCATAGAAACAAGGCTTCCAAAATGATCAAAACAAATTTAAAAAGTTCATTTTTCACATTAAAAATGTTACAGTGAAATTCAATTGAAAGATATGTTTTTAGGTATTTAGTTTCAACAGTAGAAAGTCTTTGCAGTTATTGGTTGTCATTAAAGGCTAATAATTGACGTGAAATGTGCATCTGTGAAGCGTAGTCTTTCTCTCTCTCTCTCTCTCTCTCTTTCTCTCTGACGCTGACTCACTTTCTTGTGGTTCATTCTTTAAATAGCAGTAGACGTGGCTCAAGCGGTCAGGCGGCAGAAATATGTTTTAGAAATAAATTATCCAATCAGATTGCAAGTGTGTAGGAAACTAAAGAAAGCTACTTGGATCCTCTTTCTACCAAAAAATAACGAAATTTAATTAATGAAAATAAAGCGAGAAGTAAATTGTCGCTAGACTGCGATTTGTAAATTGTCCTATGATAGCTAAGTAGAATTTTTTTTTTATCCAATGGTGTTACGAGTTTGCAAAGTTATTTTTATTTCGTATCCACTGTAGCGGATTATTATTCTGTAGAGGACGATGTGTCCATTACGAATTTATATTTACGAGTCGACTCGGCGTAACTTGGTCATGAAATAGAGCAGGAAATAAGGAAACACGAAAAGGCGAAAGTAACCAGAACAACAATATATTAACAAATATTACATAGAGTTGAAAGCATGCATATCAAATAAAGAAAGAAAAGTTATTTCCCTTTGTCTGGATAGAAACGTAACTGTTCGGTAGAAGATTAAATTGAATCAAGTGCAGATTGAATAAAGTTAATGTACATACTGTTAAAGTCTGTTTCCAATTGGATTTTTTTTTTGGTGTTGTGTGTGCAATGCTGGTGAGAAATATAAATTTGCGCCACTAATTGCTACCCGCAATTCGTGTGTATATGTGAGTTAGGGAATAAACATGTCTGCTCTTGCCCGGGACAGAATCCTAACTGCCTAACACGTGACGCTCCCGACTTTTATTTGGCATGCCGGAACGCGGAAAAACTAAGGTTATCACGTGAACGCTGAATGACCACGTGTGTGTGTGTGGAGGGGGTGAATGTATCAAACCCTACAATTCCTCTAACGATTTATATTACGATTCGTCCAACAAGAAATAATAAAAACAACAACTCCAATTTGTAACCAATAAATTAAAATATATTCAACAAACAATTGAAGTAGATAGATCTATCTATCGCCCTGTTCACACTCCACCCACGTCTATTGAACAGGTTAAGAGGCCCATCCCTTGTTCCCTGTTTAGGATGTGGTTTCCGGCTTTCTCTTTTCCAATCTTCTCATTTTTTTTTTCAATTGGAGTAGATAGATCTATCTATCGCCCGGTTCACACTCCACCCACGTCTATTGAACAGGTTATGAGGCTTATCTTTTTGTTCCCTGTTTAGGATGTGGTTTCCGGCTTTCTCTTTTCCAATCTTTTCACTGTTACGTAGCCCCCTGCACATCAGTGGCGTTACCGCCTTGCTCGGGGTGATACGATAAAAAAAAAAAAGAAGGAAAACAAGATATGTAATATCAGTAGATACAGTAAAGTAAAGAGGAAAAAGTTGTTCCCCTTTATCTGTTCGTAGACAGAGGTAAGTTGAAAAGAAGTTTTTTCTTGGGCTGAAAAAAGAGTTTGTTACAGTTGTCAAGATTTTCGTGTAAGAGCAAATAAAATACAATTATTTGAAATGTAATTGTAAATGGTACAGGTTTGGTTCAAAGATCAAAAGTTCTTGATGAAAAATGTTTCAGACAGAAGACAAGATTCTGTCTTAGGCAGGAATGTCAGACAGAAGACAAAGTTGTGTGTGTGTGTGTGTGTTAGACGAGGGATGAGTAGAGGGACTTACATGTGGTGTAGTCTTAGGCAGCCTGTGGGGTCTACTGATTAAACTTCGAAAACCTGTTGTATCTATCTGCAGAAAGTGGCTCGACGATCAAGCGCGGAAGAAACTTTGTTTATATAAGAAAAATCTGTGATTGGCTAAAAATTAACCAATCAACAAAACACACGTGGAAGTTGCTTCTGAGGTGAAAGGTTAAAGCGACTGCGAATGCTAAATTGTCCTATTGTATTGTAACAGTAGTTATTAATTAATTAAATTTTGTTATTGTAACAGTAGTTATTTATAAGCCAATCGCAGACGAGTAAATTACATGGGTCGAATGTGGATAAGAAAAATACATAGCAACCGCTATGTCCACCACATATCCTCCAATTGTTAATATTATTAACGTAAAGCTAATAAGATCATTTTTTTTTATAGTGGTTATTGCATAAATGACATTTTTAATTTGTTATTATTATTTTTTTTGTTTTGTTTTAACAAGAATAATTTATTTATTTGCTTCAATTCCATGAGTAAAAAATAAATATTATTGTTGGTGCAAAATAATTTTTAATCGGCTTATTATTTTGTGTTAATAATACTAATAGACCACACTACAATATCAATGTCCCTAAGAGGCTTTTGAAGTAAAATTTATTTAAAATTTCCACTTTCAAGATAATCTACTAAAGAGAAAAGCTAGAATGCCCCTAAAAGGTGAACCTATATAGGTAAACCGGAGTTTTGCTTATTTAAAAACGTAATGTATTTTTTTATAGGTACTGCTGAATTGGTATGGGAAGGAACAGCTTTCGTTACTTAAAAGTGCCTTTCAGTTAAGTTTACATCTGCTTGCATATAAGAACTTTATAAACAAAAAAGCTTTAAAAAAATTACAGAATTTCGTGAGTTTCTATGTGGCAAAAGGCCTATAGCGGGGTATCTTCTCTTATTCCTTTTTTAGTTGTAGTAGGATTCCGTTCTAGTGAAGGGTAATTGTATACCGTAGCAGGTTAACGGAATTTGGCCTTGTGGGAAGATGGCCCACTATAATTCATAAAATGATTATAAATTCAAGAAAGGCAATTAGAGTATAAAATAACATTTATACATATATACATTTCAATTAATGTTTTACAAATAAAGTAATACTTGAAATAAAGATCCAACGGAAGTTAGAGAGAGTTCATGGCAAATAATAATCAGCTGAAAGAGATAAAAGAATGTTCAAGGAAGATACAACGCTGAAAGGTAAAAAGCTTGGTAGTATGATTAATGTTCATTATCAAGTTGCCGTTTCTAAGGTCAGTAGGTCAGCAAGTTGGTTTGTGGAATGTCTTAGAAAAAATCAGTTAGTACTTTGAGAACAGGGGAGGAAGAAAGAGGCAAACATAGTAGCCGCTCGACGTAGGTCAAGGGGATTAGTTACACTCTTCTCCTCTGGTCTGTGCCTGTCTGTCTGGGTGTCTTTTGTCAAAACCCAGGTCGTTTCGAATTTCATTCTTGTATTTGATTTCGGGCTTCCCATTGGCTGGTAAATAAAAATGGTAATTTGATATTTGACTAATTTTTATTTTTCAACCGGAACATCTGCGCGAACTCGGATGCGCACGACGATTTTTATTCATTTGCTTTTTAGTTGTGAGAGAGCACACATCCGGTTCATCGCTTTTGTTCGGTCGGTATCACCACAGGCCTAGGTCATCCGGTGAGGATCGAACTCACTATTCAGTCGTAATTGATGGCGGTTTTCTAAGCGTAGCTTAGGTGTGGCATAAGACCGAAAGTGTAGGGTACCCAGTGAGAATCGAACTCACTACTCAGTTGTAATAGGTTCTCTAGCGCAGAGGTTTTCAAACTTTTTGACTTACGGACCCCTATATTTCAAGTTTTAAACGCTTATGAAATTTATACATAAATTTTTACTAAAAATAGCTTATAGTTTTGCATTAACGTAGTAAAAACTGGTTTTTTGAGCTTAGACATAAGTGTTCAAATAAAATAAATTAATATTGCATGTTGAATTGTTGATGCAAAATGTAACAAAATTAAAATGTTTTATTTAAAAATAAAATTTCGTGTAAATGAAAACAGTATTAGTACTTTACAAATAGTTTTATTGTCAATTACACACAGGATTTTTTAAAACACATTTAGTGAGAAGGATGTGCTTGTTTGGCTTTACACAAGCTCTTGGATGTAAAATTATAAAATAACGTTGACATGATGTAATGGGCGATAGTGCATGCTTTTGTCATTTGATAATATTAATATGTAAAAATAAATATCCAGACATGAAAATTTATACTTTGAATTTCACGTGATGAGTTAATCCACGGACCCCTTTATCTTATTCTCGCGGGCCCCTTGTGGTCCACGGACCACAGTTTGAAAACCCCGGCTCAAGCGAGAGAAGGTTGCTAATTATTGCACCACCACACCAAAGTGAGTTACGCGATTATCTCCCTTGTTGAACTCTTCGTGTTTGGAGGCATTTTTATTTATGATTTAAAATTAACTGTAATCATTCTTCTCTTTTATTTTGAGCAAAAGATATTATTGTACAATAATGGTAAGTTAAGTTTAATATTTATTTTAATATGGCTGTTTAGAAAGAGTTAATTTGTTTTTCTCAAAATAAATGCCTGGTTAAAAATGTTGGGGATTTTTTAATACGTTTTAAAAACTGTTTCACCAGTTTTCCTCAATGTCATTCAGAATTTAGGTTTAAAATTAAAATAAAAAAAATCACATGAAATTTTAAATTTAGTAATGAAAATAAAACTTTTTTTCTTAATAAATTTTAGTGTATTTATTTCTTTTTAATTTGTGGCGGACACATTTTGTTAAAAAAATCGTATTCGAGAAACAAATTTAGTCGGAAGGGCCCTACTTTTCGAACACTAACAGCATTATTGGAAACTGAAGATGCCATTTAAAAATTTATATCCAACCAAAATAATAAAACATGAAAACATTGATTTATTTTAGCCAAAGAACTAATGACGATAATAATCCCCTTGGTTGTTTACCATTTTAAAATAAAAATAAATTTTCATGTTACCGATCGCACTTCAATGAAGTGTACATCATAATTGAAAAATGCCACAAAAAACTTAAAACAAAAAAATTTATCGCCAAAATCTTTATATCATTATTAAGAGGAACGATCAAAGAATTTTTAAATTGTTTATATTTTTTTAAACCTTTTTAGAACGTTCGAAATTTTAAATAAAAATAAATTCTTGTTTTGCATCAGCAAAGGGAAATTTTAGTGTCTTTTTTACGGTAAAAAATATTTTTTGCACTGATCATTTTGTCTGGACTCAAGTCTACTTACAGGTTGTTTTTTAGTTTTTCTTTCCTTTTCTTCCTATGTGTTTGACTACTGTTCACATGGTTGTTTTTAATGTTTTTTGTATTCATTCCACCTTTATTTATTTGCATTATGATATCAGTGTGAAATATTCTTTCTGTAGGAGTGTGTCTCTAGTTTGTTTCCTTTCCTACTTTTCTTGTCGGGTTTTTTCTTGGTTTTGTTTTATTGATAGTTGGTTTTTCCTTTTGTAATTTTTTGCTTTGGTCACCTGGCTTTGTATTTGTTTTACCAATACATTTTGGGTAAATTTTCGTTTTAGGTACCGACGACTTTTCCCCCTTCAAATTTATCCAAAATAGCATTATTTCTGTGCAATTGTATATGCCATTATGCTGAACTCAAATAAACAATTAGTTATTGAAGAAACTTACCTTTTTTTGCTTTGAAAGTCCACAAAAAAAAAAACGAACTATATCTCGTACTTTTTCTCTCCAGTAACTCTTACGAAGTCATGTAATTAACTGCAGAATGACGTTCTACGTAGGCAGCAATTTTGGTCGAATTTCGTCTTTTACTGAAACTTCCGGCGATGTACTTCCTGTTTTGAGAGCAATAATCGTAGAAATACAATAGCGCATTACTATAATTCCCGGAAGTACACCTTAAATGAAGAAAAATCGAGCAAAAATGTGCCAAAATTCGTTGCATTATGCAGTCTGTCATTCTGCAGTTAATTACATGACTTCATAAGAGTTACGGGAGAGAAAAAGTGCAAGATATGGATCGTTTTTTTTTTATGGACATTTAGATAAAAAAAAAGGTAAGTTTCTTCAATAAGTAACACTTGATTTGAGTTCAGCATATACATTTGCACAGAGATAATGCTATTTTGGATAAATTTGAAGGGGAAAAACGATGGGATTTAAAACAAAAATTTACCCATATTTGTTAATATCGCCATCAAGTTGCTGGTAATCATGGCTCTCCACAGTTTTCTTTTCATTGACATGTTTTCTTTGAAGTGGGTTACCATTATCTTCACCGTATTTTTTTAATTCAAAGTTATCTATCTCCTCCACTGCTTGCTATTCAAAGCTAGAAAGCCTATTCTGATATTTTATTTAACCTATGGCTGTGAGAACAAGAGATAAATAAATTATTATAAATTCATGCTTTTCCCAAGGTGTAAAAGTGAATGCAATAGGCAAGGCTGACATTTTAATTCATCACACCAATTACAATTTTTTTAGTGATAACCTTTCAGTTACCTACATGGATTTATTTTGTCTATTTTTTTTTATTTTTTTATCCCTTCCTGTGATATTTTTATTTTTATTTTTTTTATTAATTCTTAAAACATACTGTTTGCCACTTTGGACACAAATGTGCAGATGAGCTGAAAAGTTCATAGGCTGAATATGAAGGAGTGATACTACAGCTTTGAAATCTTGTATGCATTAATTTCAACTCTCCTTATTAATAACTGTATTGTTTTTTCCAATTAAGCTGACATTTGACTGTTCAAAGAAGACTTCAAAAGTAACTAGTAGTAACTTCTCTTAAAAATGAACAAAATTTGGCATTGTGGTGTTATCAAGAACCTGTAGAAAAGTGGTTAACTTTTAAAAAACTTTTTTGTGTTAAGACACAAAAAGATTCTTGCTGACATCATTTGTGCTACATTAGGGTATGATGTCCCGTTTTAATCAACAGTGCAAAAGTGGGTAGCTGAATTTTGGAGGGGAAGGGAGTGTCTTAAAAGATCTAATGTCTGGATGTCCTGTGATTACCACCACAGAGAAAAACATTGACCGTGTTAACCACATGTTGATGAATAACAGGTGATTGACTATAAATCAAATAGAAAATCTGATATGGTTTTAAGGAACAAATCTAGCTGGGTTCCTGAAATGTTTCCTAACCCAAGATGAGTATTGGGTTCATTACTTTGAGCCAAAGACAAAGTGACGATACATACAGTGGAAACACCTCCTCTTTACCTGTTCCAAAGAAACCCAAGATCATTTCATCTGCAGGGGAAGTGATAGCCTCAGATCTTTGTATTCAAAAGTCATTGTCTATTTACTATATCCTAAAAGGGCGACACCATAAATGGGGAATGTTATACCATAAATGGGGAATGTTATACCAATTGTGCTGAAGTAGTTACAAAAGGCTACCAAGATCAGATGTCAAGAAAAAGGGATGAAAAATGTCTTGTTTCATCAGGACAATGCTCCAGTGCACAAATTCTTGGTTTCAATGGCTTGTGTGTGTGACTGTAAACTGGTTGACGTCTATTGAACAGGTGTAGAGGCTCATCCCTTGTTCCCTGTTTAGGATGTCGTTTCCAGCTTTCTCTTTTCCAAATCTTTTCACTCTTTTCTTTTTTTCTTTTTATTTATTTATGTTTTTTTTCAATTGGAGTAGATAGACTAAACTATCGCCTGGTTCACACTCCACCCACGTCTATTGAACAGGTGTAGAGGCTTATCCCCCTTGTTCCCTGTTTAGGATGTGGTTTCCGGCTTTCTCTTTTCTAATCTTTTCACTCTTTTCTTTTTTTTCTTTTTTATTTATTTATGTTTTTTTCAATTGGAGTAGATAGACTAAACTATTGCCTGGTTCACACTCCACCCACATCTATTGAACAGGTGTAGAGGCTCATTCCTTGTTCCCTGTTTAGGATGTGGTTTCCGGCTTTCTCTTTTCCAATCTTTTCACTCTTTTCTTTTTTCTTTTTTATTTATTTATGTTTTTTTCAATTGGAGTAGATAGACTAAACTATCGCCTGGTTTACACTCCACCCACGTCTATTGAACAGGTGTAGAGGCTCATTCCTTGTTCCCTGTTTAGGATGTGGTTTCCGGCTTTCTCTTTTCCAATCTTTTCACTCTTACGTAGCCCCCTGCACATCAGTGGCATTACCGCTTTGCTCGGGGTGATATGATTAAAAAATAAATAAATAAAAAAATAACCCTCCTTAAGTTTCTTCTGATTTGAGTATCATCTTTTCCCAATTATGAAAACAAAAACTTGGCTGGAATTAGTATCACAATAATAATTACACCATAATTTTTTTTAATAATTGTTTCACCCCAAGCAAGGCAATACTGTCACTAGTGCACAAGAAGTTGCAATGAAAGGAGATGGATGACAGAAAAAAAAAACAGTGTAGGTGATGTTGTAGAAAGGGTAAGAGAGAGGTGAAAATCATGTTGCATTTAAACCTTTGGAGGGTGTAGCTATCAGGAAAGCAAGTATAGGAAAGAGATGATAGAGATGGATGACAGAAAAAAAAACAGTGTAGGTGATGTTGTAGACAGGGTAAGAGAGAGGTGAAAATCATGTTGCATTTAAACCTTTGGAGGGTGTAGCTATCAGGAAAGCAAGCATGGAAAAGAGAGTTCCACAGGTGGGAAGTGTAAGGGAAGAAACTGCTGGAGTAGAGTTGGCGGTTACATTTGCCTGTTTTGACGGTAAAAGAGTGGGATCTAGTTGCACAGGTAAATTGGTGAGGAATAGGGAATAAAGCTCATCAAAAAACGAAACCATGAATATACTTGTAGAAAAGACAGAGGGAAGCCACATTCCATCGATGAGAAAGTGGCTGAAAGCAAGATGCCAAATTGGGACCAATTACATAGCAGCTACTCCTTTGGATTTTGTCAAGAACCCTGAGATGAACAGCAGAAGCACCTGACCACCTATGGTAACAATATTCAATGCATGAGCGAATAGTAGATTTATAAATATGCAAAAGAGTTTCTGATTAGAAAAACTTCCTTGCTTGGTATAGTGACCCCAACTTTCTTAGCAGCAGATGTAGCTATTTATTCAATGTATTCATTCCATTTGAGATCGGCTGAGAGTGTGAGACCAAGAAGGTGCAGCATATCTGCTGTTGATGACATTTTGACTAACAGGAGGAACAATCTTCTTTGAACAGTCAGATGTCAGTTTACCTGGAAAAGAACAATGCAGTTATTAATGAGAAGAGTTAAAATTAATGCATGTAAGATTTCACAGCTTTGGCATCACTCCTTCATAGGGAATTATGAACTTTTCATAGGGAATTATGAACTTTTCATAGGGAATTATGAACTTTTCATAGGGAATTATGAACTTTTCAGCCCACATGTTTGTTATTAGCAGTTTCTCCAATCTTTATTCTTACGAAAAGATCCTGACAGTTCCCAGGTCCACTCTGACACAGAGTGGTAGTACCTCTTAGGGTCCCAGCTATGGGCAAATAGTTAACCCCTAAAGTGTGGTCAAAACACTATGAAAG
The DNA here is from genome assembly GCA_037127315.1 of Ascarosepion bandense. Lineage (NCBI taxonomy): Eukaryota > Metazoa > Mollusca > Cephalopoda > Sepiida > Sepiidae > Ascarosepion > Ascarosepion bandense. The sequence goes on from JBBBDQ010001190.1 coordinate 807,603, forward strand.
TATCAAAACAAACTTTTATAGAAATATATAAATTTTTGAAGAAAAAAAAATTATTACCATAACAAATTTTTGAAGGAAAAAAAAATCTTGGTAAAACATTTTTGAATACAAAACTAGAAGACATTTTCAGTTTTCTAAAATAAAGAAGAATAAAAACAAAACATTTTTATTAAAATCTGACTAAATCAACCTTTTCACTATAACCAAACATTATAAAAGAAGAAATATATACCTTAAAACGCCACCTTTTTGGCATTAAGTAACCCACAGAGGTTGATATGCTATTAAACAAAAAACTCAAACTCAAGATCCAGACAGGCTTACAACTACATCTCATTGAAACACTAGTTTCCCTATGATTACCAAAGTTAAGCAACATCAAACCCAGTCTGTACTTAGATGGGTGACAGCTTGAGAGTATCAGGTGCTGTAAGCTTGGATATGTGACTAGTGTAATGATCAGTGGCTTGAAATTGTTAATCAGAGAACTGAATTCCAAATCTTGTTGGATTTGTTATATTCTCTTATGTGCAAATACTTTTGGGAAATGTATGAATCCACCTCATCTCTCTCCAGCTTGGTGTTCATTAGCAAGACTTGTATCACTAAAATAATTATTATCTAAAGAAAAATAAATTCTTATAATCTGAAAATATTTTCTGGCTTCAAATAACCTGCAAAATCTTGATAAACTATAAAAAACAAAACCATTATAAATTTAGCTTTTAATAAGCTTTTATGTAACTTTTCGGCCTCAATATAATAGGCTTGTCAGTATTTATATTGCAAGAAATCTTTGTCTTTGAATACTCTTTAGCTATAGCTTTTTTATCTACATAAAATTGTTTAATTTCAGTTAAAAATTTTCACTAATTTTAAGTGGTATTACAGCAGTTTTACAGATGTTTAATAAAATAAATTAATCTTTTTTACCCCATTTTAATTAAAACAAAATGTTTATAAATATCAGGATCAGGTGTACCAGTAAAATTTAAATTATGTAATTCTAGATTTTAATTTGTATTTCTTTTCATTCACAGCTTTTCCACACTTGAAGTGAGGATGTGAATTCATCTGCAATATTTTCATAAATGTCAAATAAAACCCTAACAAATGCTCATTCATAAAAACTGCAGTTTTTGTTGGAAGTTTCTACACCAGATATGGAAACAAAAGCATCTGTTTGTGAAATCTGTGAATTAACCCTTCCTTCATCTTCAGAGATGGAAATCCACATGCAAATGCATGAAGACCAGAAGAAATTTTCTTGTAAAGTTTGTGGAGCAGCATTCTTATATGAGTCTTTTTTGAAGCAGCATATGCCAATTCACACGGGTGAAAAATCATTTACATGTGAGGTGTGTGGTGCTGCCTTCTCAAGAAAAGCATATTTGAAAAAACACGTTCGAAAGCATACAGGAGAAAAACCATTTTCCTGTGATGTTTGTGGATCTACATTTGTGGACAAGTCATATTTGAAATCACACATGCGAACTCATACTGGGGAAAAACCATTCTGTTGTGATGTTTGTGGAGCTGCATTTTCAGAGTGTTCATATTTGAAAATGCATATGCGAATCCACACAGGAGAAAAACCCTATTTTTGTGAAGTTTGTGGATCTGAATTTGCACGTAGTTCAAACTTAACAATTCATATGAGGACACACACTGGAGAAAAACCTTACGTATGTAAAGTTTGTGATTCAGCATTTGCCCGTAGTTCAAAATTGAAGGAACATATGTTCACACACACAGGAGAGAAACCATTTTCTTGCGATATTTGTTCTGCTAAATTTTCATCGAGTTCTAATTTAAAGCAACATACGCGAACACATACAAGAGAAAAACCATATCCTTGTATATTTTGTGGGACTGAATTTAGATTGAGTACACATTTAAGACGACATATGCATATACACACTAGAGAGAAATCATTTTCTTGTGAAGTTTGTGGATCTGCATTTTCCCGCAATTCTGATCTAAAACTTCACATCAGGACTCACACTGGAGAGAAAATATTCTTTTGTGACATTTGTCAAGCAGCATTTTCAACTAATGCACATTTAAGACGACACATGCAAACACACACTGGAGAAAAACCTTTTCCTTGTGAACTTTGTGGAGTTGAACTTTCAAGTAAAGAAACTTTAAGAAATCATATGCTTCGACATGCTGGGGAAAAACCTTTCTCTTGTAAAATTTGTGACTCTGCTTTTACCAGGAGCATTCATTTAAAAGAACATATGCAAACGCATGGAGAAACACCGTTTTCTTGCGGTGTTTGTGAATCCAAATTTTCAACATTTCTACTTTTAAAACGACATGAAAAAGTGCATATTGGAGATAAGCTCTATTCTTGTGAGGTTTGTAATTCTGCATTCTCTAAAAAATATCATTTGAAAAACCACATGCGGACACACACAGGAGAAAGACCTTTTGCGTGTGATATCTGTGGGTTTGCTTTTTCAATGAAATCCAATTTAAATGTACACATGCGTAGACATACATGAGAAAAACTCTATTTTTGTTAAGTTTCTGGCTTTTTTTCTTTATAATCATTCCACACCAAGCAAGGCAGGACTGCCACTGGTACGCAGTAGATTACAATACTAGATTAGCAACTAGGTCCCACCCTTTTACAGTGAAACAGATAAGATGTAACCGCAATTTCTACTCTAACAGCTTCTTTTCTCGCACTTCCTACCCGTGGAATTCCCTTCTGTATACTTGCTTCCTCGACAGCTACAATCTCCAGGAGTTTAAATGTAAGGTCAGTAGACACCTCCTAACACTAACTTGCGCACATTCTCTCAAACACTCTTCCCATCCACGCAACCCACATCCTGGGTATCCTTACCCATCTATCACCCTCCGTCTGACATTTCCTATCACTTTCCTCTATGTAACCCCCTAACCACTCTTTCACATCACTTTCCCCTATGTAACTCCCAACAACTCTGTCCCATTACTTTCCCCTATGTAACCCTCTAACCTCTCTGTCTCATCACTTTCCCCTATGTAACCCCCTAACCACTCTGTCTCATCACTTTCCCCTATGTAACCCCCTAACCACTCTGTCTCATCACTTTCCCCTATGTAACCACCTGTGCAACAGTGGCAGTGAAATGCCTTGCTTGGAGTGAAATGATTATAAAAAAAGGAAAAAAAAAAGAAAAAAACAAGGTACAGGGGATGTTGAAGAAAAGAAAAGATGGGAATCGAGGAGACTGAAAATGGTAATTGATGTTGCATTTAAAATTTTGGAGATTGTAGCTATCAGGGAAGCAAACAAATGGAAAGGAGTTCCACAAACAGGAAGTGCATGAAAAAGTTTTAAAGTAGACATGGCAGTTACATTTATTTATTTTGACTGTAAAAGGGTGGGACCTTGATGCCAGTCTAGTAGTATGTGTAAATACATGTGGTTGAAGAACCAGAGAAAAAAAGCTTGTCAAATGGTTTCCATGGAAATGCATGTAGAAAAGATAAAGAGAAGCCACATCATGTTGGTGAGAAAGTGAATGAAGATGGGCTGCCGAGTCAGGTTCACTTATATTGCAGAGCCTTCTTTGGATTTTGTTGAGAACCTCAAGATGAATAGCAGAAGTACCCAACCAGATATGACAATGGTATTCAATGTATGGACGAATGATAGATTTATAAGTGTGCAAAATGGATTCTTCATTTTTGAAGCATGAAAATTTACAAGCCCATTCAATCACAGATTGGAGGTCCTTTTGAACCAGGTTTACTTTGGCAGATTAACATTTTCAGACAGTTCAAACACCAAAAAGACATGTGAAGACTCAAACTGGAGATAAACTATACAGGTGTGAACTTTGTAAACCGTTTCCTTTAAAATACATGCAAATACACACACCGAGTGATGTTAATGTAAAGATAGAAGAGTTTAATTTTCCAAGTAATTTCTCTGAAACAGCATATGCAGATATGTTACATAAATTTTTAGCACTACTTAATTTAGCTGGTTTGCTTACAAAAGCAGGGAAGAAGTTTATTTTTTAATAATTTTTGTAGATTAGCATTCATTAAATATTTTTCAAGGCACAACATTTGTCAGAATCATGAAATATTGATTTTCCTTTTTTATGCTACAAAGGGTGTCCTATTTATAACATAAATACATTGTCAAATTGATCCTTTATTAAAGAGTTATCTGTATTTTGTTTTTATTTACAAATGTCAGCTTGAAACTGAGTTTACCTTACTACTACTGATATCCTTTTTCTCAATTTGATAAAGGATATCAATGATGCCAACATAGTTTCAAATTTGGCATCATATAAACAAAGTACAGATAACTTTTTCAGAAGCCAGGGTCTGATTTGATATTGGACATTTTATGTTATGAACAGGAATGTCCTTGTAAAATGATAAATCATCAATATTTTACAATACTGACAAATGTCATGAAGCAGCGAAAAGTCCAATAACTTTTCATCCACAAAATTGCTCCCCAACACATTCTTTTTCTTTTTTTGTAAATGAGCAGATTGGCTTATTTAAATGTCATTTTTCTCTTTTTATCTTGGTTTAGAGACAGAACAACAAATTCACACCAATATTTGCATATGACTTGCAGGTTTATTTAATTTTCTTTTTTTTATTATGGGATGATTAGTAGTACAGAGCCTTTGAGATTTCACTTGCCTGATCGACTCAGTTGATTAAAAACTTTATTGGGCAATTAAAGTTTATTGCTTTACTTGCCTGCAGTTGATTAAAAATCTTGCAAATATAGAAAAAGAAAATCTGATTCGTTTTACAACCCAAAAGTATGCCATTGAAGATTCACAAGTTACTTAAAATGACCTAGAATGACCTTTTATTGTTCCGGTCAGTGTAAACATTCGTTTAATTAACACTTCCAGAGTGGAACCAAAATGTTTCTGTCGCGATGCTCACAGATTTTTAGAAACTCATTTGGAAAAATATTATCCTTGACTAAACATTTATATTTTCTCTCCGCTTACGAAAAGTAAAAACAAAAATTTAAAAGAAAGAAAAAGAAATAGGCATACTTCTTTCAACCACAAACCAAAAAACAAATAATACAAGTAATTTTTTATAGAAAATCGTTGAGAAAATCAGATTTGTTATTTTTTTATCATCTATGAGATGGAGGTTGTAGTCAAACAGAAGAAACTACGAATTTAGTTACCTCCACTCAATTGCCAAAAAAAAAAAACAGCATATCATGATGTTAAAAGGGCTCGAACTTAATAAAAACAAAGTTTTATCATCAAAATGTTTATGCTATTATTAAAAGGAAACATCAAATTTTGTTGTTGTTATTTTTTAAAATTCTTTCTAACACATTTGAAATTTTAATTAAAAGTTCATTTTTGTTTTCCGTCAGCAATTCACACTATGTTTACGTAAGGCGATTATTAACAAAATGGAGTCGAGTAAGTTTTCCTTCGCTATCAAAACACCATTCAAGTGATTTCTTTTTCAAATCTCAGAGGCTGGTAGTACTTTTATCAATAAATCATTATTGTTTCCAAACAAGTCTTACTGTCTAAAAAATATTTTCTGCCTTTTAATAAAAACGTTTTTTCTGATATGTGTAGGGAGATTAAATAAATCCTTAAAAGAACAATGAACTTTTTTGGCACCTCTTAAATTGGCTGTTACTCTTGTTAAAAAAACATAAAAATATAGAAAGATAATTTGGGGAATAATTTCTGTAGATTAACTTTCTTGAGCCATTCCTCAAGGAAAAACATTTGTCAGAACTGAAAAAAAATATTGATTTTTTTTTTTTTACCATTTCAGAAGGCAGAGTAATGTTCATAATATAAATACAGTGTCAGATTGACCCCTGACCCCGTAAAGAGTTAACTGCACTTTGTTTTTATTTCCAAATATCAAACTTGAAATTATACTTACAGCATAAATGACTACATATTATCACTGAATTTAGATGGGTGGAGGACAACAGTCATAGTATTCTCTCAGCTTTTCACTTGCCAGATACAGAAAATCCCTCCATATTGCACCTCTATTTCTTCTTTCGGGTTGGTGTGCACCAAACAATGGGAAGGACCCATTACATGCTCACAAGGAAATAAAAGACAAAAAATAAATATCGCAGTGGAAAAGGAGGACTTGAACCCTTTGCTGTTTATTCAGGGCTTCACTTGCATGTTCTGGGTGAGAAGGTCGGTGACCCTTGTGGACAAATTCTGTTTTATTATCCTCTCTCATTATTTTTTTTTTAATTCATATTCTTTCCTACTCAGAAACCCTTTGCGTCTTAGTAGTTCTATTTCCTTGCTTGGTGTGAAATGATTAAGAGATTGATCACTGTGTTACTGTCACTGAAATGCTTATATATATATATATATATATATTATAGAAATTAACGAATTTTGGTTATAAAAAACCAACAATTTGAAATGAATTGTTTGAACATTATTTTTTATCGATACTCGTATTTAAGTAGATATTCTGTTTTTTAATTAAACAGTATCATATATTTATATCTACCGGCCTGATTATTTACGATAAATTGTTATTACGAAAATGTGTGCCATTTGGCAGGATTCAAACCTGCGACCCCTATTTACATACGGGAAGCTACCAGTTGATCTGGCAACGTCTTAGACAGATATGGTTGTTTGCAATGAATCGAAAATTGTGTTATATATGCTTGATTAAAACCTCGTTTACACTGGAGGCTATGTGTGGTCGAGCGGTCTAAGATGTTGCCAGATCAAATGGTAGCTTCCCGTATGTAAATAGGGGTCGCAGGTTTGAATCCTGCCGAATGGCACACATTTTCGTAATAACAATTTATCGTAAATAATCAGACCGGTAAATATAAATATATTATACTGTTTAATTTAAAAAACAGAATATCTACTTAAATACGAGTATCGATAAAAAATAATGTTCAAACAATTCATTTCATATATATATATCTATAGATAGGTGTGAGTTTGTAACCCTGGGTTTCATGCTCTTGCCATCGCCAGACAAATTGATTTATTTTTTAAAAAATTGGCTATATGTAGGGCTGCGTATATTGGTGTATTTTTGTGGAATTGGGAGCAGAATGTGTTGTCATGACAGATGCAGATATATATACACATTTGTACATTCATTGACATGTGCAAAGACACGCGTGTCCGTCCACCGGGGCTCACACAGCATATACGCGAGTCGTATAGGTTAGCTTTATCACTGATGTTGAGCTCTTTCAAATAAGTACCGTGCATATATAATATATAAATAATATATATAAATTGCATATATATATTGATATTTATAATTATATACATACACTTTTCCCATATATTTATTATTTAGTACTGACCTACAGCTTATAACAGATGTATAAATGGTATAATAGTGGCTTAGATTGAGAAATCAAAGTGCCAAGTTCAAATTTCAGTTGGCTATATGTTCACTTACATGCAAATATTTTTTGGGAAAGGTATAAATTCCTCTTTTCTCTACATTTATGGATTAAATAGTAAAGCTGTCTAAAAAAAAATTTTTTTATCCCAAATGTTGCTTCAATATTCACTCACAAGGAAAATATTGTTATAATACAAAAAATGTTTTGGCTTTAAAGAACCCACAACAGGTTGCTAAATCATAAAAAATACATCAATCAGCTTAGAATTTGGAAAAAAGCTTGGAAGGAAAGTAGGGGTAGTAAACAATATGGACTTTTTGGTGGTCTATTCAGATCTCTTTCTTTTCGCTACTGCTGGTGTAGAAAATATTCTCTCGCAAATTGCTCGAATTTTGGGCCACAAAAAGAAAAATGCTTACAATTCAACTCGCCGGTCCAATCTCGCCAACTGCTATCCACCTAACCAGTTAAACTTCCTCTTTGCTTCGAGAACGACTGCTTTTATCGGCCGATCAATTTTTTCCATTGGCCGACAACACAGAGCGGACGCCAAAGAGTTGCATACACTCCCATAGCGACTCCTGCAGCGGACTTGTTTTGGGTATGTAATTTTCTTTTTTGCCGCATTTTACGTCGTAGTATTAATGCGACGCACTGTCGCTTGGTTTGACGAGGTAAGTCACCGTTTTCTTCGCTAAATCCCCCCATGATCTCATTATCACAAAACGAACAGCTTGGAGCAGGTCTTTTTATCCTGGTGCTTCGTCGTAATGGGATGATTTCCTCTACTCATGTCGGAGAGTCTTCTGAGGAGTCATTAGATGTATCTCGATTTTCTGGAATCTCAGGGTCTGTAGAAGCATTGGATTCGCAGATTTCGATTATTCGATTGCTGTCAGACGATGAATCATCATCGGATTTGCTCGACCATGCATCAGAACCAATGAAAAGACGAAGATCTTTTACGTGCCGTGGCATCCCGTCAACTCTTATTGTTTGCGGACTTATGATGTCCGTTACGCGACCAAAAAAAATACATCAATCAGCTTATAATTTAGAAAAAAGCTTGGAAGGAAAGTAGGGGTAGTAAACAATATGGACTTTTTGGTGGTCTATTCAGATCTCTTTCTTTTCGATACTGCCGGTCATATGAGGCAACACTATCTGCTTCCTACCCTGATTCTCTGTGTGGGCCTGTTGCTGTGTGCTTTGCTGAATGCATGCTTTGCACCAATCCTGTGACCCCACTTTGTGTTTCTGTATCCACAGGAATGTTGGTGAAGAACTGTCGAAGATCAGTCTTGACGGTACTGGTTATGCTTGTGACAGACTAAAGTTACCAGTGTTACTAGTAAACTTAATTAACTTTAACAACGATCATTAACAAGTAAAAATAACTTCTATTTATGATACTACAATTTAAGGTCATGAATCAGTCAGTTAAGTGCCATGCGTGATACACGCTTGGGCGATCATGTCTCGAAAGAGACATGACTGACTGGGCAGAAGATTATCCCGCAGTAGGTTGCCATTGTTTTCTGCGGTAGACTGGTTGCCGATCAAGGCTATAGAACCCAATCTGTCCTGTTATTTAACCCATAACTGGAAGGAATAGACAGATTAATACCTTTCCCAAGGGTATTTGCGCGTAAGTGAATGCAATGAATTCGGCTGGAATTTGAACTCGGCTCTCCAATTTCTTGTTCCGATCTGATATCCAATGCATCACAATGCACATCCAAGGTCATGAATACATAAACAAAATGGATTTGAAAAAGTTTCCCCATATAAGGAATTGTTAAGCTGGAAGAAAGAGGTTGACTAGTTGTTGCAGATATGGCTAAACAGCCCAGTTATTTGACTATTTAAATGAAGGCAGCTGATTGAGGAAGTTCATAAAGAAACATAGATGGCAGGTCTTTTGCTGATTGAAGCACCACAGTCTTCCGAGAGGAAAAGTGTTGGTCTACTCATAGCAAGACCAGTTCAATCTTACTTTTGATGGGGTTGCAAACTCCAATTGCATTTTCTGATTGGCCAGCCAATAATAATACTTGACCAATCGTATTGACTAGCCAATACTTGACCAATGGTTTTGCATCATATGCCAGCAAAAGGAGAAATGAAAGCCCCAAGAACCTAATATGATTGATGGTCTAATCAAAATAATGGTCTTGTCATATGTAACAGAGGGGAAGACAAGAAATTTCATCCTAGCCTTTCTCCCATTTGCGGGCCAATTGAAAGTGTGGCCTTGTATCACTCACATCTACTTTCAGTGGAACATGGAACGTTTTTCAGAATCTTATCCTCATTTGACCTGATTATCACATGTGTCATCGTCACAGTCATCTGAAAGTGTCATATCCCTGATCAAAACAGGTCTGACCTGCAAAGTCATTTATTTCAATTCCTAAATCCTTTATCAAATAAAGAGAACACAGGTTCAACAGACCTAAGACTATCTAACAACCAGTCCCACCAAAGCTTACAATTTCATCTCTCACACTATATTCTATAAGTGATACAAACCATAACATTCATTTCAATTCCTAAATTCTTTGATCAAAACCTTATGAAAAAATCATTAAACTTTTTAGAAAACTACTGGAAACAGAAACTAACACACACGACACTGAAAAGTAATCAGTACTACAGAATATGTGTCAAAACTGATGCTGTCTATAAAAACACGGATAAACTGCAACTTGGATTTATTTTAAGCAATGATGTTCAGTAGATAGACTAAACTATCGCCCGGTTCACACTCCACCCACGTCTATTGAACAGATGAAGAGGCTCATCCCTTGTTCCCTGTTGAGGATATATTTTCCGGTTTTCTCTTTTCCAATCATTTCACTCCTTTTTCTTTTTTTTTTCAATTGGAGTAGATAGACTAAACTATCGCCCGGTTCACACTCCACCCACATCTATTGAACAGGTGAAGAGGCTCATCACTTGTTCCCTGTTTAGGATGTGGTTTCCGGCTTTCTCTTTTCCAATCTTTTCACTCTTACGTAGCCTCCTGAACATCAGTGGCGTTACCGCCTTGCTCGGGGTGATATGATTAAAAAAAAGGTATTGCGTCTTCTTTTAGATGTATAGGGGGGGGCAGCGGGACCAGACATAGATGGGAATAGTCCATCGTTAAGAATATCAATCCCAGGGGCATCACAAAACTAATTCCAATCAGTATGACAGTAACAAAAAGAAGTCCTATGATTATGAGGTTTCTGTCTAATCAATGCCTGAAAAGAAATATCTATGGATACTAAGTATAACTTGAATTGTCAGGAGGACATAGATGTGATGCTTGACAAGAGGCAGGAGCAGAGGTAAAAAACAAGCAAAGAACCTATCTTGAAGCCTGTTGGTGTTAAAGAGATGTTGGAAGGTTGTAGGTTGGTTGGTTGATCTGCTTAACAGCATATCAACTACTTACAGATCATTACATGGCAAAATTTAATTTTCTTTATGCAACGCTTTATACAAGAAAAAAATTAAATTTTAAAAGATTATATGCTGAGTAAAAACAGATTCAATGAAGCTTACCAGTGACTAAATCTGCTGCCATCAGAATATTTAGCCGAGTTGAGTGAAACTTAAAATTCATCATGAGAAATTACATCTAACTTTTTTCGGTTATTAATTCAGTCAACAAAGAGCTTCATTCACCATATTATATCTGATATATATATATATTATATATATATATATATATATATATATATATATATATATATATATATATATATATATATATATATATATATATATATATATATATATATATATATATATATATATATATATATATATATATATATATATATATATATATATATATATATATATATATATATATATATATATATATATATATATATATATATATATATATATATATATATATATATATATATATATATATATATATATATATATATATATATATATATATATATATATATATATATATATATATATATATATATATATATATATATTATATATACTTGCTGCCTCGATATACTATAGATATATATATATTATATATATATAAACTTATTTATAAATGGAACTTTGTCTGTGTGTGTGTGTGTGTGTGTGTGTGTGTGTGTATCCATTACCTATAGACTCCTAAATGGCTGAATCGATTTTCTTGAAAATTTACACAGTTGTACTATAAGCGTCTGCGAGTGTTCTTAGCTACGTTTTGTGTCGCGGTACCTCCGATAAATAGTGAAAATCGATAATCGAAAAATTAGCTTATAGAAGGAGTGGTTCGATTTTAATCAAATTTCATACACTCATAGACAAAAACATAAGAAACCATATTCAGAAGTTTCAAGGTTGCAGTTCTTACAATAGTGCAGAAAATTGATAATATATATATATATAAAAGGCAAAATGTGTGTGTGTGTGTGTGTGTGTGTGTGTGCACGCGTGCGTGTGTGTTTGTTTCTCTGTCTTTATGTCATTTATAGAAATTCACAATTTTTATCCAATTCTCACCAAACTTCACAAATATTCTTTAGGCTGAGTCTGAGCTCCAGGACCATGGATTAGTTTTAAAGCTTTCATTACACCCGAGCAACGCTGGGCTATACTGCTAGTATTATAATATATATGTGTGTGTGTGTGTGTGTGTGTGTGTGTGTGTGTGTGTGTTATATATGCTCTCATTACGATTGAGCTCTCTAGAGAAGAAAATTTAAAAAATATTTTACACTTCTGCTATATGCGTGACTCTTAGTCTTCAGAAATGAACTGAGTTTTTTCGGTGACTGGCATGTGTATACACTGCTTATATACAAGTTAAAATTTCCCTTCTCTGATTCCAATCCATGTGCCTATGACTTAGGGAGTAGCGACTCCGACTGACACCAAATCGGTCGAGTTTCGATCCCAGCCAGAAGCAAGTGGATGTGTTTAGCCACACTGAAGAGCTGTGTAACAGGTTTGTGTATGTTGATGACTAATAAAAAAAAAAAATTGTGTACATGTTCTAAAATGTAATTTATAATAAATATTCACAGCTCTATTATTGAGCACTGTTTTTAAATTCATGTTTTGGACGTTGTAATAATTCTTTCTTCGTTCTGTATTCACTTGGATATATATATATATATATATATATATACACACACGAGGAGTAATTTAATTTTCTTGGGGGCTTTGAAGAAATTAAAATTTTCTGCATGGTAGAATAGATAGATAGTACTCAGCTTTTCGTGTAGATACAAGTTCGTAGAGATATGATTCATTACTAGAGGCAGTGATGGGTTTTATTTTGCTTTCGTTTTTTTTTTTTTAGTTATATATTGGCAGTTTCATTTAAGAAATTGTAGATGTTATATGGATTTGAAAAAGTTAATTTATGTTGCTTGATTTTGTTTAGCAGCATGTCGACCACAATCGGTTATTTAATGCCAAAATGCATCTAAATAATTTGAACAATTTTATGACTTCAACTAAATAAATTTTTAAATGCAATTATAGGCCCTCAACTACAGATTATGATTAAATGTATTGTTGGACATTTTGTTTTTAAAATGTATTGTTGTTCATGTTTTCTTCTTTCCGCCAACATCTGGAGCCGAATTCCAGAATCCAAAATTTATATAAGTGGCACTATAACTCAATTTGAGTAAGTCAGTTTGTGAACTCAGAGATGCTAATAACCTCCACGCATGTCTAATCACTGACTCATCAATCGATTGTGTAAAAATCCACATTTACTTAACAATCGACCGCGTTGAGATTTTTCCTGCAATTAACTTGAAAAATTGAACATTCCTTCACTTCACAAACAAAGTTATAGTTTACACTCATTCATTTAATCTAACAGGTAAAGGCCAATAACTCTCGACAACTTATTTCTAAGTAACTAAACAATGCACACACATACACACACACACACACACACACACACACATTTTGATAATTTTTCTTGCAGCCACAGTCTCTATTGTTATTTTCTTACCAAATCACAAATATTGACTTTTGTTGAACTATACTCTGCATGAACAATCTTTCAGACATTTTGTCACTTGTGATCATCAACAAGAAATTATTCGACCATGCATGTACGTTTTATTGTTGAAAATTCTTTTACTGTTGAATTTGTAATCACTTTCCTGTGGTCATTTCTTGTATGAAAATTTGTCTTATGTTTTCTTCAATTTAATTTATATTGTTGCATGGTATATGAACAAATACGCTACAGAAACCTATTATTCAAAGAAGTTTCCTTCTAATATAAACTCTGTATTCGACTACCCACAACAAATTGGTTATCACTGACGTTCATACATAAAAAAGGAGCCTATCAGACATACCAAGCTACAAACTGATAACTCCGAGGTCCCAGCAAGTAGTTGATATGTGTAAAATAAACATTTAAATAAGACTTTGTCACAAATTTTGGCGAATTCCAGCGACGCTAATTCAATTCCTCAGAGGCGCCAAAATTATTTTCCCTCCAAAACTGATTTAACATGACTGATGCAACACCACCAACACGGGCCACTCTTAGGGTTGACTTCCCACAAATTTCAGTACCAGAGTACAAACCTGGTTCATACAACTGGATGCAATATTTAAGGCCAGATATATAACATCGCAACAGTCAAGATTCGCCTACGTTGTTGAAAAGCTCCCTGGTGACATAGCGCCAGAGGTGGCAAATATACTTAACGACCCCTCATTGGCTCGATCATACGACTTACTAAAACGAGAAATTCTTCAAAGAACAGGCTGTTCTGAAGAAGGGAAAATTAGAGAGCTTTTTACTAATGTAAGGCTAAGTAGCAGCAAGCCGTCCCAACTTTTGAGGAAGATGCAGACTTTGCTTGGAGAAAACTCCATGTCAGAAACGGTTCTGAAACAAATGTGGTTGGATACATTAAATCCAGGTACTTTTTAGATCCTAACCGCCTTAGTAGACGAGGTAAGCATACAGAAGTTAGCCCTAATAGCTGACAGAATAACAGACACCCGTCCAACTCAACAGATTTCATCTGTAGTACCACCCAGTGACCCATCTCCTGATGTCAACCTGCAAATCCAAGCCTTAACATCTGAAGGACAAATGCTTTCACTACGACTGAATGAAATCACACAGAATAGAAGCAGGAATATTTAATCAGATTGATATGACACCCGACGTCGAAGATCTACATCGCGACACGCCATTACAATCATCCTTCCATTTGCTGGTACCACAAGGTATTTGGCACGCACGCTAACAAATGTTGAACACTTTGTTTGTACCAGAACCAACCCTCAAAGCAACAGGGAAATAGACAACAATAACATTAGGCAGCACATGTGCATCAACTACGCAAAGTGTGTCTCCTGAAATGCAGCCACTGCTACACTGAAAGACGAGAGGTCATAGAGTAAATGAGCAGCATTACTCTCACCCATGAAGACTTTTGCATTTAAGCAAGCCAGCTTGATATATATTTGTTATGTACAACTTTTAAACGCAGGCTCAATGGTAATCTTTAGAGGTTGGGTCAAGACTCAAACTGATTTACCTAGGCTACCAGAGCCTATGTCAGATGTAATCCATCCTTCTACGACAATTCTGCTGATGTCTGTTGGGAATATTATCTTGAGAGCCCTATGTAATGAGAGATGGAGTAACACCAGGAGGTAGAAGTGACTCAACCTGGGTCATCTTTATTTCAGGGAAAGGTTTCCTTGTGGCAGCTAGGATATAGTTTTTGAGTCCCTAATGGAGGCACTTTTGGGAATTTCCTAGGGTTGAGACATTTAAACAATGGCCTTAAGAGAGCCTTTCTCTGCAAGGAAATGTTTTTCTTAAGAGCCTGCTTGTCAACCCAACAGATGGCATCCCTTCTGAGGAAGTTCTTTTTTTGGATGAGGGTGAAGCCCCGTCTACTTTATCATCTTTGAAGACATCCTCCTTTCTAGCTGGTGATCCAGGACTGGATTAAGACATGGCTTCTTACAAGGTTCGTTCCGTCCTGCTGTCACCAGACGATTACCCTTTTTTAAGCATTCTTCTCCCGATCTTCTTCATCCTAATTCCCTCATTATAAAGAGAAGGTCAGAGGTTGGGGAATATCTGCTATCTCCATAAGAGAATCTGATTGACCTTTCTCCTGATGATTCTTCATCTGCAACTGCTGCTGCTGATGTTAAAACTGCTACAGTTCTTGCTGATGCTTTTCTTAATTTAATTTTGAAACAGCGAAAACTAACAATGGTTGTTATAAGTAAAAAATAAAAATCTATTAAAAATATAAGCAATCCAAATTGTAACATCAAGACAATTTAATGGGAAATAAGATAAAAATTTTAATTAAACAAAAACCAAATTAATCATAAAAAACCTAGTTAGAAATGGAGCAGAGAACACATGCTTCTCTTCAACTTGAGGTCAAAAAAGGAACAAATAATAAAACAAGACTGAACCACTGTGTAAAATTTAATGGAAAAATGTTTATTAGACAAGTAAACACAAAAAAGGTACAAATACAAAATTTGCACAAAAATTTCTTTTTGTGGCTGATTAAGGCAGGAGAACAAATTTCTGATGTTTTAAAAGGATTACCATCAAAAAATGGAAAAAAGGCTTCAATGACAAAAACAGAAAACAATTCAAGAAGGCAGTAGTAAAAGAAAGGTATAACCACTTTTCAGAACAAAACGAAAAGACCTATTTTTACTTGCCCCACTTGCATTTTTCAGACCTATATTAAGTTTTCAAAACTCCCTTTTGAATTCACTTTGTGCTTGGGAAAATTTCATAGCATTCTTTTCATTCTTTGTTGTACAACCACAGAAGAAATTTCACCTGTGAAATACAAGGCTCTCTGCAGCTAACTGGTACCTTTTGACTTGTCTCTTCCTTGATGTTAATTTACAGTCCTCTCTTCTTCCTAAATTATTATCTCACACCCACTATTCAAGGGGCATGAGCAACTTCTTCGCCTTCCCTAGTTTTCCACCTCTGCCCCTTACTCCAGTCATCTTTTGCCTGATTACTATGGTAAATTCACTTGCGATCATTAATTAAATTTTTATTATGTAAGAGAAATTCTGGTTCCTACTTAGAGATTTGCCAGATGACTATCTCGATTTCTTGTCAGGGTCATTAATTTCTTAATTCACAAAAATATACTTATTTCGGATCCTGTTTATAGTACAGTCTCATCTGTTATGTGCTTGACTGGTCATAATACTGTCTCACTAGCACTGGGAATCCACAGACACAGACTGACAATCAAATCTATCTGCATTCCTTCTCACAACTAAAGAAACAAATACTACAACTGTGGCAGATTTCTTTCATGACTGTGTATAGAATCTACAGAATTTCTTTCATCATATGCCATGAAATCAGCAAATATCTATGACAAATTTTCATAATTACACTATTTATTCAATAAAAAACACGCTTGAATTTTCCCCAAATCTTATTACATACAAATTACTGTAGTTTTGCTTCACAACCAAGTCTTTTTCAAAGATAAATCACCTCCTATTTTTATACAATATTTTTCTGTTAACATTAAATTACACACATTACCTGATGCAGCAATTAATACTCTTTTTCAGTCTTACTTTCAATGCAGATTTGTTTTCTCTGTAGAATGCATTTCTCTGAATTTTGAAACTGAAACTCTATGAAAAGGATAATATACAAAAAATATAGTTTCACTATAGCATGTCTTTGTTAGTATTGTTAGTTTATTTTGCCATGATGTTCAAACACATGTTACAAGTAAATGTTTGTCCTCCAGAATGATTTTAAATACGAATTCTTGGAAATGTTAAACTATGTTTGAAAAAGAGAGTATGATATAAAGAATTTAATGATGTCATATATTTTAAAATTTATATCCTATAGTTAGCAAAAATGTTACATTTTGGTGTGTAAATTAAACTCTGGATATTTTGAAAATCTTAGCCCACAAGCCTGTAAAAATTCTCTGTGGTGATTACTTACATGTGTACACTTGTTTCTGGACTGACAAAATATGGAAAATTTTTCTTTGCAGTATGAATGTTCATGTGCTTTTTTAGATGTGAACTATCTAAAAATGCTGACCCACATATTTCACAAGAAAGTAGTAGCTATCCAGTATGAATTCGATTGTGCTTTTTCAAATCAGAACTAGCTGAAAATGCTGACCCACATATTTTACAAGAATATGGTTTCTCTCCGGTGTGAGTTCGATTGTGCATTTTCAAAGTAAAACGAGCTGAAAATGCTGATCCACATATTTTACAAGAAAATGGTTTCTCTCCAGTATGGATTCGATTGTGCTTTTTCAGATTGGAACTATTTGAAAATGCTGACCCACATATTTTACAAGAAAATGGTTTCTCTCCAGTATGAATTCGTTTGTGCCTTCTGAAAGCAGAACTATCTGAAAACGCTGATCCACAAATTTTGCAAGAATATGGTTTCTCTCCAGTGTGAGTTCGATTGTGCGTTTTCAAATTAGAATTATTTGAAAATGCTGATCCACATATTTTACAAGAAAATGGTTTCTCTCCAGTATGAATTCGAATGTGCCTTTTCAAAGCAGAACTATCTGAAAATGCTGACCCACATATTTTACAAGAATATGGTTTTTCTCCAGTGTGAATTCGATTGTGCGTTTTCAAAGCAGAACTATCTGAAAATGCTGATCCACATATTTCACACGAAAATGGTTTCTCTCCAGTATGAATTCGGTTGTGCACTTTCAAATTAGAACTATCTGAAAATGCTGATCCACATATTTTACAAGAAAATGGTTTCTCTCCAGTATGAATTCGATTGTGCCTTTTCAAATCAGAACTAATTGAAAATGCTGACCCACATATTTTACAAGAATATGGTTTTTCTCCAGTATGAGTTCGATTGTGCATTTTCAAAGTAAAACTAGCTGAAAATGATGATCCACATATTTCACAAGAAAATGGTTTCTCTCCAGTATGAATTCGATGGTGCATTTTCAAAGCAGAACTATCCGAAAATGCTGATCCACATGTTATACAAGAAAATGGTTTCTCTCCAGTGTGAAGTCGATTGTGCTTTTTTAAAGCAGAACTAGCTGAAAATGCTGATCCACATATTTTACAAGAAAATGGTCTCTCACCAGTGTGAGTTCGAATGTGTGTTTTTAACTTGTGACTGTCTGTGAATGCTGATCCACATATTTCACAAGAATATCCTTTCTTTCCAGTGTGAGTTTGAATGTGCCTTTTTAACTTGTAATTCTCTGTGAATGACGATGTACATATTTCGCACGAATGTGGTTTCTCTTCAGTGTGAGTTTGAATGTTTCTTTCTAAGAGATATTTGTCTGTGAATGCTAATCCGCATATTTTACAAGCATATGGTTTATCTTCAGTGTGTGTCTGCACGTGTTTTTGTAAGCCAGATTCCATTGCAAAAGCACATTAACAAAATTCACAAAAATTAAAATTTTCTCCTGTGTGCATATGTGCTTTATTAAATCTTTTAGTGAAAATGCTAATCCACACACTTCACAAGAAGAGGCTTTCTCTCCTGTGTGGATAAGCATGTGTTTTTGAAATTTGTTAACTGTAGATAGGCTGATTCACATACTTCACATGTACATGGTTTCTCACAGGTGTATGTTCACATGTAGATTTTTCAAATTGGAATCCATGAAAATGCAGATCCACATACATCACAAAAAGTAGCTTTTTCTCATTTGTAATTTCAGGATCGTTTTTTAACGTAAACTTTGTAGAAATGCTAATTGACACTCTTCATTTTTTTCCTTAATTCTTAGTCAGCCTAAATGATGAGAAGTTTCTGACAACCAGACCTGTAAATAGAAAAAGGTATCATTAAAGACGCAGATTTGTGCATTATTTCCAACAGAACATTCTAAAACATTGTTTTAATCAATTTTGCCATATCTGATATTCCTTGGTCAGACAAATAAAATTTATAGATCAATCAATCAAATTATATCTACATTTTGCTTTTCATATATATACAACATTACTGATAAAAAAGAAAAATTGCTTACAATTTAATATTTAATCAACAAGTGTTAACTCATTTAACCTCTAAAACCAAATAAAATAGAAGATAACTTTTTATTTTATGTTAACCAAAATCTGATTCATTAAAAATCCAAGTTTTTGTTGTTCTGTGAATTAACATAAAATTTAGATCATCTTTTTTTAATGCATTAAAAGAAAATTATTTTATTTTACTGAAGGAAAATGTTTAGAACATAAAAAATCTGCTAAATGTCTGCTAAAAAATGAATTTACAAAAATAGTGATGAAATCGACTAAATGCCATAATATTTAGATGTACTTTAAAAAGCATTTAGTAAAAGAAAATAAGTGTTCAGAATAATCAACAATGGACAAATGAAAGAATCTGGTAAAATGCATCCATAATAAAAGCAAATCATTCATGAAAAGATGAGGATAACCAACACTCAAAATCTTTCCATAATTTTCCTGCAGTTCATATGTTTTTGAATGTAAATGATGATCAAAGTTTATTTTTGACCTTTTAGGAGAAAAATTGCTTACAATATAATGTTTAATCAACAACTGTTAACTCATTTAACCTCTAAAACAAAATAAAATAACAGATAACTTTTAAAGTTATGTTAACCAAAATCTGATCCATTAAAAATCTATCTAAGCTTTTGTTGTCCTGTGAATTAACATAAAATTTAGATCATCTTTTTTTAATGCATTAAGAGGAAATTATTCTATTTTACTGAGGGAAAATGTTTATGATATCAAAAAGATCTCAAAATGTCTGCTGAAAAAATGAATTTACAAAAATAGTGATGAAATCGACTAAATGCCATAATATTTAGATGTACTTTAAAAAGTATTTAGTAAAAGAAAATAAGTGTTCGGAATCATCAACAATGGACAAATGAATGAATCTGGTAAAATGCATCCATAATAAAAGCAATATCATTTATGAAAATATGAGGATAACCAACAATCAAAATCTTTCCATAATTTTCCATAACTAACAATCAAAATACTTAATTTTTCCTGCAGTTCATATGTTTTTGAATGTAAATGAAGATCAAAGTTTATTTTTTAATTTTTAGTGATTATATTTGAGATTTTTTTCTCAAATACTTGATTAGCTCTCTTTTGTAGGTGTCTTTCATCATAATGTAATTCTCATGATATAAAAATCTTCTAGTAAAAGAACATACCTTTCTGGAACTTTATTTGAAGAATATTAGCAGATTTAAAATATAATTGATCTTTTTAACAAACGTTATTTACTTTAAGTTTAAAGAAATCACAGAAGTCCATTTTTTTTTCAACACAGCTGTATTTGTTTATGTTGACAGATTGTTGATAGCTCAATGATATAGATTTTCATCTCATGATGTTATAAGTTATATTTTTCTAAACCTCTAAATCTGATTGGCTAATTTATTTCTAGAAAAAAATATTTTTTTTACTAGATGTGATTCTACTGCCAGGGCATTTGAGCCACTTCTGCTGCTATTCAAAGAAAGAATCATGACAAGAAAATCAGTTGGTGAGACAGGAGAGAAAGAAAGCCGAGACTACACTTTGCCGATGTTATTAATCTTTAATGACAACCAATGACTACGAAGACTCTTCTACTGTTGAAGCTAAGTAGTTGAAAATACATCTTTTATATTGAATTCCACTGTAATATTCTTAATATAAAAATATGAACTTTTTCAATTTGTTTTCATCATTTTGGAAACTTTCTATGGAATTCAATTGAACTCTTTCGGTTTCTTTTTAATCATTTTGGAAATCGTGTTTTTATGGAATTTAACTTAATACTTTTATGTGAAAACGAATTTGGGAAACGTACTTAGTGCCTGATATTTTAATATGAACATTTTTTTTTTTTTGAAATCTACAAACTTTTAATGTCATTGTCTTGAAATAATCTACCGAGAATTACAACTGTGTAAATTTGTAAATAAATCACTTTTTTTTGTTGTTGAATTATACACGTGTTTCCTCGTCATCATACACAACTACCTCCACCTGTTTCTTTAAGGAAATTCTGCGAATAAGTAAAACTACTTTTACTAATCATAAATCTAAAAACTTATTACCGTCTACAAATAACCAATATTTAAAATCAGAATTTTAATTATTTCAGTTTCTGGATGTGTATAAACATATCTCCTTTTACACTATTTACATTATTCGGACTGTTGTCCTCATTTTCTCTGGCTTTCTGCTAGGAATTTCAAACCCTTTTTTATGATCACTGGGTATATCATTCTACTTCCTTTGTGTGAAGCCTCTTTGGTGGTCATGATGTATCTGCCTCTAACCCGAATCTTATTTGCTTGTTCATCACTGCTGTAGCATGGGATTGAACTAGGTACTTCCACTTTTCAGCATAAATTTTTGATACCTAATTTTAAAATGAAATTTTTAAAATGAAAAAACATTTTTGAAAATTTCATTTTGGATTTAATTAAAAGCTTAATGATCAAATTTATTATTTCCATTAAGTAAAAGTTTCTGGTGCATTTCAGATAGAAATTATATAGATCTGAAAGTCACATTTAATTTTGATTTCTTAAATTTTCTTAAAAACGGCCATTTTCTTAATTTTAAGAAAGTTGTAAACAAACAAAAATTCATTGATTTTAAAAAGATTTCAAAAGATTTCTGACACTTTACTTTAGCAAAATTAGAAAATTGAAAGTTAAATTAAGCTGATTTAAGAAAAACAATACTTACTGATAGCATAAAAATGTTATATACAACAAATCATTAACGATTGGTTGTGTTCATCTGATCAAAGGTTTGACGGATTCTTGACTGATTTGGCGATGACAGGTTGCATGCAGGAACAAAACTCTTAAATTGCGTAACCTTTTTATAATAATGGCAATTTCAGTCTACCATACATGAAAATAAGGTAAAAATATCATAAATTAAAAATAATTTTCAAAATAGGGAGGCGTACCTACATTTATTAATCTTGGCAATTTTGGACTCGTAAATTTCGTTTCCACTTAATTACTATATCACATCCAATAAATATCTCAATATAGAATTTTACACGATTTGAAATTTTTATAAATTATTATAATTAAAACGTTAAAAAATAAATGTAAAAATTCATTATTCATCAGAAAAATTTTATTTCTTCAAACAATAATGTCCTTAATATTACTTATTCACAAAAACAATTAAAAGTTTTTCTAAGTAAGTAATGTCATAGTTTTATTGGATTCATTATTTTTCATTTCTGAGCAGATTTTCAGTTAAATGGTACAAATTTGAAAAAAAAAATTGGTGATTTACAATCTCCAATGACTCCTACTTTTAACAAAAAAATAATTTCATGAAACAAGAAAGTTCTGTGCAAAATCTAATGAAAATAAGTAAGGTGGGATGTTAACACATTTAAAAAAAATTTTTTTTACCAAAAGTTTATAAAAAAAACATTGCAAAAATAATTTCATTCATTTGTGAATAAGTTCTAAAAGTTTCATTAAAATCGTTCAATTATTTAATTTATACAAGAATTTTCAAATTAATGTGTTTTCAACAGAAAAAAGCACAAAAAAATCAATGTTAAACTTTGTAGAAGACGATGAAGTAAACAAAAGAAGCATTTTAACCAAAATTTTGAACTTGTTAGAAAGGATTAAAATAATGAGAGAAATAATTAAAAAATTCTTTGATCTTTCCTCTTAATAATAACATCAACATTTTGACGATAAAACTTTATTTTCATTAAGTTTGTGGCCTTTTGCATTACGCTATGCTGTTTTTTCCTCAAATTAGTGGAGGTATCTAGATTGAACTCTCATTGAAAAAAAGTTTGAAGTCTTTGGGTCACTAGAACTAACCAATGTATATATCCACTGGGCTATGTGTCCTTAAGAAGAACTGAATTTCTGGAACTTATATTCACTAAACATTTTTTACCAGAGTTAATAATGCAATTTTTTGATGCTAATGATTTTCTCTGGCACTCCATATTACTGGTTCCTATATTGTATTCATCTCTGTGCTTGGTTGGCTTAAGAGATATTTGTAGGCTAGCATATGTGCTGATTTCTTAAGTTTACATTCTCTCTTTATTATTTCAACTTCATCCCATGTGCGTGTTTGGGGGGGGGGGGGGTCATGCAATATTAAAGAGAGCAACGTTTTTACCTATGTAGTTCTTTCTTGGTTCGTCTGTTAATCTTCCATCTCTGAAAAGAGAAGTTCAAGGGAGATAATTCTCAAACATAAAAAAATCAAAATGTCTTATGAATTGTTTTGCTGGTTTTAACCACAAACCGACCATAAATTAAAATTAAAGGCAAGAGGAACAGAAGAAAGCAATGCATGTTGGTTCCTATTCAATGAGGAATTAATTAATATTGTACATAAAAAAAAAATACATTTCTGGCAACAGGCCAAAAGTGATGATCAAGAAAGCTGGCCATCACTGGCCTAACATTTTAAACACTGATTTTTCGATACCTAAATTTAAATTGAAATTTTAAAAATAAATAAGTAATCTTCAACTTTAAAATTAGCTTTAATTGAAAGCCATAAGATTAAATTTTAATTCCCGAAAGAAAAATACACTGGTATTATTTATCCCGAAATTATATTGATTTTAAATCTAATTTTTTTTGAAATCGAAAAAATTAAGTTAAAATTTCCCATCATTTTCCCATGATGTCGACAGAATGTGTCAATAAATTTTAAAAATTTATTGACACATTCTGTCAACACTAAACACTAAACAGTAGCCCAATTCCTGTTTTAAAAATCTTGCAAAAATAAAATATACCTTGCTAATACGTCATTTAAGTCAATTTTTAAAGTTGAAACTTACCTTTATCTGATTTCAATCAAGTAATAATTCCTTACTGCCAGAAATTTAGAAAAAACAACAACTTTTTAACTGCGGTAGCCCTACCTGTCATCACCTCGATTACGCAATGGTAGGGTGTTAAAAAATTTACGTGCTCCGGAAGCTGTCAGACGGAAAGTATTGCGACCATACGCGCCAAAAAAAAAAAAAAAAAAAACATAAAATTTTAATTTCTTTTTTTTTTGTTTTTAACTAAATAGTAAAATTTAAAACAATAATTTCAGCAATTTTATAATATTTAATAGAATTTTAGTTTACATTTATAGCCAGACATTTGAATATACTTTCTGAATTACTGCAGATGTTAGAATTTATGTAAACATGTTATGACTCTATGGAACACCGTACTTACTCAAAAAGGGAACGTAAATGAACATATTTACACACAAATTTAAAAAAAAAAATTAATTTAAAATATTTCTGCAAAACGATTTTTATTATACTTTTCAATTTTACATAGGCAATATGATACTCAGCTCTTAACTAAAAAGAAAACTTGCAATCAGTTCTTTTGGAGATTTAAAAAATATTTTTAAAAGCTTTTATAAATTTTTTAATAATAAAAAAATTAAAACAATTATTTCAAAATTTTATTATTAATTTTCTTCTTCAGAATATAATGTCCTCAGTAGTTGTTGTTTATTCCAGTAATTAACAGATTATGAAATTTGATTATGTCGGAGTTTTATTGCATTTTTTATTTTACTCTTCTTCGGAGAAGGTTTTCGGATAGTGATTTCAAACTTAAGATAAAAAAAAATAGGTGATTTATATTTCCCAATGCGTTGAAGTAATTAAACAAAAGTTTGCAAGTATTTAAATTTTTTTAACATTTCTGGGATTTACGTGAAGGAGGGTTAACAGAGGTAAAAAAAAAACATATTTTTATCAAGATTTTTAAAAAATAATAATTTTAAAGTAATTTCATTCATTTGTGAATGAATACTGAAAATTTCATTACAATCCGACAATTATTTGATTTTTGCGAGAATTTCCAAATTAATGTTTTTAACCTAAAAAAAGTGGCAAATGCAAAAAATTGGTGTCTATTGTAAAACAGTAGTAAACGTTTCTTCGCCGCTAAAATCAATCAAAACAAAACTTCTGACAAAATTTCAAAAATGTTAGAATGGATTAAAAAATTTTAAAAATAATTAAAAACTACTTTGAACTTTCCTCTTAAACATTTTGAGGAAAAAAGTTTGTTTTATTAAGTTTGGAACCTTTTTTCATACTATCTGCCTTTGTTATCTATACGAGTGTATATACCTAAATTTTAAATCCTACTAATATTCAAATCAATATAAATTCTGATTTTAAATCGGTACCTCCACTCGGATCGAAATAAATAAATTTAAATTTAATTTTGGTCATTTGTAGATTGTAATACGGATTCTGTTCGAAATTCTTAGCACCTGAAGGAGGCCCGAGGGTACAACGGCCGAAATGTCGTACAAAAATGGCAACAAAGATAGGACAATATTCCGAATAATAGTAAATACTACCTCATCTCATATAGACAAGTATCTTCTTTTTATATACAATTGTTCATACATGACATTTAGTCACTTAAATTAAGAGTTGTTCAAAATTTTAAAACTGAGATATAAAAATTAATAAAATTAAAATATCATAAAATGTTCCTAAAAATTATAGGCACATCTCTGATGTATGAAATTTTATTAATTTTTATATTTTTAATTTAAAATTTGAAAATTATTTGTTATATTTAAAATTTTATTATTTTTCCAGAAAGCATCTTAAAACAGAAGGCTATAAAGCTAAAGTAACTAAAAAAATCAATAAAATATCTGATTACTTTAAAATTTACTGGATAGTTAAATAAATTAACTAATTAGTAAAATTTGTCACTTCTGACTTCAGCTGTCAAACGAATCACCGTGAAATACTTCTTTTTTTTTTTGTCTGAAAGCAAATTAAAATAAGTAAGCTTTTTAAATATTCTAATTTTCCTCAAATAACCTTCGAAATATAAATATATTTTATTGCAAGATTTTTAAATGGAGAATTTAACTTCTGTTTATAAATTGCTCTAAAATGGCGACATAATCGGTTTTGCTGAAAAACAAAAAACAAAAATTTTTTTCAAATCAATATAAATTCGGTTTTATACACCAAAAAGTATTTTAATTTTACTTACTGGTTATATAGAAACTTTTTACTCCTTACCTTCGAAACTGAAAAGAAAGCTTCAAAAACGACATTTCTTTTTTTCATTCGTTTCAAACACTGAGTGCCTCGAACTATTAATAACTTGTAGCGAAAAACAGGTTTAACTGGTCCCACCCAAAATCTTTATAAAGCTTTCTAAACAGACACACCGTAGTGGGTGCGCTAGAGGGTGTCGTCAGTGATGTCATCGCGAGGATCACTAGAGGGTGTCGGGTCTCTCAACAATAAACATCATACCCCACTCACCGCGCCGACCCGACCAGAGATGATCAGTTTCTGGTCCACCCTCGATAAGCGCTTTCAGACACTGGAAAAATTACGTTTTTAAAAATTACGCAATTATGTGAGAAGAAAACTATATCTGGGCGAAGTTTTGTGATGGCAATTTGCTCTGGGAATTACAATCTTGAGCATATATCGGCCCTTAGTATCGCGAACTGTGAATAACTTGATGTAGCGAAAAACAGGTTTAACTGGTCCCACCCAAAATCTTTATAAAGCTTTCTAATAAAAATTTTATTAGAAAGCTTTATTTTATTATAAAATATTATATAATATTCAATATACAATTCATGCATGAATAAGTATTGAAGATTTCGTTTAATTTTAGCGTGATATTTCCTTTAATTTTAGGGAAAAAAACGCACTGCTTTAGTCGGTACCTAAATTGTATGGATATTTATTAAAATTGCCAATTAATTACTTGTCATGCAATATTAAAGAAGGCAACATTTTACTTACGTAGTTCTTTTTGTGTTCGTCTGTTACCTTTCCGTCTTAAGAAAAGGGAAGTTCAAGGGAGATAATTCCTAAACAAAACAATTAAAATGGCTTTATGAATTGTTTAACTTGTTTTAACCACAAATCGACCATAAATTAAAATTTAAAACATGAGCAACGACGAAATGTTAGCGAAAATGAAAACAAAAGGGACAATAATACATAACACCAGAAAGAGGAACTTGAAATTTCTAGGACACGCAATTGAATAACGAAATTTGGAAATTTTGACATTTAAGGCCTCAGAGACAGAAAGAAGTGCATAGTTCAAATCCAATAAGGAATGAATGAATATTGTATAAAAAAATTAATGTGACGCAACAGGTCCAAAAAAGTGATGAGGGGTAAAGCTGGTCATCACTAGCCTAACTTTAAGTTAACTTGTCACATTCACTAACCCAAGCAAACATTAAATCCCACTACCATAATACCTCATTTATAGAAAAACACATCCATACCACGATCATAAATAACATGTGCTCTCCACGAGTTCCTAAACTAATGTCGCCCTCGATATGACGATAAACCACATCTGGCATCAATGCCTCTGATCAGGGAATCGAAGTTTTAAAGGTTCACGGAACCACATTTTGATTGTTGTTCATAGCTCCAGCCTGATCTGGGGTGGTAGCACCTGTTAGGGTCCCAGATTCGGGTAAGTAAAACACCCTCTTAATAAAAAAAATAAAAATGAAAAATCACTATGAATGTATAAAAATACATTTTTATAGTAAAAACACCAATAATACGTTTTTATATATAAAAGAAATTACCGCCAATACATGTTTATTGTAGAATTAACAACAACAGATTATATAAGAAAATGATGAACAGTATATTTTATCTGTAGTCGAAGGCATACAATTGTGTTCAAAATGTTTAGATTTCAGCCTTTGAAAAAATCCATATGCCGCTAAACAAAATCAACCAACCAACGTAAACCAATGTCCCATATTTACAAGCATGTAGGGAGGGAGATCAAAAGTATAAATGATTTTTAATCACAAAATAATAATAAAAATAACCTTCGACTTTCTTGCTTTTTTTTTTTATAGCGAATCTTTTTTACACAGACTGGATTATTAACTTTTCACTCAGTTTTGCAAATCGCTGTCTTTCATTGGTTAGAAAATAAAAATTTAACATCGGGTCGCGAAATTTGGGTTCGTCTTTTCTTTCAGTACGGGGTCAATTCTTTTCCTATTCGTAAAAATTAGGATTTCACACGTAATTATGAATTTTGTAAAAAGTGAAGAAGTGTTACTTTTAATTCCGTATCCAACACAACACAATGAAAATGTTTGTATGCGACACTCCCCACGGCAAAATACTGCTTAACTGGTCGAAAAAAGTAAAGTGGGAACATGTAGAAGAAAAAATAAAATAAAGGAAAAGTAATAAGAAAAACACGAAATGATTCCCCGACTCCAGAGAACTATGCTTTCTGTCAAATAAAGAGGGGCTGATAGGTGAAATGAAAACGGAAAATAATTGGGGATAAAAAAGAAGGGATAATGATTATTCATTTCATAGTTATGGTTAAACCAATTTAAAATGAAAGGCATAAAAAAGGAATTTGAACACTAGGTAAGGTGAACATGGTTTTACCCGGAAGAACAAGTACTTCAACCAGAAAGCTCGAGATGCTACCCGAGGTCAGCATCATTAATGCGCACAGGTTGTGCTAAACACAGTCATCCACCTTTTAGCAAATTCGTCAAAAGAATGACTTTCCCTCTCAGCTTTGATCTTGAGCTGGTGTGTATGTGTGTGTGACACACACAGAGAGAGAGAGAGAGAGAGAGAGAGAGAGAGAGACAGAGACAGAGACAGAGACAGAGACAGAAAATGTCTCGTAAACGTCTTTCATGCTCGTTGTCCATATAACAATTTTCATCAGGGCTTGCAAGACAGGAATCAAAAGGTGGATTCTCTTGTACACCAACGAGCTCATGTTTCTACAAACAGAACTGACATCGAGGACAAAGAATTGTCCCTGAATCATTCGAACTATGTATCCTTCAAGAAGCAGTGAGAGGAAGGCGTGCTGAATGGACTCCTCCGTTCCGCCACAACGGACGATTCTTAATAAAGTGACCAGTTCCGCTATGAAAGAAAACGGGTGGCCTGATCTCAGAGATGTCAGCCTGTATGCGAGAAAGAACCTTCAGCGCATAACAACATTCGCAATACAAGGAACACTCGCCTCAGGGCAAAAGTTATCCCCCCACCTCAATGGAAACACTGTTTGGACTTCCTCCTCCGAGAAGATGCCGTTCCCATCATCCTTTGTACACATCTGGTGCTATGTTCGACATTTTAGACCGCCTCTTCATGGATGAAGATAGCAGTGGTAGTAGACCTCGCGACGCTCCATAGGAGATTTGCCACCCCAGAGGAGACGAAACAAATTTTTCGTCTAGTGGATAAATGTATGTAACGTATACCTTGGCCCTGCCTTTCAAGGAAATCTTCAGGTTACAAGCGCGGACACGTTATCGGCGTCGTCAACACACATGTTCGAAGTTGTGGCATCAGATAATGTGATCCTGCCAAGGACTGCATTCGTTCTCAACTTTCACAAGAAAGGCTCAAGTGCAAGCACATAATGAAAGGGCGTGAGAGGCATATCTGACGAATGGATCTAGACCAGCAGAACGGCTTCGATCATATTAACCCATTCAATTCTAACATAGCACCGGGGCTTGCCTATAAAAGGTGAGTCCAGGAGCGAATGATAGTTTTAAATCTGGCTGCGGACAAGGCTTGCTGGTCCAACCTCTGGAAGGCCTTGGACTGATCCAAATTCATCAGCAAGGAATCTCCGTCGACTTTCTTAATGATCGTGCGAGACCAAATAAAATACTGCATCGTGCAGCTCAGCACTAATCTATTCAGGGGATATAAGACGATCTAACACAACCTGCAGACCATTCGCTACGACCTAGATCAAATTTTTTAACTCTTCGTTAAGCATTGTTAAGAGCCTTACTTACCGTTTTCTTCATACTTGTTCTTAAACAGAAGCTTCTCTAGAACCATGGTTTTCACCATATGTGTAGTTGAAGAGAATTTCCAGCAAGGAGACACACATAGGCGACAGCCCCAAATTCACTTTCTAGGGCAACACATCGATCTTCCCGGCTATTCAGAGCTTCCTAGATTTTCTACTCTGTTATACGTCCCTCACAATGAGCCGTTTCAGTCACCTCGAGGGCAGGAAAGTCAGTCACAAAGATATCAAACTGTGCCACACTCAGACTGGGCTCCCTCGCAAAAAGCTTCTGAAAGAAGATATTTTTTAAAATCTAGCTTTAACTAGAGATGAGCCCTATCAGGAAGAGTGGGGAAGCTCTTTGCCTTACCTTCTTTGCATGTATCTTCCTTCCTGACTGGAGAAGCAGATGCAGATTGGGACTTTGCTTGTTCCATTAGCTACTCCGGGCTGTCAATACGTGTTTCTAGGATCGCGGTCACATCCACATCAAAGCACAAGAGGTCACAAAGAAAATGGGGAGCTTTACTCCGATCCTTCAAGACATTCGCATTCAAGAAATTTAGTTTGATAGCCATTTCATGTGCACAATTTTCAAACGCGGACTGATCGGAAATCTTCAGGAGTCAAGACTCCTTTATGGCTTGTCTGAATCTACCAAAGCCTCTATTCGACGTAAATCCATTCATTTACGATAATTTTGCCAACTTCCGTTGGCAATGTTAACTTTAGAGCACCATATAACGAATGATAGAATAACACTGGGTTCTTCCAAGAACGGGACTCAATCTGAGCCATCCTAAGTTGAGGGAATATTTTTTTGCGACAGCTAGGAAATCCCATACTTCTACCTTGCACCAGAGTTCTTAATAAGGGTAATCACTCTAGGAGATTCTGGGAACTCCATTGGGTCGAAGAAAACTGAAACAATGGCATCAAGTAACCCTTCCCCTCAGAAAAATGTCCTTCTCGAGAGCCTGCCTGTCTACTTGACAAATGGTATTCTTCTTGCGAAAAAAGTTCTTTATTGGGTGAGAGAGATAGCGAACACCTAGTGGGCGATATGGAGAGTCTCTTTACATTCTTTGCTCGTTTGACAAAAAAAAAAAAAAAAAAAGAAAGAAAAAAAGAAAGAAAACAATTCAAGGACAGAAAAAACAAATGAGTATCCACCTTCCAGAAAAAACAAAACCACCTATTTTAGTTATCCCACGTGCGTCTTTGGGACATATAGTAATTTTTTTAAAGTTCCTTTTAAATTCACACTGTTCGTGCTTGTGATAATTTCTAAAATCCTTTCGATCGTAGATGTTCAACGGAAGGAGAAATTTCACTTCTCAACTTGTAGCTATAGGCAGATGGTTAATATTTCTTTGATTCGGCCTTGTGTCATACTTAACCGAACTCCCTAAAGCTTACAAGTTTTATCCAGAATTTTAATTACTTCACACAAATATTCTTTAGGCTGAGTCTGAGCTCCAGGACCATGGATTAGTTTTAAAGATTTCATTACACCCTAGCAACGCCGGGCTATACTGCTAATATTTCTATAAAAGTGTATTTTTATACTTTGATAGTGTTTGGACCCGAGTTTGGATGGTTAACTATTTGCCCATAGCTGGGACCCTAACTGGTGCTACCACTCCAGGTCAAGGTGGATCTGGGAACAACAGCAATTAAGAGGTGGTTCCATGTGTAAGGTTTGGTGTTGGAGACAATCGATGCTTGCTAAACATCGGATAGCACCATTGTGGGTCAACAGGATGGATGATGATTAAATGAGCGGGCGAAGACGAACCCTGCTAGCGTGCTTGGCATCCCTTCTTATCTCGTTCCCTTCCAGATCCCCAAGGTCCGTAACTCCTGTGACATCAGAGGTTATTTCCCTTTTATTGGTCAGAACATTACAATGCTTTTTTTTTAAACTGGAGAGAGTTCATCCTATATGGCTGGAGTACTTGCACCGATGGGTCAGACTTTGTGTAGGAGGAGACGTCTGTTAACCTAAGTAAAAGAAAGATGACAATGAATCAGATTGTTATGTACAGAGATATGTTTTGTTTTGTTTTGTTAGTAATCAAGTCTTTTTGGTGGCCATCTTGTCCGGCCTGAACGCCTGAGGTTTAGGGTTGTGTGTTTTGCCTGGTTGTCTTTAGGTTTTGGTGGTGTCACTACGTGTGTGTGGCTTTCATCTTCAGAGGAGGAGTAATCGCGTAGGTTATATGTGGGGTTTGTTGGTTGTTTAGGGATTTTTTTGAAGAAGCTGGCATTTCTTGTAGTTTGGTTGCCCTCGTGTGTGGCGGTGACCATGGATCCCTTTTTCTTTGTTATAGTCATTGGGTTAGGTTGGTAAGGTGTGTGGGCCTTTGAGGTGTGGTCGCTTTTTGCGACGACTGTGTCACCCATACTGAGATCATTAGGTTCCACATGTGCCTTTCTATCGGCATGTCGCTTTTGTGTTCTCTTGGCTTGGGTGTCACACTTCCTAATGCTGGGGTCCTCGGCTATAGGTGTGGTTAGGTGTGGCAGGCAGTTTTTTATAGTCCAGCCAAATAGGATTGAGGCTGGGGCTACGCCGGTGGTACAGTGTGGCGTTGTCCAGTAGTCCAGCTTCGGCATTTGTTAGGGCAGCTTTGATGGACATTTTTACAGTGCGCATTAAGCGTTCTGTTTCGACATTGGCTTGGGGCCATAGGGGTGTTATTTTTCTGTGCATGAATCCGGTGATAGAGGCATAGGCTTTGAAGTCATAGCTGTTGAATGGTGGGCCGTTGTCCGTTTTGAGGGTGACTGGTACCCCAAATTCAGCGAATATCTTATCCAGACGGGGTATGACTGATGTTGAGATGGAGTCTAGGATGTCAACAACAACATAGTGTGAGTATTCATCTGTGACAACAAGAAGGTACTTTCCATTTTGGAGGTGTCCAAAGTCAGTACTGACTTCTGCCCACGGGGCTGCTGGTAGTGGGGACATTTGCAGTGGCTCTTTTGCCGGTTTGTGGGTACTGATCTGGCAGGTGTGGCAGTTCCTGATGTTTTCTTCCACTAGAGGCTGCATGTTCTTGAACCAAACCTTTTCTCGGAAGAGGGCCATGGTTTTTACTAGTAGAGTTGATACCGAAGAATAGCCTTTTGTATCTGTACAGACCTAGGTGTGTTGCAAAAGTGGTTATGTATCGGGATTCTTCAACTATTTCTAATTGGTTGTAACCCTGATTGAGTTCTAATTTGCTGAAGATGTTAGCTCCCGATAGAATGGTTTTCAGCTCATCGAGTGTGGGGGTTGGATGCCGTTCTATTTTGATAGCTTTGTCTGCTGCTCTCATATCAATGCAAACCCTGATTTTCTTTTGGTTCTTTTTTGGTACCACTACAATAGGAGATACCCATGGTCTCGGTCCGTCTGCTTTTTCAATTACTCCCATTTTCTCATCTTTGCGTATCAGTTCTTCTCCGTCTTTCCTCACTTGAAAGGGGACTCTGCGGTATCTCCGAGCAATGGGTGGCACGCTTTCGCCTATGTGTAGGTGAACTTTTTACCTTTTAGTCTACCTAGACCATTGAACCGGTCTGCATAGTCCTCCAGAAGTGTGAGGGTAGAGGGTGTGGTTTGTGCATCAGAGTTACTGATGTGGTTAACTGAGAGCTTGTTCGCTGACAGCAGGTTGAGCCTTATATGTTTCCCAGCCGATGATGGGTTTTCTGGGCCCTTTATTACATGTATATCAGCTTGGCAAGAGATACCCCTAAACTCTAGAAGTGTGCAGAATCAACCTAAAACCGGGGTGGTTTCTTTGACACCAAATCCAGATATTACAGTTTTCGTGGGTCGGAGGTGGGATGCTGGTCTTAAGCACTTGAAGTCTGCTTCAGACAGGATGTTAAGGGTGGTGCCTGAGTCAGCTAATACATTAAACGTTTGGTGGCTATCGTCAAAAGATACATTGAAGCAGGGAAGGTTTTTCATCTTACCTGTATGGAATACATATTCCGTGTCACTGTCCCGTTGATGATCCTCAATGCAGTTCACCGGTTGTCGACGGGTTTGGTTTTGTGGGCGTGGGGGACGATTTGTTCTCGGTTGTCTGTCTTCGTCATTTAGTTTTCTGAAACAGACAGAGATAAAATGCCCCCATCTCCGGCAATAAGTGCACTGGTTGTGGAATGCAGGGCAAGACGTTGGTCCCTGTTCATGTGGGTATTTCCCATTGCAATTTCTGCACCTGTTTTGCTGGGGAGGGTTGCGTGGCCATTACTGTTCGTACGAGACTTTGTTCACTAGTGCAGTAGTAGTTCCAGTAGTGATGTTTTTCAGATAAACAACCTGTTATTAGCTAGGATTTTATTTCGGAATTTGTGTCTGCGAAGTGACACATGGCTGTTGCCTCTTTTAATTTCCGGTAAAAATCTTTTATGTTCGGAGTAGTTTGTTTCAGCCTTCGAAACACAAACTGGTTACATTCTGTGTTGTTCTGTGGGCTGAAATGGTTCTGCACAGCCGAGACGAGTTTATCGAAATGTGCCTCGTTTTCTCCTGGTGTGATCTGTTCGGGCGGCAGTTTGTCGATAAGGTCGTTCATCGCTTCGCCCTAAGCAGAATTGCTTTTTTGTCTTTTATCATCCTCTATGTCATGTGCGATGAAATAATTTTTTAGTCTGTTGACGCATTTTGACCATCTTGCAGCTTTGGCTTCCGACTCACAGTCGAATTCCGGATATTGGGATAGAGTGGCCATGTTTGTTATGTCGCACGTTGGAATGTTTGTTGTTTTTTTTTGCGTTTCTTTGGGTTTTTTTTTTGTTGTTGTTGGGTAGATGACTCTGTCCTCGTCGCCAATGTAATGTTTGGTGTTGGAGATAATCGATGCTTGCTAAACATCGGATAGCACCATTGTGGGTCAACAGGATGGATGATGATTAAATGAGAGGGCGAAGACGAACCCTGCTAGCGCGCTTGGCGTCCCTTCTTATTATCTCGTTCCCTTCCAGAATTCCAGGGGCCGTAATCCCTGTGACATCAGAGGTTATTTCCCTTTTATTGGTCAGGACATTATAGTGGGTTATCCATTCTTTTCGAGTTTATAGTGGGGACGAGTTCTTTTGAAGGGTAGTTGTATATTGTTGCAGATTAACGGATTTTGGCCTTGCTGTAGATAGCCCTCTATAAGTCATAAAATGATTATAAATCAAGAAAAGCAAATTGAGTTGAAAAATAACATTTTATATATACACATATCAATTAAGGTTTTTACAATTAAAGTAATCCTTTGCATATTGGTCCAACGGACGTTAAAATGTTCATGGCAATAAAATGCTGAAAAGAGAATTAATGCTTAGGAATGTGGGAGCGTTGTAAGTAAGGAATGTCTTTGATTTATCCGCTCCTTAGGTCAGTCAGTAGTTTTGAGACAGCGAAAGATAAGATGAGAGGGAAGTAAGCCTAGCATAGTAAGCGGCTTGACTTGGGTCAAGGGAGCTACTAATTACACTCGTCTCTCTTGTGTCTGGGTCTGTCTGTCTTTGCTTTCTGTATCGGCTTTTTATACCTTCTTTTTAGATCGCAGCAGATCATTTGGGAATTCATATCCGTATTTGATTCTGGGCTTCCCATTGGCCGATAAATAAAATTCGCGTAGGCTCGTGAACTGGAATTTAATATTTAATTAATGTTTAGTTTTCAACCGGAATATTTGCGCAAATCCAGCTGCGCACCGACTAGTTTTGGTCATTTTCTTTTTGGTCGTTAGAGTGCAAACATCCGGTCCCTCGCTTTTGCTCGGTTGGTATCATTACAAAATTACACTATGCACCTCACAACCTCCCAATCAGTGGCCTTGCTGCCAGATGTGGTTTACCATCATGCCCAGGAACAGGGTGGAAATAAGATGTATATTTTAATCTTTACCTGTATGAATATAAGAGCAATTCATGTTGAACTTGTTAAGGAAATGAATAGGCAAGTAAAAAGTTTAGACAGATATTTTAAGTTTAGCTTTAAGCACTTCACAATACATTTATATTCATATTGGATGGGCAGTACATGGGAACGTATGATCAAGACTGTTAAACTGTAACACTATTTATGTATGCGGAAAAATATAACACTATTTTAGCACGACGGAGCAAAAGAAATTATTATTAGTTGTATTTTTAATCGTGCAGATTGTTCCAATATGAGCAGAGAGAAAAATAATTCTAATAGATAATAAATTTGTTTATTCAGTTGCAATATGAATACATCTAATGAATTATGAAGAGAGAAAATATTGTAAAATGAAATATGAAAAACATTGCAAGTGTAGGCAGCAGGTCAGACGAGGTCATCACATCAGCTGGCCATTATTTGACAAAGCGGAAATAACGTGACTAAGAAAAGTACAATTGAAAGCACTGAGCTTTACAGCCAGAAACAAAACATTGTTTTTGATTGTTGAAAAGAAATTGTCACAAATCTTTGATGAGGCCAAAAGGTTGAATCCTGAAGTTTTCAAATTTTTTGTGAATAGATTTACAACCTGAAAAATAAATGACAATCAGTTGAATCAAATGAAGAAGACGGAAAGAAGTGATGTCATCACAGAGATTGCTGCTTCATTGGTTAAACCAAGGGAAGGAAGTAACTCCACCGCAAAATACGAAGGCGGGAGTGATTTCATTGGCTAAAGATTTGATTTGCATGGACACCCCACGTCTGTCATGCCTTCCACGAGAGAATTTTGAACAAGCATAAATATAGAGCTCCGGAGGGACAAAATCAGTTGGAGTTGCAGTCGCGTGACGGCCCAATCGAGATGGAATGACAAGGGAGTGAAAATTCCCAGCCGAGGAGTCACAATTGTAGAGATAGAGACGGTTTCCTCTGATAGAGTTCCTGGCTGAAGATGCAAAGAAAGAGCCACAAAAAAGTCAAGCAGAGTCCAGTCGGCTTCAGGCCCAGAGAGATAAACCGCCAAAACGTGGGTGTCAACTGTAAAGAAGCCTGCTGCTGACCGACCGAAAACAGTTAAAGTCAAACAATGAACCAACCAACTTACCACTATCTACCACACGCAGAGACATTCCTTCGGCAATTTCCGTAAAGCTTCGGGTTGAAGCGTAACAAAGACATTTTGAATCATCACAAACTTAAAAATTCTGATTGGAGTGAACAGACATTACCAACCAAAAGCTTGAATTAATGTTAAGAAGACAAACACTACTCTTAGACGAAATTTCCGCTCTGTTGTAAAGATAAGAGATCGGCGATTGTTATATTCTATTTCTTTTTGTCTTTTTGTTTATATACAAAACCTTTTTCTGCAACCTATTCAGGAGTCATTCAATTTATTTTTGGTGCTTTTTTCATTAGACGAAATGTGCGCTCGACTCGTCTGGTTCAACTTGGTAAAGAGACAGCAAGATTTCAGCGTGACTTCCTTGAGATCTAAATTCACAACATGAGCGAGAAAAAATACCATTGTAATAGTTGACTTGAAGACCAGCTACTGTGTCGAAGCCATCAACGACAAGCGGCAAGAGTCTGCGTCGCAAAACGGCATCATCATATTAAAACTATAGAAAGATCTCAAGTGGAATATTTTGAACTACTCACTATTCCCGACCACTAAATTATCGTTGTTCTTCTGATTCAGGTTTGGAAATAATTACCCCCACTTGCTTTTTATATCCTCTTTCTAAAGAGATCCTGGGTCTGATGGTAAACTGCGTCCGGCAGCAAGGTCTCTGATTGGAAGGTTGTGAGGAGCATGGAACCATCTCTTAATTACTGTTAATCCTAATTTCACCCTGACTCAGAGTGGTAGCACCTGTTAGGATCCCAGCTATGGGGAAATAGTTTATCCGTAAACGGGGGTCAGAATAATATGAAAGTATAAAACAGTATTTTATAAAAATATATGCATAACAATAGACTTTTATTGAAAAATATACAACTTTGAAAGAAAAATACAACCAACAATACATTTTAAAGACAAAAAATTATTACCAGCATTACATTTTTTAATCCAAAAATTTCAGTTTTCTAAAATAAAATAAATTATTTTTCATCAACATCTGACTAAACAACTTTCTCACTATAACCGAACATAAAAAAATCCCTTAAAACCCTACCTTTTGGCATTAAATAACCCACAGAGGTTGATATGCCATTGAACAAAACTCAATCTCTTTCTGAAAAAGACTTACTATTAAACATGAATGACAAAAGCATTATTGTGCCTGATCACTCCTCAATGGAAAAACCTAATTACATTTTCATAGAAAAGGGATTATTCAGTAAATAAGTTTTAAAAAATGTGTTATAATGAATATCTTGTATTAGAGAACAATATAAGGATCTGAGTAAAAACACATATGAAAATATTATTAAGTTTGTAGAACCTGGCTTCTACATTTTATGAAACACGCATGATTTCAATCAGGATGTTATTTAACAACATCCTGATTGGACAACAAATGTTAAAATAATATTTTATATAGTTTTCACGTGTAAGTCTGAAACTTGAACAAACAAAACACTTTTAGTCTCCAAGCTAAAAATATGAAGATAGAACTGTTCTGGTTGGTTTATAAATACCAAGGTCATATTTATGCCTACGCACAAGTTTTCAAGCCAGAGAACCGCCAAAATTTTTTAAAAAACGTATTCTCGAGCCTATCACGTGATCAGCAAGTAAATAAATATTGTGCACTAGCACATTTTCACCAGTGACAATCATGTTCCCAAACAAATCTAAGACATTTTAAATTACTAAACTTTTAAGTTAATGTGTTAACATAAATAAACTTTCAGAATTGATTCACTCAAATCACACTGGGTTTCATATACCATACAGAAGAATTTCTCAAATACAGAACATTGTTTCATCAAGAATTTGTCAAAATATTTATTATTACTTTTTGAGAATATTACTCTCATAGAAAGACAACTGTAGCACAACTAAATTATTGTAATTTACACTGGAAAATTACCTCAATTGCCTCATAAACAGAATTACTCTTTTACTATGTGAAACCTATATCACCACAACACAACTATAACAGAAATTTATTCAAGTAAACTCATACACCACAGCTTCAAACACCAAAAAATAAGAGTTTACACACATAACTAAATTGACAAACATCCCAAGGGTTTCATTCACAAATCTTTACTCATTTCAATGCATTGTATCTTTATGCTATATAAATGAAAATATTGTTTGTCATTCAAAATTGTTTTTTGCATTTGGCTGAAGAACCAAATTAAATGAAGTGGATAGTTAATTTAAATGCACAGTTGTTCAACATATCGTTCTCAAATTAGTGTATGGTGATACCGACCGAGCAAAAGCGAGGGACTGGATGTCTGCACTTTAACGAGCAGAAAGCAAATGACTAAAGCTCGTCAGTGCGCATCCGGGTTCACGCAGATGTTCTAGTTGAAAACTAAAAATGAATTAAATATTAAATTTCCAGTTCACGAGCCAACGCGAATTTTATTTATCGGCCAATGGGAAGCCCAGAATCAAATAAAAGTGTGAAATCCCAAATGATCTGCTGCGATCCAAAAAGAAGATATAAATAGGCCCCGGGCGTAAACAATTAATAATAATAAAAAAAAAAAAAACAAAAAAAACGATAGAAAGAAAAAAACGAACAAAAAAAAAAAACGGAAAACAACAGAAAAACAAAAAAGAAACAAAAAATGTCGGATAGTTAATGATGAATTTAAAAGAACGACAAACCCACCATAAACTGGCGACTACCCGACGTGAATTTCAACACCCCTATATATACATACATACAAAAAAATTTGTTTAGACTTTCAGCGAAATTTGAATATTTCTCTGCAACACAAACTCAACATGGCAATGGACGCGGAAGAAAAATCAACAAATCAGAACCAACCAACCCATGGCTATTCCCATAACGAAAAAAAAGAATTTGGACTTTCAGCGAAATTTGAATATTTCCCTGCAACACAAATTCAACATGGCAACGGACGCGGAAGAAACTACAACAAATCCAAAACAACCAACCCATGGCTGTTCCCACAGCGAAAAAAAAATAAAAAAATTCACAACCAGTGTTCGCCCTTTCAACAAGAATCAAAAACCAAAAAGATTCCATCAAATCAAGACGGAATTTGAATACTCCCCATCTTTTACCGAGGAAACTAAATTCGGTAGAACGGTTGAATGGAAGAAAGAAAACACATATTTTTATTTCTAACAAAAAAAAAAAAAAACGAAAACGAAAAACAAAAACAAACAAACAAAAAGAAAACAGCAAAACAAAACTAAACTACTGTTTGAAAAAAAAAAAAAAGCAGCAACAGATACCAAAAAACAACTCCGTTTTCTAGAGCGAAAGTTATGTGGTCATACCGACCAAGCAAAAGCGAGGGACCGGATGTTTGCACTTTTACGACCAGAAAGCAAATGACCAAAACTTGTCGGTGCGCATCCGGGTTCGCGCACATGTTCCGGTGGAAAACTAAAAATTAATTAAATATTAAATTTCCAGTTTGCGAGCCTACACGATTTTTATTTATCGGACAATGGGAAGCCCAGAATCAAATACAAGTTTGAAATCCCAAACGATCTGCTGCGATCCAAAAAGAAGATATAAAAAGCTGATACAGAAAGCATAGACAGACAAACCTAGATACACACGAACTGACTCGTGACAGACAAGAGTAATTAGTATCTCCCTTGACAAAGTCAAGTGGCTTACTATGCTCGTCGCCTTCACCTCCCTTACCTATCTTTTTCTGTCTCAAAACTACTTACTGACCCAAGGAGTGGCTACTTCAAAGACATCCCTTACTTACAACGCTTTCACATTCCTAAGCACTAATTCTCTTTTCAGCATTTTATTGCCATGAACATTTTAACGTCCATTGGATTTATACTTCAAGTATTACTTTAATTGTAAAACCCTAATTAATATGTGTATATATAAAATGTTATTTTTCAACTCAATTTGCTTTTCTTGATTTATAATAATTTTATGACTTATAATAGGCTATCTACAATGAAGCCAAATTCCGTTAATCTTCAACAATATACAACTACCCTTCAAAAGAACGGACTCCCACTATAAACTGGAAAATAATGGATAACCCGCTATAAGTGACTATCCCCTTTCAAAATAAACGATATTGTAATCATAAATAATCTTGTAATCCATTGCCATTACTGGCAAAAGGGGAGAATTATTGAGCATATCGGGTGATGACAAAAGGATTCACTCAGTTATAGTTTAAAAGGGTGATAGCTTGACTCAAACTCATTGTCTGAGCCATCTTCATCCTATGGAATTGTTTTTAACACATAACCTTAAGATGGTCCATCTGGTGTCTGAAAATGAATCTGTTTCCTGCTACTCATTAGGAGGCACTGATTAACCCACAAAATATAAAAGGTTAGCAAAGATGAAAAATAAAAATTCTCATGTTAGAGATCCTTACATTTGGTGTTAGGTTATTCATTTTGCATACTTGTAAATTAACGCAAAAATAGACTAACTTCTGTGGTGAATGAAGAATTGAAAATTAAACCTAACTCTATTCTCTTCTTCACTTTTACAGAAATTCACAATGACGTGTGAAATCATGATTTTGCCGAATAGAAAAAGGTTTGACCCCGTACCGAAAGAGAAAAAAAACGAAGCTGGATTTCGCGATCAGATGCTAAATTAATTTTCTAACCAATGAAAGGAAGCGATTTACATAACTGAGAGAAGAGTTAACAAGTCTATATTAAAATTGTCTTTGGCTATAAAAACAGAAAGAATGTCGAAGCAGTCAATCAGATGGAAGCACAGAGAGACAACACGCTAAAATGTAACAAAAGAAACTTCAAGTTTCATGTCTTCCTAGCCCTGATGAAAATGGTTATATGGACGAGAATGAAAGACGTTTACGAGGCATTCTATCTCTGTCTGTCTGTCTGATTCTCTCTCTCTCTGTGTCTCATGCACACACACACACATACACACTAGCTAATGGTCAATATTCAGGTTTAGAGGGAGAGGCATTCTTTTGACGAATTTGCTAAAAGGTGGATGACTGTGTTTAGCACAACCTGTGCGCATTAATGATGCTGACCTCGGGTAGCATCTCGAGCTTTCTGGTTGAAGTACTTGTTCTTCCGGGTAAAACCATGTTCACCTTACCTAGTGTTCAAATTCCTTTTTTATGCCTTTCATTTTAAATTGGTTTAACCATAACTATGAAATGAATAATCATTATCCCTTCTTTTTTATCCCCAATTATTTTCCGTTTTCATTTCACCTATCAGCCCCTCTTTATTTGACAGAAAGCATAGTTCTCTGGAGTCGGGGAATCATTTCGTGTTTTTCTTATTACTTTTCCTTTACTTTTTTCTTCTACATGTTCCCACTTTACTTTTTTCGACCAGTTAAGCAGTATTTTGCCGTGGGGAGTTTCGCACACAAACATTTTCATTGTGTTGTGTTGGATACGGAATTATAAGTAACAATTACATTCATTATTTATTGTGATGTATATTAATACCGAATTGTTCAAAGTTTCATTTATATTAAATGACTGACCTCTTCATGCAAGAAAGCACCAGAAATGTCTGTCATTCAATGTAAATTTCATATGCAAAAAAATGCTGGCTTCTTGCATCTC
This sequence comes from Ascarosepion bandense, assembly GCA_037127315.1. Taxonomy (NCBI): domain Eukaryota; kingdom Metazoa; phylum Mollusca; class Cephalopoda; order Sepiida; family Sepiidae; genus Ascarosepion; species Ascarosepion bandense. The sequence goes on from JBBBDQ010001190.1 coordinate 850,486, forward strand.
TGTCAGAGGAAAAATAGAAATTTAAGCTGATTGAATGTGTATTGCCTGTTTTTTTGTTTTTTTTTCTGAGAGAAAGCAGGTCATGCGTTGGTGTCTTACTTAATTTTTTGAGTTTCAAGAATAATTTGGTACATTCCGATTTGTGGGAAAAACAGTTGCGTTTATTTTTCATCCAAAATTAATGAAAAGCATTCTCTCCAAAGTCTGACAAGTGAATTTGTGGCCCACTTGGAGATAATAAAAGTTAGGGGTGCATGAGTTAATTTAAGGAGTCGACGAATATCCGCTGGCGAACGTAGGTTGCTTTGGTCTGGACTGAAAAACAATACAGAAGATATTTCACAACCACCAGACGAGAATACACATGATGGCATTTGCAATACAAGGAGCACTTACCTGGAAGCAAAAGGTGGGCCTTCCCAAGCCTTGATTTTTATTTTTAGTTTCTTTTTGACACAACAGAGTGGTTTCCTGTTAAACACTTCCTCTGGTCAAGAGACTCTTTTTGTTTACTTGGTTATTATGAATAATTGTTGTTTCCAGCTTGCTCGCATGGCTCTATTGTTATGATCAAACTCAGCATTACCAACCGCCCCACTTTGAATTTGTCCTCATTTTATCTTGACTGGATCAGCCTTTGATATTTCCCAGCATCATAACTTATTTTGTCACTTCCATGTCACTTATAGACAGAATATAGCAGCCACTATTAGTTGTCTATGCTGGCATCCAAGATGATATTCCAGTCCCTCATGAAGAATAGACACGACGGATCCGCCAGGAATAGCCCCATCTGATGGAAAATGAAACAGGCTCTGTCTACTCATCAAGCACATGGGCCAGAATGATCTGAAATGAACTACTGTTCACAGTAATATCAGCCAAAATCAAGCAGCCCTCCGCATCGACATGCATAATGACCACCCTCACTACAGGATACGTTTAACTAGCAAGCAAACAGCTCTGGTCAATTGATCTCTATAGTATAGACAATAATATCATTAGGTAGCACATGTGCATCAACTTCACAGTGTGTCTCCTGAATTGCAGCCACGTCTACACTGAAAAACAAGAGGTCATAGAGTAAATGAGCAGCATTACTCTCATCCCTGAAGACTTTTGCATTTAAGCAAGCCAGCTTGATATACATTTCTTCTGTACAACTTTAAACGCAGACTCGATGGTAATCTTTAGAGGCTGTGTCAAGATTCCAACTGATTTACCTAGGCTACCAGAGCCTATGTCAGATGTAATCCATCCTTCTACAACAATTCTGCTGATGTCTGCTGGGAATATTATCTAGAAAGCCCTATGTAATGAGAGATGGAGTAACACCAGGAGATAGAAGTGACTCAACCTGGGTCATCTTTAGTTCAGGGAAAGGTTTCCTTGTGGCAGCTAGGATATAGTTTTTGAGTCCCTAATGGAGGCACTTTGCGAATTTCCTAGGGTTGAGACATTTAAACAATGGCCTTAAGAGAGCCTTTCTCTGCAAGGAAATGTTTTTCTTAAGAGCCTGCTTGTCAACCCAACAGATGGCATGCCATTTGAGGAAGTTCTTTTTTGGATGAGGGCGGGGCCCCATCTCCTTACTTTATCATCTTTGAAGACATCCTCCTTTCTAGCTGATGATCCAGGAGTGGATTAAGACATGGCTTCTTACAAGGTTCATTCCGCCCTGCTGTGTCCAGATGATTACACTTTTTAAGCATTTTTCTCCCGATCTTCTTCCTACTTCCCCCTTTATAAAGACGAGGTCAGAGGTTGGGGAATATCTGCCACCTCCATCAGGTTTTGTAAATAGTTGGCAAAGCAGGGATTAGGGGATAAAGCAAAAATGACAAATTTACTAAGGGATACGAAGAACCGAAAGTCGTAAAGAGCCATGTCTTGATTAAATAGCTCCAAATTTTTAATTTTGAAAGAGTGAAAACGAACAATGGTTGTTACAAGTAAAAAATACAAATCTATTAAAAATATAACAATCCAAATTTTAACATCAAGACAATTTAATGGGAAATAGAATAAAAGTTTTAATTAGACAAAAACCAAATTAATCATTTTTTGTGTAAAAAACCTAGTTAGAAATGGAGCAGGGAACACATGCTTCTCTTCAACTTGAGGTCAAAAAAGGAGCAAATAATAAAACAAGACTGAACCACTGTGTAAAATTTAATGGAAAAAACGTTTATTAGACAAGTAAAGACAGAATTTGCACCAGTTTCTTTTTGTATGCTAATTAAGGAGAGAAGAACAAATTTCTGATGTTTTAAAAAGATTATCATCAAAAAATGGAAAAATGGCTTCAATGACAAAAACAGAAAACAATTAAAAAAGGCAGTAATAAAAGAAAGGTATAACTACCTTTCAGAAAAAACAAAAAAAGACCTACTTTTACTTGCCCCACTTGCATTTTTCAGACTAATAGTGAGTTTTGAAAAATCCCTTTTGAATTCACTTTGTGCTTGGGAAAATTTCATAGAATTCTATTCATTCTTTGTTGTTCAACCACAGAAGAAACTTCACCTGTGAAATTCAAGGCTCTCTGCAGCTGACTGTTAACTGGTGCCTTCTGACTTGTCACTTCCTTGATGTTATTTACATTGTCCTCTCTTCTTCCTTCATTGGTATCTCAAACCAACTATTTAAGGGGCATGAGCAAATTTTTCGCCTTCCCTAGTTTTCCACCATTGCCCATTACTTCAGATTTACACACATTACCTGATGAAGCAATTAATACTCGTTTTCAGTCTGACTTTCAATGCAGATTTGTTTTCTTTATAGAATGCATTTTTCTGAATTTTGAAACTGAAACTCTATGAAAAGGATAATATACACAAAAATACAGATTCACTATAGTGTGTTCTTGTTAGCATTGTTAGTTTAGTTTGCCATGATGTTCACACACTTGTTACAAGTAAATGTTTATCCTCCAGAATGATTTTAAATACGAATTCTTGGAAATGTTAAATTCTGTCTGAAAAAGAGAGTAAGATATACAGAATTTAATGATGCCAAAGATATTAAAATTTATATCCTATATTTAGCAAGAATGTTACATTTTGGTGTGTAAATTAAACTCTGAATATTTTGAAAATTTTAGCCCACACACCTGTAAAAATTCTCTTTGGTGATTACTTACATGTGTACACTTATGTCCGGACTGACAAAATTTTGAAAAGTTTTTTTTTCCAGTATGGATGTTCATGTGCTTTTTCAAATTAGAACTATTTGAAAATGCCGACCCACATATTTAACAAGAAAATGGTTTCTCTCCAGTATGAATTCGATTGTGCTTTTTCAAAGTAGAACTAGCTGAAAATGCTGATCCACATATTATACAAGAAAATGGTTTCTCTCCAGTGTGAATTCGATTGTGCACTTTCAAATTAGAACTATCTGAAAATGCTGATCCACATATTATACAAGAAAATGGTTTCTCTCCAGTGTGAATTCGATTGTGCTTTTTCAAAGTAGAACTAGCTGAAAATGCTGATCCACATATTTCACAAGAAAATGGTTTCTCTCCAGTGTGAATTCGACTGTGCACTTTCAAATTAGAACTAGCTGAAAATGCTGATCTACATATTTTACAAGAAAATGGTTTCTCTCCAGTGTGAATTCGATTGTGCATTGCCAAAGCAGAACTAACTGAAAATGCTGATCCACATATTTTACAAGAAAATGGTTTCTCTCCAGTGTGAATTCGATTGTGCATTTTCAAAGCAGATCTATCAGAAAATGCTGATCCACATATTGTACAAGAAAATGGTTTCTCTCCAGTATGAATTCGATTGTGCACTTTCAAATACGAACTATCTGAAAATGCTGATCCACATATTTTACAAGAAAATGGTTTCTCACCAGTGTGAAATAGATTGTGTGTTTTCAAAGCAGAACTATCTGAAAATGCCGATCCACATGTTTTACAGGAAAATGGTTTCTCTCCAGTGTGAATTCGATTGTGCGTTTTCAAAGCAGAACTACTTGAAAATGCTGATCCACATACTTTACAAGAAAATGGTTTCTCCCCAGTATGAATTCGGTTGTGCACTTTCAAATTAGAATTATCTGAAAATGCTGATCCACATATTTTACAAGAAAATGGTTTCTCTCCAGTGTGAATTCGACTGTGCCTTTTTAAACCAGAACTAACAGAAAATGCTGACCCACATATTTTACAAGGAAATGGTTTTTCTCCCGTGTGAGTTCGATTGTGCTTTTTTAAAGTAGAATTATGTGAAAATGCTGATCCACATATTTTACAAGAAAAGGGTTTCTCACCAGTATGAAGTCGATTGTGCTTTTTCAAAGCAGAACTAGCTGAAAATGCTGATCCACATATTTTACAAGAAAATGGTTTCTCTCCAGTGTGAGTTCGAATGTGTCTTTTTAACATGTAATTGTCTGTGAATGCTGATCCACATATTTCACAAGAATATTCTTTCTTTCCAGTGTGAGTTTGAATGTGCCTTTTTAACTTGTAATTCTCCGTGAATGACAATCTACATATTTCGCAAGAATGTGGTTCCTCTTCAGTATGAGTCTGAATGTGTTTTTTAAGAGATATTTCTCTGTGAATTCTGATCCGCATATTTCACAAGAATATGGTTTATCTTCAGTGTTTGTCTGCATGTGTTTTTTTTAAGCCAGAGTCCATTGCAAATGCACATTCACAGAATTCACAAAAATTTGGTTTTTCTCTCGTGTGGATGTGTGCTTTATTAAATCTGAATTTAATGAAAATGCTAATCCACACACTTCACAAGAAGAGGCTTTCTCTCCTGTGCATGTATGTGTGTTTGTAACTTGTTAATTGTGAAAATGCTGATTCACATGCTTCACATGTACATGGTTTCTCACCAGTGTATGTTCACATGTAGATTTTTAAAACTGAAATCCATGAAAATGCAGATCCACATACATCACAAAAAGTAGCTTTTTCTCATTTGTCATTTCAGGATTGTTTTTAATGTCAACTTTGTGGAACTGCTAATTGACACACTTTATTTTTTTCCTTAATTCTTAGTCAACCTAAATGATGAGAAGTTTATGACAATCAGACCTGTAAATAGAAAAAGGTATCATTAAAGATGCAGATTTGTGCATTATTCCCAACAGAACATTCTAAATCATTGTTTTAATCAAGTTTGCCATTTCTGATATTTCTTGGTCAACCACAAATAAAATTTATAGATCAAGCAATCAAATTATATCTACATTTTGCTTTTCATATATATATATATATATATATATATATATATATATACATACAACATTATTGACAAAAAAAAGGAGAAAAATTGCTGACAATTTAATGTTTAATCAAGAACTGTTAACTCATTTAACCTTTAAAACCAAATAAAATAGAAGATAATTTTAACCAAAATCTGATTCATTAAAAATCCAAGTTTTTGTTGTTCTGTGAATTAACATAAAATTTAGATCAGCTTTTTTTAATGCATTAAAAGAAAATTATTTTATTTTACTGAAAGAAAATGTTTAGAACATCAAAAATCTGCTAAATGTCTGCTAAAGAATGAATTTAAAAAAATAGTGACGAAATCGACTAAATGCCATAATATTTAGATGTACTTTAAAAATCATTTAGTAAAAGAAAATAAGTGTTCGGAATAATCAACAATGGACAAATGAAAGAATCTGGTAAAATGCATCCATAATAAAAGCAATATCATTCATGAAAATATGAGGATAACCAAAACTCAAAATCTTTCCGTAATTTCCCTGCAGTTCATATGTTTTTGAATGTAAATGATGATCAAAGTTTATTTTTGACTTTTTAGTCAACATATTTTCATATATATTTATTTATTTATTTAGCATATATTTCTAAATTCTAAGAATAGAGACGTTAATCATTAAAGCATAATACAAAAGTGGTCTAAAGAAAAAAATATATTTGAACATTATCAGAAAATAAGAATGCAAATGTATTAAATTTAAAGGAAAAATTTCTAAAATTTAATAAGACATTAATTTACGGAAGAACTAACCAATGTATATATCCACTGGGCCATGTGTCCTTAATAACAATTGAATTTCTGGAACTTATATTCACTTAACATTTTTTACCAGAGTTCATATTGCAATTTTTTGATGCTAATGGTTTTCTCTAGTATTTTTTGGTGTTCATGGTTTGCTCGTGTATTTTTCTTTTCCATAGCTAATATTGCAATTTTTGACACTAATGACTTTCTCTGGCACTCCATATTACTGGTTCTCATATTGTATTCATCTCTGTGCTTGGTTGGCTTAAGAGATTTTTGTAGCCTACCATATGCATTGATTCCTTAAGTTTACATTCTCTCTCTATTATTTCAACTTCATCTCATGGTTGGGGGAGGGGGTATGCAATACTAAAGAAGGCAATGGTTTCCATCTTCAGAAGAGCGAAGTTCAAGAAGATAATTTCCAAACGTAAAAAAATGAAAATGCCTTTAATTTATGAATTGTTTTGCAGGTTTTAACCACAAACTGAGCATAAATTAAAATTGAAGGCAAGAGAAACAGAAGAAAGCAGTGCATGTTGGTTCATATCTAATGAGGAATGAATGAATATTGTACATAAAAAAATACATTTGTGGCGTATCTTTAACTTAACTAGTTACATTCACTGACACAAGCAAACATTATAATAAATACCACCAATATTCAAATTAATATAAATTCTGACTTTAAATAATGGTGAATTGTAGATTGTAATAAGGGTTCAGTTCAAAATTTCTAGCACCCCAAGAAGGCTGAAGGGTACAACGGCATACAAATGGCAACAAAGATGAGGATGATAGTCCGAATAATGTAAATACTACCTCATCTCAGAAATATAGACAAGTATCTTCTTTTTATATACAATTGTTCATACATGACATCATCATTAGTCTCGGTACTGCCACTAAATCACAGTAAAAACAGCATACTTAAATTTGAATTAAAATTTTAAAAATAAATAAGTTACTTTCAAGCTTTAAAATTAGCTTTAATTGAAAGCCAAGAAATTAAATTTTAATTCCAGTAAGAAAAATATACTGGTGTATTTTAAACTGAAATTATATTGATTTTAATCTATTTTTTTCTGATTTGAAAGGAAAAAATTTAAATTTTCTACCATTTTTTAATTGATTGACACATTCTGCCAACAGCAGGTAAACAGTAGCCAAATTTATGTTTGAAAAATCTTGCAAAAATAAAATATACCTCGGTGACATGTCATTTAAGTCCATTTTTAACATTCAAAGTTAGCTTTATTTGATTTCAATCAAGTAATAATTACTTACTGCCAGAAATTTACAATAAAAAAATGTTTTTTAACTCTATTGGGCTGATTACAGATTTATAACTAAAGGGTGACTCCAAACGTGTCAAAATTTCAATTAGTCTAAAATTTGAAAAATTTTAATCTTTTTTTTGGTTTTTAACTAAATAGTAAAATTAAACATAATATTTTCAGCAATTATATATTTTATAGAATTTTACTGTAGATTTACAGCCAGACATTTGAATATGCTTTCTAAATAAATAAAAATTTAAATTTCTTTTAAAATAATTTTAATTTAATAAGAAAGAATGAAATTAAAATAACTGAACTAAGTTATGTTATTTATCAAGAAGTTATCATTAAGTTTAAGGCATGGTAAAAAATATCTAATTTCATTTTCATGAAAACATTTTATGACTCCTATGGAACATCGTACTTAATCAAAATAAACATATTTACACACAATTTTTTTTTTTAATTTAAAATATTTCTGCAGAATGATTTTTATTAAATTTTACATAGGCAATATTATCATCAATTCTTAACTATAAAGTGTACTTGCAATCAAATTTTTGAAGATTCTAAAAATATTCTAAAAAGTGTATGTATTGTTAAATTATTTAATAATAAAAATAATGAAAACAATTGTTTTAAAATTTTATTATTAATTGAAAAAAAAATTTTTTCTCAAGAGTATAATATCCTCAATAGTTATTATTTATTCCAGCGATAGAAAGCTTATCAAATTAAATTATATCAGAGTTTTATTGCAGTTTTTATTTTACTCTTCAGAGGTTTCCAAATAATGATTGTAAACTTAAAATAAAAAAAATAGATGACTTATATTCCCCAATGATTCCTGTGTTGACCTAATAAATCAAAAGTTAGCCATCAATATAAAATTTATTAAGATTTCATGGATTTACGTGAGTGGGGTTGGGGTAACAAAGGTAAAAAAGAATTTTGACAGATTTTTAAAAATAATAATTTCAAAAATAATTTCATTCATTTGTGAATAAGTACTGAAAGTTTCATTGTTGGAGAATTATTTGATTTTCACAACTATTTCCAAATTAATGTTTGTCACCGAAAAAAAGTGGATCCTAAGGCACCTTTCTGATCTATGAAATTTTGTTAGATTAATTTTGATATTTTTAGTTTTAAAAATTTGAAATTTATTTTATTGTTATATTTCAAATTTTATTAACTTTTTCAGAAAGCATCTTAAAAGATAAGGCTATAAAACTAAAGCAACTAAAAAAAATCAATAAAATATTTGATTGCTTAAAATATTTGTTAATTTGTAATCATTACTGGATAGTTAAATAAATTCACTTAAAATTTTGTAAAATTTATGTCACTGCTGGGTTTCCTGTCAAAGGAGTCAATGTGAAATGCTTTATTTTCTGTTTTTTGTCTGCCATAAAAGCAAGTAATGTTTGTTTCAAATTAGAATAAGTTAGCTTTAAATATTCTAATTTTCCCTAAATAACCTTTAAAATATAAATTATTTTATTATTGCAAGATTTTTAAATGAAGAACTTAACTTTTGTTTACAAATTGCTCTAAAACAGCGACATAATCGGTTTTGCTGAAAAACAAAAAAAAAAAAACAATTTTATTAAAATCAATATAAATTCGGTTTTAAATAGGTACCTCCACTTTTCAGTATAAATTTTCAATACCTGATTTTAAAATGAAATTTTTAAAATAAATAAGTTATATTTTAGGTTTAAAATTAGTTTTAATTGAAAGTCAAGAGATTAAATTTAGTAATTCCAGTAAACAAAATACACTGGCGTATTTTAAAGCGAAATTATATTGATTGGAATCTAAAATTTTTCAGATTAAAAGAAAAAAAAAAAAATTTTTTTTTGATTGATCGACACATTTTTAAACAGTAGCCACATTCCTGTTTTAAAAATCTGGCAAAAATAAAATATACATCCCTCACACGTTATTGAAGTCAATTTTTTAAGTTAAAAATTACCTTTATCTGTTTTCATACAAATGTACTTGCTTATTCTCTTAAATATTCACTATAAGTTTTTATCAGTTAAGGTAATCCGAGCTACACTGCTTATCTCAAGTGTTGATTGACATAATGACAACCGGAAGTTGTTAACAAGGCTAAAGTAGGGAGGCCAAAGGCGACAAAAATATACGAATGTAATTTTTTATGTAAGGGAAGACAACCCTTGAATCACGTGACCTTTTAATGATAAATATCACATACAAACAAAAATACGGACAGTAAAAATGCACACAATGTTTTAATTATTTAAAAAATCCATTGGCTCAATCATTTGTATTAAGCTAGGCCCCTCCACTTTTGCACGGGAAAACAGCAATAGCATAATGCAAAACGCCACAAACTTCACTAAAAGTAGGTATGTACAAAAAAAATCACTGCCGATTTTCGATACCTCAATTTAAATTTAATTTTTAAAAATAAAAACGTTTTCTTGAAGCTTTAATTTTACCTTTAATTGAAAGATTAAATTTACTAATTACCATAAGCAAAATACCCTGGTTTAGTTCAAACCGAAATTATATTGCTCGGAATCAAAAATTTCACTGCAAAAAATTTTTTTTTTAAATTTACCGCCATTATTGACGAATCGACAGATCATGTAAACAGTAGCTAAATTTCTGATTTAAAAATCTTGCAAAAAAAAAATATACCTCCTTGACACGTTATTTAAGTTGATTTTTATAATTGAAACCTTCCTTTATCTGATTTCAAACAAGTATTAAGTGCTTACTGACTTGATATTTACGAAATAAATCACTCTTTAAAAACAGTAGCCCTCTTGTCAGCGCCTATCTAGGCGATAAATTACGTGTTGACAAGTAGCAGGTGTGAATGACGTTTGGATGGCGGCCGTAAGTGACAAAAAAATCGTGTAGCTTAAAACGTAATATTTGGAAATTTAAATTTTTTTTTTGTTTTTTAACTAAATAGTAAAATTAAAAATTTAATATAATATTTTCAGCAAGTATAACATTTTATAGAATTTTAGTTTAGATTTATAGCCAGACTATGCTTTCTTAATAAATAAAAATAAAATATGCTTTCTGAATAAATAAAAATAAAATATGCTTTCTGAATAAATAAAAATAAAATATGCTTTCTGAATAAATAAAAATAAAATATGCTTTCTGAATAAATAAAAATAAAATATGCTTTCTGAATAAATAAAAAGAACATGTGCTTTCTGAATAAATAAAAAGAACATGTGCTTTCTGAATAAATAAAAATATGCTTTCTGAATGAATAAAAATTTAAATTTCTTTTAAAAGAAAGAATTAAATTAAAATAACCGAACTGTTATTTATTAATATTTTTCTGAAATATTAAATATTTTTATGTTTAGATATTACATATTTATCTTACATTATTAATATGCTTTCTGAAAAAATTAAATTTCTTTTAGAATAATTTTAATTTAATAAAAAAAGAATGAAATTAGAATCAAAGTTTGGTTTGTTTAGTTTTCGATGTAAGGGGAATTCATCCAAAGACTTGTTAACTTCTAAAAACAATACGACCTCTACGGAAACTTGTTTCGATCCGTATGGAACACCGTACTTAATAAAAATTTCCAAAATTTAATTATTTTTAATTATTTTAAAAGTAAAATGGGTGAATGATTTTTATTAAACTTTTCAATTTTCGATAGGCAATGTGATAATCAATTCTTAAGTAAGAGGAAATTAAACAACGTTTTAATAAAAGGTTTTTAAAATATTTTTAACACTTTTATGAATTATTATAATAAAAAATTAAAAAATAAAAACAATTATTTCAAAATTTTATTAGTAAACGAAAAAATTTTTTTTCTTCAGAGTATAATGTCCTTAATAATTATTATTTATTCCAGCAATTAAAAGTTTATCAAATTAAATTATATCAGAGATTTATTGCATTTTTATTTTACTCTTCGGAGCAGATTTTCGGCCAGGTTGTCCACTTTAGAATAAAAAACATAGATGATTTATATGCCCCAATGAGTCCTGCATTTAACTAATAAAAAAAATTTATACAGATATTAAAATTTATTAAAATTTCATGGATTTACGTAGAGGGGGGGTAACAGAGTTAAAAAAAAATATTTTCACCAAGAAATTTAAAAAAATAATAATTTCAAAAATAATTTCATTCATTTATGAATGAGTACTGAAAGTTTCATTCAAATCTGACTATTATTTGATTTTTGCGAGAATTTTGAAATTAATGTGTTTGTTACCGTGAAAAAAGTGGGTTGTGTCATCATTACCACGTAACCTATTGTAATAAAGGCGTAATTTTTTTTTTAGCCGCTAACTCAAATAAAACAACATTTTCTATCAAAATTTCGAAAATGTTAGCAGAGATTCAAAAAATTTTAAAAATAATTAAAAATTGCTTTGATCTTTCCTCTTAATAAAAATATAAATATTTTGATGGAAAAAGTTAGTTTTATTAAGTTTATGAACTTTTTTATTCATACTATGCTGTTTCATGCTGTTTTTTAGCGATATTTTGTACGTACCTAACTAAAAGAAAGTTTTATCGTCAAAATGTTTAAATTATTATTAAGAGGAAAGATCAAAGTAGTTTTTAATTATTTTTTTAAATTTTTTAATCCTTTCTAACATTTTCGAAATATTGTCAAAGTTTTGTTTCGATTGATTTTAGCGGCTAAGAAGCGTTTTACTACTGTTTTACAATAGACGCCAATTTTTTGCATTTGCCACTTTTTTTTAGGTTGAAAACACATTAATTTGGAAATTCTCTCAAAAATCAAATAATTGTCGGATTTTAATGAAACTTTCAGTATTCATTCACAAATGAGTGAAATTACTTCTGAAATTATTATGTTTTAAAAATCTTGGTAAAAATATTTTTTTTTACCTCTGTTAACCCCCCTTCATGTAAATCCCTGACTGTTAAAAAATTTTAAATAGTGGCAAACTTTTGTTTAATTACTTCAACGCAGGACTCATTGGGAAATAAATCACCCATTTCTTTTATCTTGTTTGAAATCAATATCCGAAAGCCTTCTCCGAAGAGTAAAATAAAAAATGCAATAAAACTCCGACATCATTAATTTTGATAATCTTTTTAATTACTGGAATAAGTCACAACTACTGAGGACATTATACTCTGAATAAGAAATTTTTTTCCGATTAATATTAAAATTTTAAAATAATAGTTTTAATTTTTAAAAAAATTTTTAAATTAAAATAATTTAATAATTTAAAAGCTTTTAAAAATATGTTTTAAATCTCCAAAGACTTGATTGCGAGTTTTCTTTATAGTTAATAGCTGAGTATCATATTGCCTATCTAAAATTGAAAAGTATAATAAAAATCTTTAAGCCGTATTTTTTAAATTAATTAAAAAAAAAAAAAAAATTGTGTGTAAATATGTTCATTTACGTTCTCCTTTTTGAGTAAGTACGGTGTTCCATAAGAGTCATATCATGTTTTGTTTACATAATTCTAACATCTGCAGTAATTCAGAAAGCATATTCAAATGTCTGGCAAATTAAAAAAAATGTTTTTACCAATATTTTCTAAAAATAATTATTTCAAAAATCATTTCAGTCATTTATGAATAATTCCTGAAATTTTCATCAAAATCAGACGATTATTTGCTTTTTGCAAGAATTTCCAAATTAATGTGTCTTTCACAGTCAAAAAATGCCTTCGCGTTTTGACTTAAAAATCTAGCATCAATTTACCCCTCTCACTGACGAGAGAAAAAAAAAATGGTTCTTCCACTAAATGAGCCTGTTAGAACCTGTTAAAATAATTTTAAAAAATTGTAAAAATAATTAAAAAATACTTTGATCTATCCTCTTCATTATAGCAGCTTAGATAGCATAAACATTTTGCCGATAAAAAATTTGTTTTTATTTTAGTTTGAAGCCTTTTTCGTCAGACTATGCTAATTTTCCCACGGTTCAATTAGACGTACCTAATTTTTAAACTTATAATTTTTATATATAATTAAAAAATTGAAAAAAAATAAAAATGAAAATAATTCTTGTAAAAATTCATTATTCATTGAATTTTTTTTCTTTTCAGACTATGATAAGCTTAAATTTGTTCATAAAAGCAATCAGAAGTTTATCCACATAAAAATTGGCATAGTTATTGCATTTTTCGCAGTTCGGACCTATTTTTTAGAAAAAGGGCTCTATTTAGAGAGAGAGTGAGAGAAAAAAAAACTGTTGAAATACACCAAAGTATTTTACTTACTGGGTATAGAAACTTTTTACTACTTTACCCTCGAAGCCGAAACGAAAGCTTCGAAAACGACATTTCTTTTTTTTTTTTAAATTCGTTTTAAACATTGGGTATCGCAAACTGTGAATAAATTGATGTAACAAAATGCAGAGTTAACTGCTCCCCCCACACAAATCTTTATAAAACTTTCTAATAAAATATAATATTCAATATAAAATTAATGCATTAAGTGTTGAAGATTTCGTTTAAATTGAATAATTGCTTGATTTTTTGTATTTTTTTTACCGGTGGCTCGCGTGATATTTCCTTTAATTTTAGGGGAAAGTCGGTACCTAAAAATTGTATGGATATTTATTAAAATTGCCAATTAATTACTTGTCATGCAATATTAAAGAAGGCAACATTTTACTTACGTAGTTCTTTCTTTGTTGGTCTGTTAACTTTCCGTCTTTAGAAGAGCGAAGTTCAAGGGAGATAATTCCTATAACAAAAAATTTCAAAATGCTTTTATGATGAATTGTTTTACTTGTTTTAACCACAAATCGACCATAAATTAAATTTAAAAACATCAGCAACGACGAAATGTTAGCGAAAATGAAAACAAAAAGGACAATAATACATAACACCAGAAAGAGGAACTTTAAATTTCTAGAACACGCAACAGAATAACGAAATTTGGAAATTTTGTTTTGAGATTTCAAGGCAAGAGACTGAGAGTCAAAAGAAAGCAGTGCATGTTAGTTCAAATCCAATGAGGAATGAATCAATATTGTATAAAAAAAAATAATGTGTGGCAAAAATGCCAAAAGTGATGATGGGGAAAGCTGATCATCACTACCCAAACTTTAGTTACATTCACTGATCCAAGCAAACATTATAAATCCCACCACCATACCTCATTTATACAAAATAACACATTCATACCACTATCATCATCATAAAAAAATGTGTTCTCCACTAGTTCCTAAACTAATGTCATCCTGGATATAACGACAAACTGCATCCTGCAGCAAAGCCTCTGTTTGGGAGGCTGTGAAGACCATGGAACCACCTTTTAATGTCTTCATTATTTATTGTACTATTTGTACAAATGCGGCACAAGGCCTAAAACGGGGATGGGGAAGGCTGGTCTTCATCTGTCCTAATTTAACTTAGCTATTCCCTTTCGTTGACCCTGACACACTTACAATAAACCTTTCACCATAATACCACATTTTTACTTATCATTCTTACCATGTCCACCATAATACCTCAGGTTCTCTATGTAGTCCTTGTTGCGAGTTGCATTGTGCAGTGAAAATAGAGAAAAATGGACGAGAACAAACGATATGAAGGAGGAACACAAAGACACGTGTGACGGGTATGAGAGAAGTTAAGTTGTGTTTTTTAATAACAGGAAGTAAAAAAAAGGGGATTACAGAGGAAGGGGGGTAATTGAATTAAGGATCGTAGACACGAGTTATCGTACTTACTTTCAACACCCCCACTTGCTGTCAGCATGTTAAGTTCGTAAAAACGAAGATATGTGAGAGCACATTATACCGGTTCAGTGTCCGAATAAGAATTTTTTAAACTTATCGAGTTTCACCTTAGTTGGAGGCTTTGTCATAATGTCGGCGACCATGTCTGCTGTGGGGCAGTAAATTAATTTTATTTTGTTGTCGCTAAGAGCCTCTCTAATAAAGTGGTATTTAATGTCTATGTGTTTGCATCTCTGTCTGTGTACGGGGTCTTTAGAGAGCGCTATGGCACTCTGACTGTCTCCGTATATTTTGATGGGGACGTGTTGCCGGTGTGGATCCATTTCCATGAGTAATTGGAGGAGATATAGCCCCTCTTGGGTGGCTTTTGCCAGCGCCACGTATTCAGCTTCGCATGTGGATAATGCGACTGTGGGTTGTCTTTTGGACTTCCACGAAATAGGTGATCCGTTCTCGGTTAGGCTAAAACAAAATCCCGACGTACTACGCCTGTCTTGTTGGTCAGATGCCCAATCGGCGTCACTGTAAGCGATTAGTTGGATTGGGCAGTCTGTTTTGGTATAGCATAGTCCGTGTCGCGTCGTACCCTTTATGTATCTTAGTACGTGTTTGGCCGCTGTCCAGTGCTTTTCCCGTGGTTTGGATAGGTATTGCGATAATTTCCCGACAATATAGCTTAAATCTGGTCGGGTGCAGATCATCAGGTAAATCAGACTCCCGACAACCTCGCGGTATTTTCTGGGGTCGATTAGGTCATCCTCTTCGCCAGCTAGATTCAATTTTTGCTCACAGGGAGTCGTCCTGGGCTTGCAATCGGACATGTCAAATCTTTCCAGTATTTTTGTTGCATATTTTTCCTGGTTCATTTGGATTTGGCCTTCAGTTATGTTGAAGTCTATTCCTAGGAAATGTTGTAATTTTCGGAGGTCTTTCATTTTAAACTCGGATGTTAGTGACTGCTTGGTGTTGTTTAACGAGTCGATGTTGTCGGCAGCTATGATTAGATCATCAACCCATGAGACGATAATTATTCTTTCCTTGTCGTTCTGTCGCATATAGACACAATGGTCCACTTGATTTTGGGTGAAGTCGTGTCTGATGAAGTAATCATGCAGGGTTTGATTCCAGTTTCTGCCTGACTGTTTTAGGCCATATAGGGATTTATTTAGTAAACAGACTGGTTTCTCGCCTGTATCCCATTTCGTTTCGAAACCCTCCGGCTGTTCCATGTAAATTTCGTGATCAATAGGGGCATGGAGATACGCCGTTTTAACATCCATTTGGTGCACGATGAGGCCATACTGGACGGCTATTTGCATTAATATGCGGATCGATGTGATGTCGGCCGTTGGGGAAAATGTTTCGGTGTAGTCTACCCCTTTAGTTTGGTTGTAGCCTTTTGCAACGAATCTAGCCTTGTATTTAGGGGATCCATCGCTGTTTTCTTTGATTTTGTATACCCATCTACCGCTCACTGTCGTTCTACCTTTAGGTAAAGATGTAAATCGGTATACATTATTTTCTCTGAGGGAGTCAATTTCTTCCTGCATTGCTTGGATCCAGTGATGTGCCGCTGGGGAATTTATAGCCTCTTTGTAGGTATTGGGTATACCACGAGCAGCCTTATAGCAGTAATCAGTGTCGATTAATGCGTGGCCGCTCCTCTCTCGGACTGTCGTCACATAGTCTCCTAGGTAGCTAGGCATTTTGTGTTCACGCGTCGGGTATTTTCGTGTAGAGCTATTTTCTTCCAGTGCATCGGTTTGTTGACTGGGCAGTTCAGGGTCTTCTTTTAATTTTATATTTTTCATCAAATTTCTTTCATGAAAATCTGCGACTGCATCATCATCACTTGGTGAGTGGGTTTGGGTTTGAGTGTATTGGTCATTGGTGTTGTTGTGGAATTTCACCAGTCTGTGCTTACACACTTTCCCGGTGTCTGGGTGATATATTAGATATGCCGGGCTGTTTCTGTCGTATCCGACAAGTATCCCCTTTTGGCATCTTGGATCTAATTTCCCCTTTGTGTTGTTGGAGTAGGCATAACAAGGCGAGCCGAAAATATGCATCTTCGATAGATCTGGCTTTCTACCGGTTATTTCGTAGTAGGGCGTCTGTTTTAAGCGGTTGTTGAAGCATCTGTTGCGTATAACCGCAGATGTCATAACTGCGTAACTCCACAGTGTTTTAGGGAGGTTGCTCTCTATGATGAGACACCTTGCCATTTCGAACAATGTTCGCCAATTTCTCTCGGCCGTTCCATTTTGATGGGGTGAGTATGGAGCTGAGGTCTCATGTTTAATGTGGTTCTTGCGTAGTAGTTTCTCGAAGTCGTTTGACTTGAATTCCGAACCGTTATCCGACCTTAGAATTTTTATTTTGCCGTACGGAGAAATATCTGCGATAAATTTTTCGGTGGCAAGTGTAGCGTCGCTTTTGTTTTTCATGAAATATACAAATATGGCACCTGAAAAATCGTCGGTAAATGAAATGGCGTATTTGTTGCCGTTCAAGTCCGCTGGCTCTATAGGGCCGGCCAGGTCTGAGTGGACCAAGTGTAGGATTTTCTTCGCCTTCTTATCGGGAAATTTATTTCGGTTCTGGGGGAATTTCCCTTGAACGCATATATCACAGGTCTTGTTGCTTGTGGTGGTCTTGTTTTTTATTTTCATTCCTTTAACTACGTTTGGTAGTTTAGCTATGTCTTCATAGTTGCAGTGGCCGAGTATTTTATGCCACGTGTGGGCATCATGGCATTGATGGCAACTATCTTCAGTATCCCTTCCCCCACGGTCGTTAGGTAGTAGAGTCTGTTCCGCACGTGTATTTTAAACTTTGTCCCGTTTTTGTGTTTAAGAACATTCTTATTTTCTTCAAAAATGACTGTCGCTCCGTTTTGGGTCGCTGTTCTTACGGAGAATATATCTTGTGGGTAGGAAGGTATAAAGAGCGCCTTTTTGAGCGTAGCAGTAATGAGATTTCCGTCAGTGTCTATTAGGCAGACTTCAGCGTCTCCTCTTTTTACAGCTAAACCGTTAGTTTTAGTTCCATCAGCTAGTTCCATATAGTGGTTTTCTGGACGGAATGATGGGTCGAAATTCTTAAATTTCTTCGCGTCCGTTATGATATGCGAAGTGGCCCCGGCGTCGACAAGTAGACCCATGTGCGATGTCGAGTTTCGGGTGTAGTAGTAGTAGTCGTCCGTTCTAAACGCGTAGGAATTTTCTTCGGTGTGTGCTGCCTTTTTCATCGTGTCTTTTCGTTTATAACGACAGAATTCCCTTTTATGGGTGTTACTTTTACAATAACTACACCACGGTTTTCGCTGTTTGTGTTTGTTGTTTGGGCATTCTTTTGATAAATGTCCCTTTTCGCCACAAGTGAAACATAACATTTCGTGTACATCGCCGTTGTGGTTCTTTATCGTATTCTTCGAAAAAGATGATGTCAGTTTCATTACTTCGTCACTGGTCGTTTGGACTTTGTGTTTCAGTGTTTCGTCGAAACTATGAAGTTCAGTTTTAAATTCTGGGAAAGTTATTTCCTTGTTGCTGTGCGTTACATAAATTGAAAAGGAATCATAGTAACTAGGTAGTCCTTTCAATATCATAGCAATTATCAGGGCATCGTCGACAGTTTGTCCGGCATTTCTCAGAGCTGTTAAAATTGTCTCCGTTCTTATAACGTATTCTATGACGCTTTCATCTTCTTTCTTTTTAAGAGATGTTAGTTGGGTGTACAAGGAGATTACCCTCGGTTTTCCTTTACTTGCGTAGTGTGCGCGTAATATTTTGAGTGCTTTTCTCCCGTTGTCGGTAGCTTCTCTCATTATTAAGGATAAGCTTTTATCGTCGAGGAATTGAACGAGTTCTGCGTACGCTTCTTCATTTCTCTCAATGTCGCATCCGTCTCTGTTAGGGTTGGTACCTAAAATGGCGTCTTTTAGGCCCAGCGTGCGTAAGTGGCATAAAAATTTTGTTTCCCAAATTTCGTATTTGGTTTCATCTCCATCAAATAAGAGTCTGCTCCATCGGCTTCCATTATCTCTTCTGGGCCCATAACCTGTTGCGAGTTGCATTGTGCAGTGAAAATAGAGAAAAATGGACGAGAACAAACGATATGAAGGAGGAACACAAAGACACGTGTGACGGGTATGAGAGAAGTTAAGTTGTGTTTTTTAATAACAGGAAGTAAAAAAAAGGGGATTACAGAGGAAGGGAGGTAATTGAATTAAGGATCGTAGACACGAGTTATCGTACTTACTTTCAACAGTCCTACTTAATTCCCATATGTACAATTTTCAGTGGAGGGCATGGGCAGAAAACAACAACATTTAAAATTCCCCAATGATTTTAAGATATGTACAAGAAACTAAATAAAATTGTATTAGTAATAAAAGCCCCCCCCCCCTCTAATATTGTGACAGCAAAATCACTTCCCCGGACGAAATATAATGCGTGGCTTTAGAAATATAATAATACCACTTATCCGATCAGTAATCACTCACACAATCATTCACACATTTAAACACCATAACAAAAACGAAAAGCATACTTGAAAAATAACGAAAGACGCCACGCATCCACCGGAGAACTAACATTGTTGAACACCTAAAGTGGGAAGGGGTGGGGGATTAAACTAAAGGAAAACAGGGGACAAAAAAGAAAAGGGGGCCAATGATCAATCATAACCTAGCTAAGTTAACATTGAAGCAAAAACAGAAAATCAAAATTTACCTACTCTAACCTAACAGGGAAGGGGTGTACATGTTCTGCCCAGCACACCCAATATCCTGATGCCTAACCAGCATCAAACAAACACTCCAGATCAGCACCTTTCACTCAACACCTTTTAATGTCTTCTCACTTCGTCCACTGCTCTGAGTTCTATTTATTAAGGTTAAAAAAAAAAAAAAGAGGTTCACAGAAAACTCCATCCAAGTTTTCATTAGGGCTGGCACAACGGCTCTCATTGGCCACAAAATACCAAAATAAAAAAAAAGAAAAGTTTCTGTTAACTTGAAATAGCTCCACAATTTTGGTGGCTTTTAACCACTGAGCCGAAAAAGATACATTCGCGACAGTGTTTTTTTTTTGTGTGTTTTCTTTTCTAGAAACCGTGTGGCCTTTATAAAAATATACTTCACCTAATAGATTGTGTACTAAAAAAAAACAAAAAACACACACACACACAATCTAGACGAACAATCTAAACGAACAGTTTTAAAGTAGTAAAAAATAGAATGTTTTTATGACAGTTGCTACTGGTCTGATGGGCTTCTTTCCCTGGTATCCTGACGACATGTATTTAATGCATGGTATGTTGATCAAGTGTGCATTTAAATTAACCATCCGTTTCATTTAATTTGGTTCTTCAGCCAAATGCAAAACAATAAACATCAATGAGAAATAATGCAAAAAACAATTTTGAATGACAAACAATATTTTCATTTATATAGCATAAAGATACAATATATTGAAATGAGTAAAGATTTGTGAATGAAACTCTTGGGATGTTTGTCAATTTAATTATGTGTGTAAACTCTTATTTTTTGGTGTTTGAAGCTGTGGTGTATGAGTTTACTTGAATAAATTTCTGTTATAGTTGTGGTGTGGTGATATAGTTTACACATAGCAAAATAATAATTCTGTTTATGAGGCAATTAACCAGTGCTTGTGAAATATAATTTTCCAGTGTAAATTAGGATAACTTAGTTGTGCTACAGTTGTCTTTCTATGAGCGTGTAGCAGCCACAGATCTATTTCCTTTAGCAAATCAATGCCCCCGACGGGAGATTCGGTCACTCACTGACCAATCAACGGGCGGAGCGCATTGATTCCTCTCTAGAACTATTTTTCCTAGTCCTGTTTGGAGAACGGAGGAAAGCCAGAGAGCCATGAGCCCGCGGCAGTAACGGACGCCTCTCTCACATCGCTGCCACTGATTCCCCATGGAATGCTTTCGCGGAATACGCTGCTGCTAGCTTCACCATGGACACTTACATACTATCCGCTGCTAGCTTCACCATGGACACTTACATACTATCTGCTGCTAGCTTCACCATGGACACTTACATACTACCAATCTTGTACGTTTACTATGTAATAAACCATTCTTTGTTGTTATTCTAAAAGCAAGTTTCGTCATTTAGTGTGCCTAAAAAATATAGTGTTGGGGAAATTAAGCATCTCCATTAACCCGATAAAATGGTGACCACGAATGGCACCTTAGGATGGCGAAACAAATTTTTAAAAAAGTACCACAACACGAAACTCGGCCTCCACTTTCGGACAACAGTACAAGCAAAGTTAAAAGGAGAGAGAGAAAAAGCTTCCTGACTCAAAGAACCTAAAAAAAAAATTAAAAAAAAATACAACCACCCACGAATTTTGTTTGTGACACACGTGTGCGTTAAATTCATTCGTCGGCTGAGAAGACATTGGCAAAAATTTTTGCCCTCAGTAAAACAATCTTTCTAAACAGAGATATGATCTTTCGTTTTGCTAGACATAGCGACGCAAATTCCCAAGTGGTCAAATAGGAAGATAAAAGATTCTCCATTTACTCAAATAACATTTTTTGGAACACGTGCCGACCACGTGGTACAAAAAATATTTTTATTGCAATAACAAAAGTGAGTAATACACTTTTACATTTTATTTTTTCGAAAGTTAAAGCTAATAGAGCGCCTCCTTCCTTAACATTTAACTTTCCCGCCTAAATGGTGATTGGGCGACGCCATCTTTAATTCCAACTTGTGTTTTTAGACAGGCCTTGAAACTGACAGTTATCTCCCTTACTAAGGAATCTTAAAGCAGCACCTTTCTCTCGTTTAACACGAATATCACTATTTTCTTGTGTCTTTTGAAATGTTTTCCCTTTCGTTTCTTTCTCATTGAGACGTGTTTCTTTGATATTTTTTTTTTGTGGTCTGTTGTCACGCCATATATTAAAAAGAAAATGGCGACTACTTTACCTGCTTTCGCTGGCGACGTTCGAGTTTGCTTTGCCCAACTCGAGTCATATTTTATAGCGAACAACGTCGTGGAGCAGCGGCAATTGCCTATTTTATTTAGTGCATTTCCCGCGTCATTGACACCAGTTGTCAAAGATTTGATAACTGACAACCCCCTTAATGCTACTTATGACAGTATTAAGCGGGAAGTTCTGCGCCGGACGTCGCTATCAGCGGAAAAGCGGTTCCAAACTTTAATTAATGACGAGCTGTTGGGAGACCGCATGCCAAGCGAATTGCTCCGCAGAATGAGAGAGCTGGCAGAAGATGTCCCTGCTGATAGTGCCATTATAAAGCAACTTTTCTTCTTAAGATTGCCCCCTCAAGTAAAGGCAATTCTGGCACCCATGGTAGAGAAAAGCTCTGTAGACGTAATAGCGTCCTCTGCAGATAAAGTGATGGAATTCACCAAGGGGCCTATTACTGCGTCCATTCTTCAGCCAAAGGCTGAAGTCTCTACCCTCTCTGCTGCGGGGAACACAAGCGAAGGTGCCACACAAGTGGCGATACTCAAAGCTTTAGTGCAGCTTACCAATGAAGTAGGTAAATTAACTGTAATCAATTCACAACCGCCTAGACGTGGACATAAAAGTCGTTCGCCACCCACACACCACCGCCGCCAATCAAGCAAGCCAGGACTATGCTATTATCACAGTTGTTTTGGCGCTAAGGCTCGGAGGTGCAAAATGCCCTGCTCCTTTTCAAACCAGGGAAACGTAAATCTGGAGAGCTGAGCACGGCACACTCTCCACAAGATTTATGTAACAACCGTGCCTATTTTATCACTGACTCCAGGTCCCAAGCACGTTGTTTGGTTGACACAGGAGCAGCTTGCAGTATATGGTCACGGAAACTCCTCACTGAGAAGCCGCCACTGTCGCCCATCACACTGCAAGCAGTAAATCACTCCCCTATTCCCACGTACGGTCAAATTTCTCGTTCTCTGGACTTGGAATTACGGAGAGACTTTACATGGATTTTTACTGTAGCTGACTTACCATACCCCATTCTAGGCTCGGACTTTCTGCACCACTTCAACCTTTTAGTGGATATGCGCAAGCGACGACTTATTGACGGCAATACGGAACTTTCCGTCATGGGTTTTAAGGCAAATATCTCACCTATCAGCCCGGTATTTTTCATTGCCGCCACTGACGACCCATACCAAACATTACTACGCTCTTACCCAGAGTTAACTAACTTAAATTTCGTTGTGAGCAAATCAACCCACTCTACAAAACACCACATCGAGACCACAGGCGCTCCGGTGTTCTCACGCCCTCGCCGCCTCCCTGCTGATAAACTAAAGGCGGCGAAGGCAGAATTTAACCATATGCTGCAGCTGGGAATTATACGCCCCTCGTCCAGTCCATGGGCTTCCCCTTTGCATATGGTTCCAAAGCGTTCTGGAGATTGGCGTCCGACTGGGGACTATCGACGACTAAATGCCATTACGGTACCTGATCGTTACCCAATCCCACATATACAAGACTTCGCTTCATCCCTGCATGGTTGTAAGACCTTCTCCAAACTAGACCTCGTTAAGGCTTACCATCAGATACCAGCGAACCCAGACGACATACCCAAAACTGCAGTAACTACTCCATTTGGAGCGTTTGAATTTTTAACTATGCCTTTTGGTTTGCGAAACGCGGCTAGTACCTTCCAACGCTTCATGGACGAAGTAGTGCGTGATTTGGACTTCGTCTATAATTATATAGATGACATCCTCGTAGCAAGTGCCTCACCTGAGGAACATGTTACTCACCTCCGCCTACTGTTCGAACGGTTTCAAAAGTACCAGGTGAGGATTAACCCTGGTAAATGTGTTTTCGGTGCTTCGTCGCTAACTTTCTTGGGACACATTATAAGCCCCGAAGGGATATCTCCCTTACCTGAAAAAGTGAAGGCTCTACAAGACCTTCAACCACCCACTTCACTTCGCCAACTGAGACACTTTCTCGGTCTGCTTAACTATTACAGACGTTTCATCCCACACTGTGCGGATCTCCTGTCTCCTCTGTCTGACATGTTACGTAACAGGAAAAAGAAAAATGAGCAAATTTCGTTGAATGACATACAGCTAAAAGCCTTTAACGAAGTGAAGAAGAAATTAGCGACAACATCGCTACTTGCACATCCTGTACCCGACTACCAGTTTTCATTGGTCGTTGATGCATCGGGCACAGCTGTAGGTGCAGTTTTGCAACAGCAACACCAACAACAGCTACAACCTCTCGCTTATTTTTCGAGACAGCTGAAACCGGCAGAACAACGTTACAGCACGTTTGGCCGTGAACTCCTGGCAATGTACCTCGCAGTGAAACACTTTCAGCATTCACTAGAGGGCCGACAATTTGTGATCTACACCGATCACCGTCCGCTTACTTTCGCTCTGCGCTCAAAGCCGGACAGATATTCTCCTCGCGAAACTCGCCACTTGGATTTTGTTTCGCAATTTACAAACGATATCCGACATATCTCTGGTGAACAGAATGCTGCGGCAGACGCCTTGTCTCGCCTTCCCATTAATTCACTGTTCTCACCTTCAGATATCGACTTACGACAGATGGCCTTTGACCAACCACGCCTGGACACCTTTGATCTATCGTCACCTGAATTTGCAACTTGCAAGTTCGCATACCTACCAGTGCCTACTGCAAACACGCAGATCATCTGTGACACCTCAACAGACGCACCTCGACCTTTTGTTCCGATGACACATCGTAGGGTTGTTTTTGACACACTACGCCAATTGGCACACCCCGGACCCAAAAAGCTCTGTAAAACTGTTTATATATAAATTGTACCCTTCTTTGTTTTATGGCCGCTATCTTTTTCTCTGTCGGCTTTCCGCCTAAGCAGGGGGTGATGTAGCAGCCACAGATCTATTTGCTTTAGCAAATCAATGCCTCCGACGGGAGATTCGGTCACTCACTGACCAATCAACGGGCGGAGCGCATTGATTCCTCTCTAGAACTATTTTTCCTAGTCCTGTTTGGAGAACGGAGGAAAGCCAGAGAGCCATGAGCCCGCGGCAGTAACGGACGCCTCTCTCACATCGCTGCCACTGATTCCCCATGGAATGCTTTCGCGGAATACGCTGCTGCTAGCTTCACCATGGACACTTACATACTATCCGCTGCTAGCTTCACCATGGACACTTACATACTATCTGCTGCTAGCTTCACCATGGACACTTACATACTACCAATCTTGTACGTTTACTATGTAATAAACCATTCTTTGTTGTTATTCTAAAAGCAAGTTTCGTCATTTAGTGTGCCTAAAAAATATAGTGTTGGGGAAATTAAGCATTTCCCATAACCCCGATAAGCGTAATATTCTCAAAGAGTAATAATAAATATTTTGAAAAATTCTGGATTAAACAATGTTCTCTAATTGAGAACATCTTCTGTATGGTATATGAAATCCAGTGTGATTTGAGTGAATGAATTCTGAAAGATTATTTATGTTAACACAGTAACTTGAAACTTCAGTAATTTAAAACGTCTTAGATTCGTTTGGAAACGTGATTCTTACCGGGGAAAATGTGCTAATGCACAATTTTTATTTACTTGTTGATCACGTGATAGGCTCGAGATCGTGTGTTTCTAGGATTACGGTCACATCTACATCGAATTGACCGCAATCCTAGAAACACGCATTGACAGCCCGGAGTAGGTCATGGAACAAGCAAAGTCTCAATCTGTGCCTGCTTCACCAGTCAGAATGGAAGATACATGCAAAGAAGATAAGGCAAAGAGCTTCCCCACTCTTCCTGATAGGGCTCATCTCTAGTTAAGACTAGGTTTAAAAAAAATGTCTTCTTTCAGAAGCTTTTTGCGAGGGAGCCCGGTCTGAATGAGGCAGAGTTTGATATCTATTTGGCTGACTTTCCTCGCCTTGAGGTGACTGAAACGGCTCGTTGTTTGGGTTGCATAACAGAGTTGAAAATCTAGGAAGCACTGAATGGTCGGGAAGCATCGATGTGTACGAAATGTACTTGGGACTGTCGCCTGTGAGTGTCTCCTTGCTGGAAATTCTCTTCAACTACACATCTGGTGAAGACCAGTAATCTGGAGAAGCTTCTGTTTAAGAACAAGTATGAAGAGAACGGTAAGTAAGGCTCTTAACAATGCTTAACGCAGAGTTAAAGATTTTGTTCTAGGTCGTAGCGAATGGTCTGCAGGTTGTGTTTGATCGTCTTGTATCCCCTGAATGGACTAGTGCTGAGCTACACGATCCAGTATTTTATTTGATTCGCATGATCATTAAAAAGGCCGACGGTGATTCCTTGCTGATGAATTTGGATCAGTCCGGGGCCTTCGACAAGTTGGACCAGCAAGCCTTGTCCGTAGCCGGATTCAAACATATCATTCGCTCTTGGACTCACCTCTTATAGGCAAGCACCAGTGCTATTTGGAAGTAAATGGGTTAATAAGAGCAAAGCCGTTCTGCGGGTCCAGATCCATTCGTCAGATATGCCTCTCTTGCCCCTTCATTAATTGCTTGCACTTGAGCCTTTCCTGTGAAAGTTGAGAGCGAACGCAGTCCTTGGCAGGATCACGTGATCTGATGCCACAACCTCAACCAGGTACGTTGACTACGCCGATAACGTGTCCGAGTTTGTAACTTGAAGATTTCCTTGAAAGGCAGGGCCAAGGGGTACGTTACATACATTTACCCACTAGACGAAAAATTTGTTTCTTGTGACCTATATGTTCTAGCAGATATTATTATTATTATTATTATTATTATTATTATTATTAACTTGAACATTTAGTTTAATTATGTTTTTCTAATTAGTACATTTTATTTTTTTATTTAAAAAAAACAAACTGGAGAATACATTTTTTTAGTTTAACTTTTGTGTATCAATAAAATGTTAAAATTTACACAAGAATATATATACGTTTGTTAGTTCTTTGTGCGATGTGGTGCATTGGATATCGGCTCGGAACGAGAAATCGGGGAGCCGAGTTCGAATTCCAGCTGAATTCATTGCATTCACTTACGCGCAAATACCCTTAGGAAAGGTATTAATCCGTCTATTCCTTCCAGTTATGGGTTAAATAACAGGACAGATTGGGTTCTATAGCCTTGGTCGGCAACCAGTCTACCACAGAAAGCAATGGCAACCTACTGCGGGATAATCTTCTGCCCAGTCAGTCATGTCTCTTTCGAGACATGATCGCCCAAGCGTGTATCACGTATGGCACTTAACTGACTGACTGTTTACTAAGATGTGCGTTGTGGTGCAATGTATATCGGTTCGGAACGAGAAATCGCGGAGCCGAGTTCGAATTCTAGCTGAATTCATTGCATTCACTTACGCGCAAATACCCTTGGGAAAGGTATTCATCCGCCACTTCCTTCCAGTTATGGGTTAAATAATAGTACATATTGGTTTCTATAGCCTTGGTCGGCAACCAGTCTACTTGGGAAAGGTATTAATCCGTCTCTTCCTTCCAGTTATGGGTTAAATAATAGTACAGATTGGGTTCTATAGCCTTGGTCGGCGACCAGTCTACTTGGGAAAGGTATTAATCCGTCTCTTCCTTCCAGTTATGGGTTAAATAATAGTACAGATTGGGTTCTATAGCCTTGGTCGGCGACCAGTCTACTTGGGAAAGGTATTAATCCGTCTCTTCCTTCCAGTTATGGGTTAAATAATAGTACAGATTGGGTTCTATAGCCTTGGTCGGCAACCAGTCTACTTGGGAAAGGTATTAATCCGTCTCTTCCTTCCAGTTATGGGTTAAATAATAGTACAGATTGGGTTCTATAGCCTTGGTCGGCAACCAGTCTACTTGGGAAAGGTATTAATCCGTCTCTTCCTTCCAGTTATGGGTTAAATAATAGTACAGATTGGGTTCTATAGCCTTTGTCGGCAACCAGTCTACTTGGGAAAGGTATTAATCCTTCTCTTCCTTCCAGTTATGGGTTAAATAATAGTACAGATTGGGTTCTATAGCCTTGGTCGGCAACCAGTCTACTTGGGAAAGGTATTAATCCGTCTCTTCCTTCCAGTTATAGGTTAAATAATAGGACAGATTGGGTTCTATAGCCTTGGTCGGCAACCAGTCTACTTGGGAAAGGTATTAATCCGTCTCTTCATTCCAGTCATGGGTTAAATAATAGTACAGATTGGGTTCTATAGCCTTGGTCGGCAACCAGTCTACTTGGGAAAGGTATTAATCCGTCTCTTCCTTCCAGTTATGGGTTAAATAATAGTACAGATTGGGTTCTATAGCCTTGGTCGGCAACCAGTCTACTTGGGAAAGGTATTAATCCGTCTCTTCATTCCAGTTATGGGTTAAATAATAGTACAGATTGGGTTCTATAGCCTTGGTCGGCAACCAGTCTACTTGGGAAAGGTATTAATCCGTCTCTTTCTTCCAGTTATGGGTTAAATAATAGGACAGATTGGGTTCTATAGCCTTGGTCGGCAACCAGTCTACTTGGGAAAGGTATTAATCCGTCTCTTCCTTCCAGTTATGGGTTAAATAATAGTACAGATTGGGTTCTATAGCCTTGGTCGGCAACCAGTCTACTTGGGAAAGGTATTAATCCATCTCTTCCTTCCAGTTATGGGTTAAATAATAGGACAGATTGGGTTCTATAGCCTTGGTCGGCGACCAGTCTACTTGGGAAAGGTATTAATCCGTCTCTTCCTTCCAGTTATGCGTTAAATAATAGTACAGATTGGGTTCTATAGCCTTGGTCGGCAACCAGTCTACTTGGGAAAGGTATTAATCCGTCTCTTCCTTCCAGTTATAGGTTAAATAATAGTACAGATTGGGTTCTATAGCCTTGGTCGGCAACCAGTCTACTTGGGAAAGGTATTAATCCGTCTCTTCCTTCCAGTTATAGGTTAAATAATAGGACAGATTGGGTTCTATAGCCTTGGTCGGCAACCAGTCTACTTGGGAAAGGTATTAATCCGTCTCTTCCTTCCAGTTATGGGTTAAATAATAGTGCAGATTGGGTTCTATAGCCTTGGTCGGCAACCAGTCTACTTGGGAAAGGTATTAATCCATCTCTTCCTTCCAGTTATGGGTTAAATAATAGTACAGATTGGGTTCTATAGCATTGGCCGGCAACCAGTCAACTTGGGAAAGGTATTAATCCGTCTCTTCATTCCAGTTATGGGTTAAATAATAGTACAGATTGGGTTCTATAGCCTTGGTCGGCAACCAGTCTACTTGGGAAAGGTATTAATCCGTCTCTTTCTTCCAGTTATGGGTTAAATAATAGG